>OZ025292.1:335051937-335651937 GCA_964019185.1 Maratus speculifer
GTTTCCAATGTACATGAGCATCAGAAGGACTAGGATTAAGCTATCTAACTACCTCTGTTTTACATTGACCTATTTCCAATCTTCCAACAGTTCTATATTCAGTTATTCGGACAAATGATATATCAAGGTAATATTAATGAATTGGCTATGTCAGTTTTCATTTTTCATAATTGCAGCTACACCAGCAGTCGTATTTTCTTATATGCATTTGGATGCTCCTCACAGAAGACGCAATCCGAATGCAGCACCACTAATATGCATTTTGTAATTTTATTCAGCCTATTATTGTTAGCAACATATGAAAATTTCATACGGTTATGTTCATTTTTGAAACAGATTTTTCTTAAACTGCAGTTTTACCTTAACTTTTGAAACCCAGTATACAAGTAGCAGTGCATTGATGTCTTTTAGAAAAGAATAATTCAGTTAAAATTCTGAGTCACTTAACTGTGAAATTAGCTACATTAAAGCAGTCGCTATTGATCGTGGATTAGGTTGAATATCTTTAATCGTACATTTTATCAAAATCTACGACAATCACTGATCTAATTTAGCAAACAAAGATTTTTAAAATGTTGTTGTCTAAAATTATTTTTCTAAAGTCATTGCGCAAATTTCTCGTATTCTCAATAAGTTTAGTTTAAAGTTTGTTTTCTCGCTTTGTTTTCTTGTATGTCAAAATTTTACACTTGCATAAATCTTAAACTACTGGAACGAGTGATTTGTCGATTGAACGAGTGATTTGTCGAAGTGATTTTTACCGAAAAAGTCAAATATCATGTCAAAATACGACAAAACCCAAGTCAAATTTACAAAAGACTTTTTTTTTTTGTATTAATAAGTTCGGCATTTGACGCAGTTTTCAGTATAAAATGCATTCCTTTATGTTCGTTTTCTGTATATCAATTGAAAAACCGCGCAATTTCAAGTAAAATGTCTATTTACTCTTTTTATACAGAATTTGATTATTGTAATCTGACAGAATTTAATGCTATATAAGACAAACTCTTCCCACCACTTTTTTTTTCTTTTACGTTGTTAGGAATAGGTGCGATTACATATTTTAACGTATTAAACTCAAAATATCGAATTTCAATTGAAAAAAAGTTTCATTGATTATTTTCTCCTCCCGCTGCATGCCACTTTATTATTAAAACCTATCTATCTCCAATAATTTTATAGCAAAATTTTAAAACACTTGTTTTTTAAATGCATATTCAAAGTATTGAAATTAAAAAAATTAAAAAATGCAATATTTAAATGCATTTTAAATAATATGTTCTAGAAAAATACAAAACATTCCCAATAAAAATAAGTCTCTTGAAACATTGTAGCAGGGATATTCTTACAGTAGCAGTATAGAATGTTTGTGATATTTTGATATATGTCAAAATATCTTTTTTCCATAAAACTACATATTTACATTTTTCACCAAAAATAAATTTTTCGCTTTGGAATAATGCAGCCTGGAAAGGAAGTTACTGATGTAATGAGATATTTTCAATACATTCAATACATTTTTCATTTTTTTTCTGGAAGATAGATATTATAATAATGTTAATACAAAAAGTGAAATCCAATGTTTGTTTCTTTCAAAGTATGAGGATTAAAAAATTTATTAAATAAACAACAGGAAAATTTTTGTTTTGAATCCATATTTAACAGGTAATCCAAAATGTAAGTTCAACTAAGCAATAAATATATCTTTACCTTTTAAACGTGATGAAATTTACCGGAAAATTAAAAGTTTGAATTAGTTTATCTTCAAAACGTTTTTATGTTTAAATATGAAATTTTGAACATTAATTAAACTTATTTTGCTTTAAAATATACTACCAATTAGAATTTGATTAGCCTATCACAAAATTTCTGTACTGCTAAAATGAAAACAGTTAAAATGTAAATTAAAATGTAGGGGAGAGGGGGGGCACCTTTGAACAATTTTTTCAAAAATCAATATATTTCTTATTTAAATTATATTCTTTGCATTTTAAGTACTGTTTAATAAAAAAAGAGTGCATTTTTATTATATGAGCCAAAATTTAAAAGTTTTCCATATAAATTAAATAAATTATGAGGTTTTAAAAAGTTGAAAGATTTATGTTCAAAGGTGCCCTACATGGGGCACCTTTGAACAAGTAAGGGGCACCTTTGAACAAATGGATAAAATATGAAAATATTTAGAATTTTTATAGAAAACTGCACATTTTTCAGAAATAGGAAATAATATGAATAAAAATAAACAACTACATCTTGCTCAAATTACTATTTTTTATTGTTTAGCAAAATTTATGTCCATCAAAGTTGATGTCAAAGCTAAGCGTCGAAACAGTTCGGCGTGTTTCTCTAGTTATATTTGGTTGAGGCAACTTTGTCACAATATCCTGGAAATTCACCAATATTATATCCGGTACCTCTGGAAAATAAAATTTTTCATTTTCTCTTTTACAAAGAAATTTCACTTTAAATTCTGTTTTATCAAGCAATTGATCTTCAATCCTACCAATATAATGAAGAGTAGTTCTTTTTGTGTGAAATTGTTCCAAAATGAAATCATTTACGTGTAAATCATCTAGAACAAGCATCTTTTCTTCTTTATCTTCGGTTTCGGTAAATAATTCTTTTAAGTCAGATTCATCATGCAAGGAAAATGTTCCTTCTTTATCACTACTTGAATCAACAAAAAAATTCTATCTCTTGTGGATTTGTTTTGGAAAAGGAGAACTAAATTTTTTCCTCTTGCTTAGAAGTGCTTTGGTTTCAGCTTCAATTATATTTTTCTCAGGTGTCAAAGTCAATATTCTGGATCGTCCTCTCTTACGTCCACCCCGAATATTTTTTCGTGGCTGGGCTTTTGGATAGGGCCTGATATGTTCTGGATTAATAGAAGTGGAAGCTTTAGGGCTTACTTCATTTTCTGCACCATCATTGTGGGCAATTTTTTCTAGGGAAGATGGAATTTAAGACACTGGTCTATCGGTCACATATGAAGGCTCAAAGTCATCTTCCGTAAAAATTGTTGTTGAAAATGGATAAATTCCTGTTTTAGAAAAACCAGAAATAATGTTGGCTTTTGTAAATGAATGCGTATATGCTTTATCACACAAACCTGCTAAGTCGTGAATTGTTATTGTGCACCCTGGATTTGCTACCATCCAGTCATTGAATGCCACTATCAATTTTGATTTGAAGCTGCCCAACACTGCTACATCCAGAGGTTGCAATCTGTGAGAGCAGTGTGGGGGATTGTTAGCAATATAATACCGTGTTCTTTTGCATAAATTACGGCGTCAAGAGAACAATGTGTTTCATGATTATCCATCACCACGAGAATCGGGTCGTATTTTGTGCATCTTGTATACTTTTGGATATGCTCGAGAGTTTTTATAAATAAAGCAGCTGTCATCCATCCACTATTGGGCCTATTTGTCAAACCCAAACTTCCAATTGGGGCTCCATACATTAAGGATTCGGGCATTCGAGCTCTAGGAAATATAAATACTGGAGGAATTGTATTACCCAAAGCAGTAATAATCCCACACATTGTTACTAAATTTCCACGTTCCGCAGAAACTGCTGGTCCTACCCGTTTAGCACCCATTTTAGCAACAACATTTGGAGCCTGCATGACAGTTGTGACTCCCGTTTCATCAAGATTAATGATTCTGTCTGCAGAAAATGGATGTAGTTTCAACTCTGCAGCTAAGTTTTCCTGAAATAATGCAACATTATGCTTATTAAAGCTTGTACTTCGAGATAAGCTTGTATTCTCAGGTTTTCGTAAGGATAATCCAACATGTCGTTTCATATATCCCTTCATCCAGTCAATGCCAGATTTTTTGTTTTTATTCCAATGTAAAGGAAACGAACAACCAATTTTTTATGCATATTGAAATGCCAGCTGTCTTATCATAAGGTAAGTCATACCATAATTAATTATGGAACACTTTAAAATGTATTCTTCAAGCAAATCTTCTTGTTCAGTCGTAAACACCTGACGAAATGTGTGTTTTGTAGAATATTTCTTGGATGCAATATCATTAATAATTTCCTCATCTGTATTTTTGGCTTTCTTTACTCTATAAAATAGTGAGGTGTGCTTAATTCCAAATATATCAGCTGCATGCCTCAATGGCATTTTCTGTTCTATCACAGCTTTCACAGCTTTTTCAATATCCTCTTCTAATATGCTTGGCTCTGTACGTTTTTTTACATAATTTCTAACCATCATGTTGCTTTCCTGTAAAATAAAATAAAATAAATAATAATAAAAAAATAACTATGATGATAGATGACTATAAATACTGTCAACATTTTCCAACATTTTCAAAGAAAAAAAATTATATATAAAAAAAAAAAACATTCTAGAAAAAAATAGTTGCAATTAAAAGTAATGTTACAATATCAGCAGATCTGCTGACCTTTGTGAATATTAATGTATAGTTCAAAGTCTGAAAATGTGTAATTCTTAGATGTCAAGTGTAATCTCTATATTTATGAACATATTCAGGATAAAAACAAAAACAAATATTGCATTAAAAATTGCTTTGCTTATGAAAATTGAAATATAACACAGCATAATAAAAATCCCTTAATGAATGCATAAATTATACAAATACCTTTATACAAATGTGCAAAGCTTCACAGTTTATTCTTTTTTTTCATATTTAAAATTAAAAGCAGCTTTTGATATTTTAGAGTAAATGGACATTCATTATTAAAATAGGTTAACTAAAAATTAATTAAATTTTAAATTAAAAATAAACAAAATATTTTTATTTAAAATATTTTATGCATTTTTTTAAAATCATAATAAAATTTACAATAGGAAATTTATATATTTAAAAATGAAAAATTTCTCTTGTTAAAAACCAAAACAAAAAAGCATTATTTCTAGTAATCTATGTGAGTTTCTACACTTGATGTGTAGTAGCTGGAAGCCCTGTATCAGAATAACATTAATATCAGGTTACTCTTTATTAATGTCTTTTCACATTTCTTTTTAAAAGAATCCAAAAATAGTAATATTTAGATACATTCATTACACTTTTCTTAATAGTTTTAAATGTTCAATGGTACCCCAATTTTTTTGTTCAATGGTGCCCCAGCTTTTCTGTTCAAAGTTGCCCCAGCTTTCCTGTTCAAAGGTACCCCAAATTTTCTGTTCAATGGTGCCCCATCACATGAAGTTTAGCTTTACAACTATTTACTCAATTAGGCTTAAGCAATTAAATAAAACAAAGTTTATATATTAAAGCTAACATCCTTACGTAAGTATTTATCAATAAACTGAAATTTTAGGAACACAAAATTATGAACAAAAAGCTTACAACTATTTTTTCATAAGTTTAGATTCAAGAGGGGAAAAAAATACATACCTTGCTTAGACAATACCGTGCATACAAAATGGTGCAGTTTTGAATCCTTATTTCTTTGAAGCTGTTGTAATGTGCTGCCATCTATATTTTAAAAGAATAATTTATTTAAAGAGAAATATTTAGCTTGTTCAAAGGTGCCCCCAGTTCAAAGGTGCCCCACTCTCCCCTAACAAAAATGTGTTACTATAAAACAAATGTAAAACTTTAAAATTTTATTTAATTCAATAATTTACTCAATTTTTTGCCTTGTACTAGGATTCTTACATCTAAACAACTGAGTTCGATGAGGTGGGGAAGAGGTTCAGTTTTAACTTGGAACTTTTCAACTTTGAAATTTACAATTTGCGAAAAATTTTGACATGATGGCTACAAATGAAGTTCGTTTTCGAATTCTGCAGTAGAAAATACACACCAACCAATTATCAAAAATTAAAAACAAAAGAATCACATCAATTTTATAGTAAAAATTTTTCGTTGTTTTTATTTATTTGTTTTAAAATTTTCAATTTGCAAAAAGTCTGTACGTGATGATAAAAAATTAAAGTCAATTTCGGATTCAGTGATACAGAATATACAAGAATAAGTTACCAAAATTTAAAAAACATGACGTACCCAAATTTTGCAGACTAGCAAACATTTTAAAGTATGTATAACTTTGTAAAGAATCGTGGTTGTTATTTTATTAAATAATTTTCTTGTTGTTGTTTATTCCTAATTGTGTATTTTGCTTTAATGAGTCAGAATGATTAAATATTTAAAATTTATATTGCAATGCTAATTTTAATTTCAAACATTTTTTTAAATATATCTGACTTAATTATATTTCTACTAAATTTGTGAATGACCCTTTATTTACTGCAAAATGTATGCTCCAACTTTAAGCAGTTTTACTTGCTTATTTTTAATAAGAGAATATGGAATTATTGAATTTTTGTCTTATTTGTCAGTGAAACAGGAAAATTTTACTGAGTATAACTTATAGGACCGGGGGGGGACGTGTAAAAATTTAAATTTCGTAATTTTTTAAGAAATGTTTTTATTGACCCAATGGGTTTTTAACGTATTTCGTTATCTTATTTAAAACATTTATATAATTGCAAATATATGTCTATGACTATCAGTTTAGGAATTAGTCATTCGACACCGTTGAGATTGTACATCCTGTATATGTGTGTAAGTATATATTTCATATATATCACGCAATGTTCCAAGTGCTAGTTTTTGAAATTTACGTTTTGTCAAAAACATAAAAACAGCAGAAAACTTTCTATCCTATTTTTTTCAGTATTTCAGAAATACACTTTCACGCTTGATGTAACAATAAAAATGCACATTTTCTGGACAGTGTATTTTATTCCAATAGAACAGTGTTCTCCCCACAAAGTACATAAAATAAAAAAAATATATATATAAAAGCTGAAATATTTGAAGAAAGAATTTTTATCGCCAGACACACGTTTTAAAAATGTTTATGTGGTAGATTCAATTTTAAATGTAAAAATTTCTGGCTCGGGTTGAAATGTGTTTGCAGAGTCTGTAATCAAAAAATTTTCGCTGTATTGAAAAAATATTAAAAATACATAAATATAGTCTGTAAGTTGCGAAATATGGATAAAAAATTTAATCAATTGATTCTAATACAACTTCCTTTTAACGTTTCTTTAAACGTAAAAATTTCTTCCTTGGGATAAATTCTGCAGAGTTTGTAATCAAAGAATCTTTACTACATTGAAAAAATATTTAAAATAGACAAATATAGTTTATAAGTTGCGAAATAAGAATAAAGATCTTAATCAATTGATTCTAATATAACTTTCTTTAACATAAAGAATATTTATGAAAATGTATTTATCTATCTATTTTTTTCCTTCATATAAATCTCTGAAGATATAGAATAATTAGAATCTTCAATATTAGGCTACTAGTCGCCTAAAAACAGAAGCTTCTTTGCAATTCATATAGTTTAGATTTCTCATAAAAGTAAGTTAATAAATTGTATCACACACCATTCATATATTTACTCAATTTTCCTGTTGATATTCTATTTGCAAACCCCATTTTTTGGAAGACAAAATTATAGAGCACAGACAGATGCGCTGTACTTAAAGAGAAAAATTATCATACACCAATTAAAAGATTAAAATATATTTACAAAGCAGAAAATACATTTTAATACCAACAACATTTGAACGTACGGAAACATTAGTGTCGATGAAAAACATCGGAGGAAAGTTGTTTTATTTTTATCAATTATCGTCTGAGGATAAAAACGATCTAATAAATAATAAGATACATTTTTAGCTCACAGGCTATCATAGCCTGAGAGCGCATGTGCCCGCCCGTTTTGTATGTATATGCGTACGTTCGTACGTAACGCGATAACGCATGATAAAAATATCCCATCCACTTGAAATTTTGTATATATGTACATCCTGATAAAGCGCTTCCCTGATTAGTTTTTAGAGTTCGGGACTCATGGGGGACGGGGGACTCATGCCCCTCCCCTTAATTGATATGAATGGGTTTTTCATGCAGAAATATTAGTTTTTGTTCAAAATTTACACATAGGATCATTCTGATGAAGCGCTTCCGTGATTGGTATTAGGTGTTTATTGGATAAATATAAACAGGGGAAATGGAAGTTCTAATGCCCCTCCCCTTAATTTATATAAATTGGTTTTTCACGCAGAATTGTCAGATTTCGTTCAAATCTGCGAATAGTTTTGGAAGTTTAATGGTTAAGTACATAAAAGAGAAGGATAACTCTTCTTAAATTATATAAATGGGTTTTTATTAAGAATTTTTCAATTTGCTCCAAATTTTGGATATGGATTTTTTATATGATAAAGCATGTTCCTGATCATTTTAGAGAGTACAATTATTAAGTATAAAAAGGGGAAAGGGGAGAGCTGATCCCCCCTCTTTAATATATTTTTCGAACGGAATTAACCCTTGAAAATATGAGGCTGTGATGTACAATTAGTATGCGTAGCCTATGAACTCAATGGCATCAGTTTAACTGGGCAATATTCTTTTTATTGTATAATTGGAGATTTAGATTCCAAACTATTTGTGAAAAAGCCTCTAAATACCAACTTTCCAATATATGATACGAACATCTTTAAACATAATTCTGAATTTTTTATGATTTCAATGCGTCTATCTGTATGTTTGTACTTCAAACATACTGAAAATTAAACGCTTTACTAAAATAAGTTACAACGTGTTTTTCATATGTTATGTAGTGTCAAGCATTTTTGTACATATACACATACATTGAGAAAAAGAAATTTTATTACTGGCCTATTTATTTATCTATATTATAAAGGCGAAAGTACAGCGTCTAAAATAATTAGTGCAGAAATCGACTATCTAACCAGTGCTAATAATTTGAATCCTTTAAATGTGCAATGTTGGTGAAATCCAAAAAGTCAATTGCAGCGACATCTGCGGGATATTTTCAAATTCCAGTGTAAACATCGTATTATTACAGAGCAATCATCTTGCAGTTTTAGAAAATATCCTGCAGATGTTAGTAGGATCGTCTCTTTGGATTGATTTTAACCTCGTTTTTCATTTAAGAGGTTCAGTATTTTAGCTTTTTTTTCATTTATAACTGGTATAATCGATTTCCAGACTATTCATTCCAGACGTCATAACTAAAGAGTCTGAGGGTAACGCTGACATCGTTTTGAAAGTGTCAGTCATCGTTAAATTAAATTAGAACACCGATATGATAAATTTATTAGTCTTTCTGAATGGTATGCAAAGAAATATATGAAAAAAAATTAAAAGAAAATATTGTTCCTTTGTCGGGCGCAGGACTTTTCAGCCAACCCTCGTACACTGCTAAAAAATATCTTGAAGAATTAACTCTGATTTTAAAGGCTATAAATTTTCTGATAAATGTGAACGTCACATAAAGACCTATGGAGTATTCTGATTGATCAAAAAAAAGTTTTTAAAAACAGAGGTAATTTTTTTATTTTTTTTCTTTGCAATTAATATTTTTTTTTCGTGGACAAAAGTTTAAGATCTTAGTTAGTTAATCTTATGATTAGTTAAAAAGAATCATTTTCCAAACGGTGATTGTAATTTGTTAAATCACAATTTCTTTTTTTATGATAAATTGTAAGAACAAGTTTCAGATGATTTCAAAGTGCACTTTTAAAGCCTAACAATACTATCTTGAAATGTGAATAAAGATGTCGAAAGTGATATTCTACTAAAAAAAGGTCATTTCTTTCATAAAACACTTCTTTCTCCCTGAGATATCCGCGCGATTAATTCTATATGATTTCTCTAAAAATTCAATACTCGTACCGACAAGACTTTAGATTTTCATTTTTTTTTCTTCCCTCAGTTTAAAAAAGTACTCACAAAAATTCTTAAAATTCTACTCTGAAAATAAAGTTCTAATACTATATCTTTTTCAATTTTAACGTACAAGAATATGTATCTAGATTTACCGTGTTACAGAATATAGATGAAAATTATTTATCTAATTGATTAAGGTCTGTCTCAAAAGTTTAATAATAAGCATAAAATGTCAATTTCAAAGAATTAAGAAAAGTTAGAATAAATATTTTTTTACTTGCAGATTTTGCAACATTATTTAAATAAATAATATCAAAATTTAGAAAATAAATAAAGTACATAATTGTAAAAAATATAATAAAAAAATTTTCATACAAAAATTGCCTCAAAAGTTTGTGCACAATGTCAAAAACTACCAGATTTATAATTTTCCCAGAACTCTTACTTATTAATTATTTTTCCGTGATTTCCGTTTAGTTCAAATAAACGTGCTTCCTTCGAGATTATTCGTTTTGGTAGGGTTTCTGGTGGCAATGCGTACCATACTTTCTCAATGGCCTCTTGGAGTTCTTCAACAGAGTCATAGTGCTTTCAATTGCCGCAAACCTGGCGGCTTAAAATACCCTAGATATTCTCAATCATCTTTAAGTTTGGACTAAAAGCTGGCCAGTGAAGATCTTTAACATTTTTCTGAGAAAACCAAAGTTTTGTAAACTGTGATATGTTGATTGGGGCTTTGTTTTGTTGAAAAATCAATTCAGGACCCCCCAAAATGTTCCCAAATGGGAGCAAGTGTCGGTTTAGCGTCTCGTGATATATATTTTTTAAATCTTGTCTTTACTTTAGAAAAGCCAGAGAGGTCTGGTCATTGAATCCAAATGACCCCCAAACCATAACAGATTCACCGCCTTGTTGCCTGATGAAAAATGCCCTTGGCTTCTTTCGTAAATCATGCCAATACGCATTCCAACAATCAGGGCTATCTAAGTTCCACTTTTTCTCATCGCTGAATGAAACACTAAACGATTTGTTCCCGTAGGACATGTGTTTTTTAGGGTTCACTGTTAAGAATTTGAAACTTTTGCTGCATCTCCACCACTTTTATAGATAACGATTACTTCACAGTATTATGGCACATTCTCATTGATTAAAATAGAGATATTCTTTAAATGTTGGGTGGCGTGACGATGCAACAAAAGTTTAAATTTTTTAACAGTGCAGTTCATTCTTGTCTGTCTGTGATGTAATTTGAGAGACGGTTTGCGAGCCATTTTCTTTAGTATGATGTTATCACACTCTTTAATACGTCTATGAACAGTATCTTTGGACATCTGTACTCTGGGATTATATTTAATTTACTGTATGGACATATTTTGTGTAGATAGCAATCTCCGAATTCGTCGATTAGTCTGAACAGTCGTTATATGTGACCATACACTTCTTTGTTTCCGCTTAAAATTATCACTTCTAGAGAGTACTTTGATCGATAAACCTTTTGCAATTTCAGGAACAGTTTTATTTGGCGATTTTAATTTAAAACCATTCAAAATGTCTTATTTTTTTATTCTTTACCCTTCGTCATTTTAAAAATAAGAAAAATAATTTTTCCACCTTTTATACTTTTACTAGCAGGCTGTGCCCGCTTCGCTGGTCCATATTTCCAAACGAACCTTGAATCAAAGAAAATGGTGATTTAAAAATTTTATTTTAAAGCAGTATAGACCACCCTGGAATGTTCTTCCGTATTGCTGAAAATCATGCCAACGCCATTGCAATGTTGTACTATTGTAAGTCTTGGAGAAAATTTGGGCAATTAAGCACCATCTCTTTTATTTTATCATTTATAGTAGAGTTTCGTATGAACATGAGACCGTTATGACAACAGGAATCAAAATGTTCTCGAGTCATCACACTATTACATTAGAGGGCATTGCAATGATTAGTGAGATTGATTATCAAACTCTATTAACTTTCGGATTGTACTTTATCATTTCTTAGTTCTTAAAATCCCGACATCTGAATTTGCACTATGTGTAGTTCTTGTAGCCCACATACAATGTCAGTTCATGTTACAGTTTTTAATAAACGTCCTCTTCTAGCAGGTCTACTGTAGTTTCCTATCTACCTTAATCTGTTCCAGCAAGAATACATAGAGTAAAAAATGCAAAGAATTATTGACAGATACAGAAGAGTTTTTGTTTGTTTGTATTTATGACGGCCATTTATCTACAGGTGGGATATAGGCTCTAAGGAAAGCGTGCCCTCCGTGAGGGTGGCACAAACGAAGAAGGGTGTTTCACTTATATATTTATTAGAACAATGAAGCATAAAAAGTGTGTTTTAAAGCTGTATTATTTGAATAACATTAAAATTACATCAGTTTCACTGCCTCTTCCTTTTATAAAACAGTTGCTAACATGTAGCCGTTAAATCAGAATAATCCTGATGACTATATTTTGTAGAAAAATAAGTCTTTAGTTTGCATCTAATAAAATCTTTCTACCTTCTGTAGTCGATTCCATTATGATTTTTAGTGTCAAACATTAGAAGTGCTAGAAACGATATTGTTACAAATGTACCAGACTTATTTTATGTTTGTCCTCAAATAAATATGAAATTTACGATCATCCATTATTGGCATTTAATCTTATAGCTTGACGATAGTTTTTTGTTCGACGGGATAATGAAGTAGTGTCTAATAGTTTAATATTTGACAAAGTTCTGTTGATAGGGCTTATCATTAAATAAAACTGTTATGTAATTATAAAAAACAAAATTTTCAGCTGTCGAGATTTCATGTATATTTTTTTCTTAATTAATTTTTAAGTATATTTATTTGCCTTACAATTTTTTAATTATAATGAATGATAAATTAATGGCAAATAGTTTTTCATTATAATAATTTTTCCGACATATTGAAAATATTGCTTTTTTGGTGATAGGGAAATAACTGCAGATGAAAAAGATATAATAGTAAGACTAAAACACAGATTTAACGACTGCTTGGCGTATGACTTGGCGGGGACCCGATAAGTACCCTAATTCTAACAGTTAAAATATCCAGATAGACTGTAAACAAATAATGGGCACTACTTGATTATTCCGTCGATCAATTTCGTCAAATTATACAAATGGACATAATTTTTATTTTAAATAATCAAAGAATCAATAAATTACTAAAATGGGTACTTCTAGGTTATCCCATCGACCAAAAAACGATCGCCAAAAAATAAGATCAAATGCCAATAATGGAGGATCGTGAATGTCACATTCAATGATATTAAATGCGATACACATATTTAAAACATCATTAAGTGATTTTTATTTCGATTTTTAGTTTATATTTTTATCAATATTCTACTAATTAATTGATTTTTTTTATTATCTTAAATAAAAAATATGTCAATATGTATTATTTGGCTATTAGTTTGGCGATTTGTATAATTTGGCGAAATTGGTCGATGGGATAACCTAGAAGTACCTTAAAATGTTAATAGAAATACAAATAAACATCGAATTAAAATTGGTTGATGAAGTAACAATTACGTATAAGAAATTTAATGTAGAATGAATGTGACATTTACGATCATCCATTGACATTTAACCTTATACTTTGGCGATAGTTTTTTGGACGATGGGATTATCAAGTATTACCAAATTATATTAAACAAGTTGTATAAACAATAATATTGCCAATAATATTTAGGTTCAGATGTAGTACGCATCCCGTTGACGCGATTGCAGCAAATTGCGATTTTATGCCTCGCGTGGTAATCCGGTAATAGTTGATTATTTTTGAGTAAACTATTTCATTATTTTTCTTTTCTCTTTTAAAATTATATAAATTGTTTTGTTCCATAATTATTTATTGACTTAGTTAATTATTATTATTTCCTTTTTAAAATAATAAAAAATAAATAAAAGTAATATAAATGTAAATGGTATTTGAAAACGCAGTGTTCTCCAAATTGGCAGGGGGCCTTGATAAAAAAAATCCCGCCAAGGTGATGCGTCTATAAAAGTGGAAAAATGTTTGCAATAATATAAAGAAAAAAACATAAACAAATAATTAAAAATTCGTCATTTCGATAGTTTTTTAAAATAACATCAAGCATAAAATCAAATAACATCAAGGTTAATTCTCCAGTTGAACAGCAATAGTAAATTTTCTTTTTTTCGTCTGTTTCATAATAAAAAAACATAAATTTAATAACTTCTAATTAAATAATTTGACTAATTTTCTGTAATCGGATTTATGATCTGAAATTATCCTTAATACATAAACAAAACAGCGCAGTTGTCATGTACGCGCCGAGGTCGGCGCGATAATTTTTTACACTAATTTGGCGGAAACATCGTTTTCGAATGCCAGTTTCATATATATATTTAAATTATTTTCTATTATTTAAAAATTAATAACAATTAGTATTTAAATAATAAGTATAGAATAAAACAGCTTACATAATTTTAAAGAAGAGAAAGGAAATAAAAAACATTTTATTAATAATTAAGTAACAATAGTCGGGTTGTCATGCCAGGCAAAATAACATCAATTTAGTGTCCATTAGTTACCTTGGTGTGTATATGATATCTGTGTAAACAAAACTTCCGATAATATATTACGTCATATTTATTTTCCTTTGAATTTTTTTTATTTTAATTTTTCACGTGGATACTGTTCAACTAAAAATTAATTGCCGAAGAGAAATTATTGTTCCATATTCTGATTTTCTTGGCAACGGGAAAGAAAATGGTTATTTTTTATCGGAAAATTTTTAATTGATTCTGTATGAAAAATAATAAAAATTTGAATTATTAAGGAAAATATTTGAATAAATCAATTAAAAATTAGCCTATGTTCACCGGAAATAGGGTAGCTTTCCAACGGTGAAAGAATCTTTCAAACCCGTCAAGTAGTTTCGGAACCTATATAATTCAAACAAACAAATAATCAAATCTTTCCTCTTTATAATATTAGTATAGATAAAGGTGCAATATGATGTCATACAACGTGTTTACACTCGGCCAATCTCGCATTCCTAAAAAAATTTTACAAATGGCTTAAATTTTTGAGATAGCGTTTCTTTAAGAGAAAAGAAAAATTAAATAAAAATAAATACATATCTTTTTTTTATTTTAACCACCCAAAATAGTTTATTTTATTTTACTTTCATTAAATGTCGAGCATTTATTGTAAATTAGCATACAACATTTTCTTCTTCAATTATTTTAAACCAGATTTTCAGTGTGTTTAAACTTTTGAGGCAAATTATATGCATTTAAAATATTTAAATATATGTTTAGATTTTGTTTTGGAAGTGCAATGCATTTTTTGAATAGTTTTCACACGTTTTATTTTCATACTTTATATTATGTATATCGATGATGGGAAAGTATTAAGATGGCCTCCAACGAATAGTTTATTTTCTTCTTCATTAATTTTAAACCAGATTTGAAGAGTGCTTAAACATTTGAGAAAGACTATAGTATATTAAATTTTTTACATTTAATATTTTTTTATAGAATACGCACTGCCAATATCAACAATTCGGCAACTGTACATCAAACGTAGTGAATGAGGTGCATTCGTAATATAACGAAGTTTTAAAAGTATTCAGGTCTTGGTGTAATAGTATACAGTATTTCGGATGCACTATAGTAGCCGAAATATTTTGAGTATTCCTGTAAATACTATCTGCTTTCTTTTATACAGGAAGTAACTCGTAGTAATCCTCAGCAACGTATATAAATTTCATAAAATGCAAAGTACTTTTAATATAATTAAAACTCGCCCCAAACTATGCTTCCTTTTATACCATTATGTAATGGAATACTTTTGTATAGCCTTGTAAATTAATAGCAAATATTCTTTTCACCCCAAATTGCACAGAATGCATATTTTAATGTATACTTTACAGATGCAAGACAATTCTATTACGTTCGAAATAGTGTAACATCGTTAAAATGCACTTACAACTATTTTTTATCATTGGACGTAATATAACGGAATAATTTTGATTGTCTCTTTAATTAAACTAATGCATAAAATTTCAAATGGCTGAACAAAATTATGCAATAATTATCAAATTTAAATTTTAAACGATTTGATTTGGTAATTTTTGCTCTGTTACATGCGGAAGGATTGAACGACGACTGTAGGTGCTGCGTAGTTACATAATTATGATCGCATCTACAATTAGCGAAAGTAATTACTATTTTTCTGATAAACATGATTTTGGGTAATATATTATTATCCCGTAAGGATAATCAAACATTACCCCAAAACCATGTTTATATGAAAAATAGTAATTAGTATCAATAAGTTTTTACAAATTACTATAAGCATATATATTTTACTGGCCTCGCGAAAAGAGTTGACGGGAGAAAAAATGCTAAATATCGCTACTTAAAATCGGCTTTTCGGTAGCTTTCGTTACAAAAAGTAAAAAGCTACCTATTGCAGCCGTCCGGAGGAAAGCACTTCCAGAAAATTTTGGTATATTTTCACCGATCATGATCCCAAACCGCAAAACCACCCTCCGTTCAAATGTTGACATATATACAGGGTGATTCCAATTTTTTTTTACAATAAAAGAGGGGTGATAGTCCACATCAAGACAAACAATATTAAATAGGAGACCAAGGGTCCAAAACGTTTTCCAAAGGAAATAGCCGCCATTAAAGTTTAGGGTCCAAAATTTCAAATAAACATAAAAAATGGAAAAATCGTTCGATTGATTTGCGGTTTTCACTAAAATTAACCTTTATGTCGGCATTTTCTTGAAATTAAATTATAAAAATAAATTTCAAAAAATGCCAATAGAGGGCGCTTTAGACTTTGGAGTAACGAACAACTATTTTTTGCCGGTATTTTATGAATCTCATTAAATGTTTTCGTAAGCTTAGAGTCAAACTTAAATTTTGAGCTCAAAATCTGAAAGTGCGAGTGGTTAATTAACACAAACTGAGCTGTGTTCAGAGGGTTCAAATTTCAAATGATTATAAAAAAACGGAAAAATTGGTTCATTGATTTGCGGTTTTTACTAAAACTATTCTTTATGTCGATATTTTCTTAAAAATAAATTATAAAGATAAATTTCAAAAAATGTCGATAGAGGGCGCTTTAGACTTTGGAGTAACGAACAACTATTTTTTGCAGTTATTTTTTGCATCTCATTAAATGTTTTCGGAAGCTTAGACTTAAACTTAAATTTTGAGCTCAAAATCTGAATAGTAGGGAGTGGTTAAGTAGCACAAAATGAACTGTGTTTAAGGGGGGGGGGGGGAGTTCAAATTTAAAATAATTATAGAAAATGGAAAAATTTGTCGATTTGTTTGCGGTTTAAAATAAAACTATTCTTTAAGTCAGTATCTTCTTGAAAATAAATTCTCCAAAGTTTATAGCGCCCTCTATCGGCATTTTTTGAAAATTATCTTTATAATTTATTTTTAAGAAAATACCGACATAATGAATAGTTTTAGTGAAAACTGCAAATCAATGAACCAATTTTTCCGTTTTTTATAATCATTTGAAATTTGAACCCTCTGAACACAGTTCAGTTTGTGCTACTTAACCACTCCCACTTTCAGATTTTGAGCTAAAAATTTAAGTTTGACTCTAAGCTTACGAAAACATTTAATGAGATGCAAAAAATACCGGCAAAAAGTAGTTGTTCGTTACTCCAAAGTCTAAAGCGCCCTCTATCGGCATTTTTTGAAATTTATCTTTATAATTTAATTTAAAGAAAATGCCGAAATAAAGGTTAATTTTAGTGAAAACTGCAAATTAATCGAACGATTTTTCCATTTTTTATATTTATTTGAAATTTGGTCCCTAAACTTTAATGGCGGCTATCTCCTTTGGAAAAAGGTTTGGACCCTTGATCTCCTATTTATTATTGTTTGTTTTTATGTGTACTATCATCCCTCTTTTAGTGTAAAAAAAATTTAGAATCACCCTGTATATATATAACCATATATAAATATATATATCTGATTTTTGTCATGCGATAACTAACGTATTTATGAACCGATTTGAATGAAACTTGTTATGTACATAGTACATACAAATATCTCGACCGAGTTCGTTGGCCAGTATTATCCGCCATTTTGTTTGAAAATGGCGGTTATTTAAAAATTTTTTAAAAATTTTAAATTTAAAATTAAATGTGAAAAAATTAAAAGTTGAAAAATATTTTTATTTTATGTGTTAGAACTTAAAACACCAATTCCAGAACACTTTTTATTTTGTATATATCTTAAAAAATGATTGAGTTATAGCACTTTGAATTTTTCGTATGGCTGACATTTTGAAACGATCTAATTTTTGTCATGCTATAATTAACGTATTTATAAACCGATTTGAATAAAACTTGGTATGTACATAGCACATACAAATATCACGACCGAGTTCGTTGGCCAGCATCTCCACCATCTTGTTTCAAAATCGCGGCCATTTAAAATTTAAAAAAAAAATTAAAATTTAAAATTAAATTCTAAAAAATTAAAAGTTGAAAAATATTTTTCTTTTTTGTGTTAGATCTTAAAACTCCATATACAGAACACTTTTTTACTTTGTCTGTACCTTAAAAAATGATTGAGTTATAGCACTTTGAATTTTTCTTATGGCTGACATTTGGAAACGATCTGATTTTGCCACGTGATAACACTCGTATTTATAAATCGATTTGGATGTAATTTGGTGTGTACATAGTACTTAATAAAGCCTGGAACGAGTTTGTTAACGAGTTCTTTCCGCCATCTTGTTTAAAAATGGAGGCTATTTAAATTTTTTAAAAGAAATTTAAAATTAGGTACCAAAAACTGAGTAATTGTAAAAGATTTTTCCTTTATGCATTTGACCTTGATACAAAAAATTCAAAGCAGTTTTTGTTTCGTCTGTATCTTAAAAAATGTCTGAGTTATAGTACTTTTAAGTTCTAGTATTGCTCACATTTTGAAATGATCTGGTTTTCGTCACGTGATAACACGCGTATTTATACACCAATTTAGATGAAACTTGATGCGTAGATAGGACATATTTATGCCTGGACCGAGTTCGTTGGCCAGTTCCAATCGCCGTCTTGTTTCAAAATGGCGGAATATTATTTATTTTAAATTTTAATTTTTAAATTAGGTGCAATAAAGTAAGAAATTGAAAAAGATTGTTTTGACCTTGATGTAAAGATTCCAAAGCATTTTTTGTTTCATCAATACCTTGAAAAATGGCTGAGTTTTAGCACTTTCAATTTCCAGTGAGATTGACATTTTGAAACGGTCTGAAATTTGCCACGCGTTAATACGCATATTTATAAACTGATTTCTATATAACTCCGTGTGTTCATTGTACATACCAATGTCTTGGCCGAGTTCACGGCCAACTTTATGCACCATCTTGTTTCAAAATGGCTTCCACTTAAATCTGTCAAAAATCTTTTAAATGTATAATGATGTATAAACAATAAATTAGAAATTGAAAAAAAGTTCTTTCTAAACTATTTATCTTAATAATGTATTCCGGAGTATTTTTTGCTTTGTCTTTACCTTGAAAAATGCCTGGGATATAGCAGTTTGAATTTCTAATGTGGGTGACATTTAAAAAAAAAAAAGTCAATTTGCTCACGACAGCACTCGTATCAATTAATGGATTTCGATGTGAGTGTGCTTGTTCACATAAATTAAGATTTCGATCAAGCTCATTGGGTTTTTTTTTTATCCATCGTGCTGCTTTAAAATGGATATCGTGGAATTTGGCGACCCTACAAATCGCTTAAAATAAAACCAGGTTAAATAAAAGGTGACTAATTTCTAAAAATTCCTATTAATATTCAGTATTGACAAAAACTAGTATTCAATCTTACATAATCGTGTTTTACTATTTCGAGCTTCGTATATTTG
The DNA here is from genome assembly GCA_964019185.1 of Maratus speculifer. NCBI lineage: Eukaryota > Metazoa > Arthropoda > Arachnida > Araneae > Salticidae > Maratus > Maratus speculifer. Next base: position 335,071,530 of record OZ025292.1, read on the forward strand.
ATTTATATAACTTAATATAAAATAAATAAATAAGTATATGAAAGTACCTCTTCCTGTCAGCATTGCCGGAAGGACTATTTTTTTTTTATTCCGATCACTTTTAGGAGTGCACAGTTCATAACATAGAGATTTAAATGCACAGTTTATAGCATGCCTTAAATTTTTATTTTATATATTGTTTTATTTATTAAATACTGAAAGTTTTAATTTCGATTTGTCATTTAAGCTGATAAACAAGGCTGAACTATTTATATTAATTTAACCTTCCTACCCTGTTCAATTTCTACTCAATCTTGATAAAAACATTTCACACCAGAATTGTTATTTAAAATATTTTAATATATTTAATTGACTTACTTCCCCAGATCTAATATTTAACTTTCTTTATGAAAAAAATTCTGGTTCGAATCGTGTAAAACAAATTATAATTATGGGTCGAGTAGACCCATTCAGGGTAGGAAGGTTAACCCATTAGTGCCTAGCGTCCCTTTTTAAAATATTTTAATATATTTAATTGACTTATTTCTCTAGATCTGTTATTTAACTTTCTTTATGAGAAAAATTCTGGTTCAAATCGTGTAATCCAAATTATAGTTATGGGTCGATTAGATCCATTCAAGGTAGGAAGGTTAACCCATTAGTGTCTAGCGTCCCTTTTTAGTGTCTAGCGTTCCCATTAGTGCCTACCGTTCCCATTAGTGCCTAGCGTCCCTTTTTAGGGACGCTTGTGAAAAAGGCAATAAATCACTTTTCACACCATTAAATAGAAAGATAAATAAGTAGTACTTTTCACGAGACAGATTCCTCAATAAATTAAGATAAAAGTTATTCGTCTTTTAAAAGTGGTTGGAAACCCAAAATTTCATTTTTAATGAAGAAAATAACTTGGGCATTAATGGGTTAAGTACAACGTATTTATCTTTCGTAATCGTCTGAACGCGATAAATAACGAGTTAAAAAATCATTCCTGAAAAAAGATTTTAAAATCAATAAAAAATTAGTAAATATCAGAACATTTTTCAAACAGATTGTGATGAAGTTTTCAAACAATATTCATTTGAATGTACTTCGTGTTTTTAAATATGTTTGTAATAATATAAAGACGTAGCCCTCACATTCGGTATCTGTTCGTCCGTATTTTATTTAATAATAGCGGAAAAAACTACCAAGCCAAAAGTAAATTTTCCCCTGTATTCAACAGCATAGACATTTAAAATATACGATGTTTAATTTAATTGTTTGGCTTTGCCACAATTAAATCGACGTAAGTGTCACACGTTTGTGTTTTAAAATATAGGTAGATTTATATATTTTAATTAATTAATAACTTATATATGCTTGTAGCTTTTTAGACACTTTAAAATAATAGATTCAATTACGGTACAATTTTTAATTAATTTTAAAGTGCACTTTTAAAGCTTTTCAAAAATATACTTTGACAAATATATATCAAAATGTACATCAAACTGAAAGTTTTATTTTTCAAACTACTCAATTTTCTGGCTTAAGATAATCATATAAGTGGTCTTGTGTGAATTATTTTCTGAATTCGATATTTTATTAATTTTTAATCTCTTTCAAAAACTTTAAATGCAATCGTTTCCTACTCTCTTAAAAAGTCCGCAAAATAGCTCAAGTTGAGCTGAACTCCACTCATCTCCATGTTGAAAGGCAGCTTCTCAAAAGAGAGTCGAAATAACTCGAGTTTTGACCAATTTAAAAGAAGTTGAGCTATTTAAATAACCAATTTAGATCAAGAAGATTTATCGTTTGAAAAACAACTCTTTTATGATCGAAAAAATTACAGCTCTTTCATGAGAAGCCAAATTAGCTCTTTCGTTTTAAGAGTGTATAAAATTAATTTCATTATATAAAAATTGTACATTTAAAATTCTTTTTAAATATACTAAAAGCTACTTTTTTTTCAACTAAAAATATAAACACCTATGTTATTTCATTTTATGAACAAAATAATTCTCCCGGTACATTGATTTCAGAAAATAAAAATGATAATTTTAGGGGTAAAAATCCAGATGCTTTCAAAAGCTTTTGTTACAGTTTTTAAAAAAATCTCATTTTATGACATATGTGATACTTTTACCGAATGCAGATAGATATGGCCGGTTTATAAAAAAGGTTGTCGGGATACGCGATGATCGAAGACAGGGTTTTGCAGCCGAGTATTGCCATGCAATGAGTTGTAGCATAATGGAATAAAATGAAACTATGGTTTTTCCAAAGAAAGAGGCACTCATTTAAAACAGAAAAATTTTACTCAGTATATGATATGCCACGGAAACACCTCTCACAACTTCTTATTTTGAAGATACCACAACAACGTTAACATTCAATCCAATAAAGGATCATACCAAATTAGTATGATGTCTTTAATACCAAGCAGCGTAGGTCATTTTAATAATTATTATAAAACAATCAAAAAGTCTGCTTCTAACTTCATGCTCCTTAGAAAGACCCCACGGAGGGCACCCCTTTAGGTTCTATATCCCGCGTGTAGATAATCGGCGACCATAAAATAAACCAAACCAAAATAACGACATGCATGATAATTTAAGGGATATTGCCGCGATGAGATAGAGTCCGCTGGCGATTTACGAAATGGTGACAGCCAAACAATCTATCAGGCGGTCGGAATTACTGCATATAAGCCCATTAATTTTATGATGGCAAGTAGCCCGACGGAAAAGCGCGCGAATGGGACAGTTTAGAATTTAAAAAAAGGAAAAAGAAAATGACAAACATTGAATTTGATTTAGCGTCAAGATTTTAGTACTGAGAAAAGTAATAGCTTTAAAAAAGATTTTTTATAAACAGGAAAAGCTTTTTATATTAATAACTGCAATAAGAATAATATAATAATCGTTTAAAAAAGAGTTTAAATAGAAATAATAAAATATTTTTAAGAGACAGGAAAATAATGAAAATACGAGAAATATTTTAATAGAGATTAAAAACATATACTTTTCTCTAAATATACAGAAAAAAGACGGAAGTACCTCTATATTTTGCTTTTTCTTATATTGTTACTTTATATATTTATTTCCTCTATATTTTCTCTGTATCTTTCTTACTGAAAAAATTTTCCTTCTGCTTACGATATTCAAGTGATGTATTCTGTGTGCATTTTAAAAAAAAATTATGGTTGTACGATAATGGTGAGAAATTTTTTTCGACATTCTGTTTCTTTTTTACTATCGATATTTGAAATATTTTATTTGATCCATGTTATTATCATTTTCTTCATACTTGTAATCTACATACATATCTAACTCACAAAATCTAGTTCTATAAAACTCTTACAATATTACAAGAAAATAAAAGGTTTTAAAAAATCGATTTGGAATAGACTTGCAAATTAAATTTTCTTCTAAAGTATGGTAAATATTGTAAATTACAACAATTCAAATATTGTAAATAATTTTCGACTTAAAAATTGGTATCAAGAATACACACTGAAAAATAGTAATAAACGTAAGAAGATGGTCTTTTCAAATTATTCGTTTAAATTTATTTGCCTTTATAAAATATTTCTAATTGTTTTTAGGTACATTCGTAAATATATAAATACGTAACACTTATAGTGACTGTCTGGTTTGTCCATTTATCTGTCTGATAAAAAAGTTATGTAGTTATATAACAGCGGGAAAACTACTCAACCGAATGGTTTGAAATATGATACATATTATAATTGTAAAATCTTGTCGATTCATTTCAACTTTTATAAATTTATTCAAAACTTTAAAAGATACCCTTATACATAAAAAAGTAACGATTTAGATATACAGTCGGCTCTCGTTAATTCGAACTCGTCGGGACCACAAGAAATGTTCGAATTATGGAAAATATGAAATGAAAACATGCTTAATATGGTTCTATTACAAAGGAAATAATGTTAGTGTTTTTTTTAGTTTATTTCGTCTGTTATCATTAGAATATGACTTTATATTAAATTAGAATTTATACATACATAAACTAATTAAAAGATTAGAAACAAACACAATAGAAGAAAAATTTAAAGCGTCACTGATGGACAGACGGGATACTAAGAAAGTGGATATAAAATGCATTGGATTATATGTATACTCGTTCGGAACAATTTTCACAAAAATCAAAGAAGGAAGGTTTTTCAAATGATTTGAAATCCGTGAGAAATAAAAGAAAAATGAAAAATCGGAATTCTAGTTAGTTCGAATTAAACGAAGTCAAGAGAAAATGAGTTCGAATTAATAAAATATTTTAACGTTATTCTAACCATTGAAATTTTCGGGACTTCATGTTTAGTTCGAATTAAGCGAAGATTCGAATTAACGAGAGTCGACTGTATATCATTGAAAATTGCGTAGTTACCATAAACCGCATTGGGGTTACCATAGGGGGAGATACCTGTTTCGTCTCCAAATGGTGCTAAGTTTGTTTCCAATATGGCAGTATATCGTCAAATTTAACGAAAAAAAAATACTCAGCTAATGTCACGCCAACTTGGTGCTATTTCAGGTATTTCGCCGAATTCCCCGTTTTGTGATAAGAGCAGAATATATTTCAAAAAATGCTGTCAAAATGGCATTTTCAACAGAATTTCACGAAGCAATCGTGATTGAAAAATTGAGAAAGTATACAAATAACAAATTACTTATTTTCTGACATATTTTTAAATCCATTTTTGCTCTCAAACGCATTCAATTGACTGGGTTCTCTTATTTAGGAACTGTATAATGGGCCGTATTGGTCAGTTTTTTTTTTATAAAGGCAGAATATATTTTTTAAAAAGCTGTCAAAGTAGGCATTTCAAACAAAATTTCCAGAAGCGATCGTGATTGAGAGATTGATAAAGTATTCAAATAACAAACAGCTTATTTTATGACTCATTTTTAAATACAATTTTGCTCTTAAACGCATTCAATTGACAATTTCTCTTATTTAGGAACTATATAATGTGCTGTGCGATATTAGTCGATTTTTTAACAAAGTCAGAATATATTTTAAAAAATGCTGTCAAATTGACTATTTGAGCCGAATTTTGCTTAAGATGATTCTGATAAAAGCAGCTCTTACAGAAAAATGAAATTAAAAATTCTTCAAAAGCAGCCAAATAAAAATGTTAAACTGGGTTTATCTCTAATATTTTATTTTTGTTGTTTATATGAGAACTTAAATTCGAAATCTACCTCCGCCTATAGGCCAAACCGACAAGGATTGTTTTTATAAACGTTGATATGCATTTTTATTAGTTATGGATTCAATACTTTGGCTTGGATTATTTTTTTTTGACACTAACTTCTTTTCAACTCTCTCTTTCTAACAATTTTTATAACTGTGCCATTTTTTTAGACTTATTTTCTTTTAGTTTGTTTATTTAGTTTATGCAAATGAATTACTTATATTGCATGCTTCAATACATCATATTTGAGGGTGGAAAATATGCGCTTGGTTCAAAGGACTTCAATATATGTGCACAAATGATTTTCGACTAGTAAGCTTCATCTCTTTTAATCACAGAGTTTTTCTTTCAGCCCGCAAATATTATTTCTCGAAATTTGTAGTAACACTTTTTACTTTAAAATAAGAACTTCCTGTGCCCTGCGCATATATCTGAAAATCTTAACTTGTCCACCTCTAAAGAATTTAAACTATCTTTATAATTTTTGCATCTCTTTGAATGGAAAACCTTTAAAAGTTTTTTTTTCAACTTACTTGAGAAATCATCACTCTGCTCCTTCATCATCTCAATGATTAATCGACATGCAAGAAAAATAAATATTAATTGACAGTTTCTGTGAAACATCAGGATGCATACAAAAATGTTTGCGTTATTTCAAATAATTTATATGATATTTTGTAATTTTTTTAATAAAAATTCTTATACAAAATGTGTTCGCTCCACAAGCATTTATCTCTTTTTATATAAACCATTATAGTTAGAAATTGTTTTTTTTTCATAATTAACATCGATTATAATTTTTTTATAATTTTTTAATATTATTTATATCATTGCATATATCATGTTAATTGTAAATTTTATAGTGAAATGTGAAAAGAATAACATCCATGCACTCTCCATAAGATTTATAAAAGTTTTGATCGAACCTTCTATTCCCCTATGTACTGTCGAATGAGTAAAATTTAGCAAGCGCAATTTATTTGACTCTGGGAAGTAATCCAAATGTGTGGGTCTTTTTGGATTCTCTATAACTGTTTTTTTTTTCCTTTTTTCAAAATATATTTACATTATTTTTTCCGATTTAGAATTACTTGCAGAAATAGAAAAACCGTGCGGCATCAGCACTTACTGAAGAGGATGTAAATCACTTGAGAAATTATTATGTAAATATACAAAATTTAGAGAAATAAATGGTGTGCGCATTTTTTTAGGGTATAGTTTTCACGTCTAGCATACATCGTTCACTTTTTGTGCTGCATAAGTAATATTCAGCTATTTCATTTTTTGTTATGTGTTTTATATTTATTTAGCCACTAAAAAAAAAAAAAAAAAAAAAAAAAAAAAAAAAAAAAAAAAAAAAACAGTATTTGAAATTTAAAATACATTTTCGTATAAACGTTAATATGTAATCTTATCAGTTATGGATTCTGTACTCTGATTAGGTTATTTTTTTTTATCGTAGACTCTTTTATAACTCTCTCATTCGAGCCCTTTTCTAATTTTGTCTTTTATTTAAGATACTTATTACTTACGCATCATACGTAGTATAAAGTAAACCTTTCAATCGTTTTGAAAAAAAAAATGATGGATTTACACATTTCAGATACCGGAGATTCCAACAAACATATTAAAAAAAAAAAAAAAATGTTGCCGTCCATCTGTCTGTCTGTGTGTCTGTAAACGGTCTATCTTCCCGACAAATTGAGATAGAGACTTGAAATTTTGTATGTACTTATCATGTAATAATGGGACGAAGCCTGATTAATATCAATAACCTCGATTATCCGGAACAATATTTTTCGGACTCTCGAAAAATTCGTTCTGATGAAAGATGCATAAAAATTTTCGAATTTTTCTATTTTTAGGAGTAGACGAAAAAGACAATAGAATATCACTAACCGAAGTCGATCGGATTATTAGTTGCCGAGGTATTTGTAATCCTGTTTTCCACATTCTTCGATTTTTCATGACCCTGTATTTCGTTCAAATTTCAATTGAAAGGTATATTTTAATTAGAAATAAGGCGCTTAATCCGACTCAGTAAACTGTTAGTTAATATGATTGTTATTTTTGGAGTTATAAGGATGTTTCTTTTATGCAATTTAGTACTACTTGAGTAGTTTGGCGTTTTATATAATTCGTCGAAATTGGTTCATCAGCAATTCATTAATAGAGCATTGCTATGTAATATTTAAAATATTTAAATATACGTTTAAATTTTGATTTGGAATTTTAATGCATTTTATAAATAGATTCCTCGTGCTTTATTTTGAAATATTATATTACGCATATACATGATGGGTAGGTATTACAGTGGCCCCCAATGACTAGTCTTTTTTTCTTTTAGTTAGATAATTTAGTTGTTGCAAGAGAATTACAATCGGCTTTCGTTAATTCGAACTGATAGGGAAAGCAAGAAATGTTCGAATTATCCAGAGTTCAAATTATGAAAATATGAGAAGTAAAAAGGGGTACTATTATAAGGAATTAATCTTACAGATTATTCTAAATTTATCTCGGCTGTTATCATTAGAATATGATTTAATGTTAAATTAAAATATATAAATAAATAAACTAATTAATGTATTAGGAACAAGCACAATGGAAGAAGGCTTGGAAGTGTTATTGATGGACAGAAAGAGCTCTAAGAAAGCATATATAAAATGCATGGAATTATATATATACTAGTTTAGAACAATTCTGACAAAAAGGAAAGAAAGAAAGTTATTTCAAGGATCTGAAATAAATGATAGTTACAAGTACAAGTTCTTGAAAAAGGAAGGAAGGAAAAATGAAAAATCGGAATTATCGTTAGTTTGAATTTAATGAACTCAAGACAAAATCAGTTCGAATAAAAAAAAAAATAAATAAAAATAAAAAAAAATAAAAAAAAACGTTATTACGCCATTGAAAATTTCGGGACTTCATGTTTATCTCGGATTCAGCGGATATTCGATATAACCTATTTTGAATTAACGAGAGCCGACTGCCTTTATATTACATGCTTTAGTGCATCATATTCAGAGATTGAAAATATGCGCTTGGCTCAAAAGATTTCATTGTTTCTGTACAATGCTTTTCAACTAGTAATATTCAACTTATTTAATCACAGATTTTTTTCTTTTAACTTGCAAATATTATTGTTCGAAAATAGTGTTATTCAAAAATAAGAACTACTTGTCCCCTGCGCATACCTCTGAATATTTTGAATTATCTACCACTAAAAATTTGAAATTATCTGTATAGATTTTGAATCTCTTTGAAAGAGAAATCTTTCAGAGTATTCAGTTTCTTTTCTACGTAAAAAAGTACTTGAGAAATCCTAACTTTGCTCCTTTCAATGATTAATTGACATACAAGAAAAATAAAATATTAACTGACAGTTTCTTTAAAACATTAGGATGCATACAACAATGTTTGCGTTATTCCACGTAATTTATGATATTTTGTAAATTTCTTTTACTAACATTTTTTATAGAAAATATGTTCGCTCCACAAGTATTTGTCTCTTTTTATATAAAATATAATAATTTTATATAAAATATAATATAAGACTTTTTATCATTAGCATCGATTATAATTTTTTAACAATATTTATACCACTGCATATATCATGTTAATTTCAAATTGTATAGTAAGATGTCAAAATGATAAGATTCATACATTCTCCATACGATTTATAAATGTTTTAACCAAACTTGCAATTCCCAAATGTACTGTCAAGGGGGTAAAATTTGACAAACGCAATTCGTTTGATTCTGGGAAGCATTCCAAATTCGAGTCTTCTGAGAGTCTCGATAACTAGTTGTTGTTTTTTGTTCCCAAGATATATTTACATTATTTTTCGAATTTAAAAGTTCATGCAAAAATAAAAGAAAACTAAGGCATCAGCATTTACTGAAAAGAAAGCAGATCTCTTGAGAAATTATGATATAAACATGCAAATTTTAGGGGAAATAAGTAGTAGGAGAATTTATTTTGGGGTATAATATTCATTATTGTTCATATAACTCTTCATTTTTTGTCCTGTTGAAACAATATTCATCTACTTTTTTTTGCTATGATATTTATTTATCCACTTTAAAAATATACATAAAGTAACATTTGATAACTCAATCTTTTTGTTTTATCACATACCACCTTTATCATCACATCTGTATCGATTATATATTAATATGGAAATTTATTATATATAATGAAACATGTATATTTTAGTCCGTGCTAATCGTAAAATGCTTCATTTTTAACCATTTTCATCAAGTCAATAATCCTCGAGAACTATTCCTCGAGAAAATCACAATACGGTACTCTTTCAAGGATTGTTGTAAGAAAAATATCAATTTTTTAATGTCTTTTTTTTTTCTTTTCTTTTTGTCAGGTAGTTTATAATTATTTTATGTGATATTCTTTCGACTTTAATAATTTGAAATAAATCAAAACATTAACCCATAGATGACGAGCGATCGAAATACTTGGCCGACTAATGTGTACTCAGAATCCTTAATAATTCTTTCCAATAACTTTTTATTGTAAATTTTGATTTATTTAATCCGATCATTTTCTCAATTCAATGGTAAAAATTCCTGTTTTGAAAAACAGGCGATAAAAGATAAAAAATTCTGTAAAAGACTCTTGTCCCGAAAGGGTTTATGAATACACCAAAATCTTGAACTGACCACAGGCATTAAAATCCCCATGCTTTTAAACGCACAGCTCATATTTTACGTTCATTCGTAATTCTTCAGAGTTCAAAATTTTAATTGAATTACGGTGATTTCTTTTATTTTTCTAGTAACACTGTCTAAATATAGATACATGTGGGTAGTTTCATTCACATTTCGCCTAAAGTAATAAGATATTTCTCATCGTAATACTTCATTAAGCATGTAATAATGAGAAAACAAATTCTTTTTCTTTTGGCAAAAAGCAAGCTTTCTATTTTAGCAGATAAACACGCCAGTAATGGAAAAGAAGTATAGAGTAATAAATCGAGGGATACTATTATAGGTAAATTTGCTTTTAAGCTATCTAGGGAAAAATATCAAACAGGGTAATTGCATTTTTTTAGAGGATTGTGATACTAAGTATAAAGTTTTTATATCAGTTTCTATCTCTTAGTAAAGGAATTTATTTTTCCGAATTCTTGGATATTGTTGACATTGAGACTCTTTTATTGTAGTACTACACTGCGAAAAATGCACAAATCTTAAATAATCGATGTTTTCATTTTGTTATGAAACATTTTCTTTAAATGTGACCACCCAATGATTTTAATTCTGAAATACCAGAAATACTTCGTTTCAAAAAATTATATATTTATCCGTTAAATATAGTAAGTTTCACCAGAGTAGCTGAATTTGTTTATACAATTTCATTTATTATGATTTCGAACGAAATGCTCCTTTTAGCAATATTTTATAACACGAAATATGGCAAACTACTTTTTATCGTGTTCGCAGGAAAATACATAAAAGATGTAGCATAATCACAGGCTCGTAGAGTTTGTTCTCCAGCTTTCGAAACTGAAGAGGTGATAAATTCGTATCGGATAGACTTTGCAGGTGAAATTTGAGAACTATCAATAATATATAAATAAAAATTCCAAGGATAAAGCGTCAAGAGCTCATATTTGAATATATTAAAAGTTTTCAGAAATGAATACAATCATGTTTCACATTCGTAATTTTTATTCGGTGACATTTTGACAATGCGACATCTGAGATTTGATTATTTTTTACTCAATTTTGAAAATATCGTTTTTAGAGAGTTTTTTATAAAATTTTATAAAAATGGAATAAATATTTACATATTCTCTTTAAACTATCCAGAAATACATAAAGTATTATCTGGTGCGTAATACTTTATGATTATGGTGCGTAATACTTCTTGCTGGTGCGTAACACATCTTGATTAACACATGCATATGTTAATCAAGAAAATTATTTTAATTAAAATTTATATAACTAATTTCGATTTTATTGTTTTTTGCTGACTTTTAATACTTTTTATTTTAATCCGACTGGAACAATTAAAAGGTTATCAATATAATGTGAATGAATTTTTTTTTTTAATTTATACTCACGGATTACTCCGAAACTACATGTCCAATTTATGTGATTTTATTTTAATTTAAAGATGGTATTCTCACTATGTCCTTATTCAAATTTTTATCACAATTGTTTCGAACATTTTATGAATAAGTAATAATAATAATAATAATAATAACGATTAGACGAAGGACGCCAATGCGGAACTAACCCAGGACATCCTGTCTACCAGCTTCGAGAATAGAACGTCTCAGAGCTGTATATTCAAACGAAAAAAGAAACTTTAAAATAAAGCTATGATAAAATTCTCAATACATTATTTCATAAATAAAGTGCTTAAATTAATATCTTCAACGGGAGGCACTTTTTTCCCCATTCAAAATATTTAAATTTTTTTCCTAATTATTCATGTCTTTATACTCGGATCGCTCAGAAGTACCATTTATTTACTGTCGGATTAAGAAGTTTAGTAAAAAACGCACGATACACTTTTCTCCCGGAGGAAAATCGCACTTCTTTATCGTTAAAAACGGAACAATTTTAGGCAGATTTCGTATGAAATACTACCTATTGAATTCTCTCCCATGTTGGAATTTCTGAAAAATTTTTGCAAATCTACACCCATCATGACTCCTAGACCCCAAAACTACCACCAGTAAAAAACTTTATATATCTATCTATCTATCGGTGTATATCACTTTCTTCTAGACACGATAACTTCCATAATTATTCTAGATCTTCTTCAAACTTTTACAAAAAATCAAGGGGCATAAAATCTCTGTCGAGTTGTTAATGGTCAAAATCGGACCAAGGGAGTGGAAAAAGGGAGGGTTTTTGTGAAAACAGAAAAAACGCGATAACTTTTTAATTAAAATAGATATCGAATCAGTTTAAAGTTTATATAACTTCTAAAAAATGGGCTAAAAGTTAATGCATGACAGATTTTGATAAAGTTAAAAATATCTCAAGGGGTGAAAAAAACAGGGTTTTTGGGAGAAAAAAAATCATAACTTCGTCAATTCTCAAGATATCAAATCCAACTAAATTTTGTATAAATTTTCTCAATATTACCTAAAACTTTTGTATTTATAAGTTTTTCATAGGACCAACTTTTACTGATGAAAAAAATTATAAGCTAAAAGAAAAGGTGGGGGGGGGGGAATGGAAAAAGAAAAAAATTCATAACTTATTCAATACTTAAGCAATCAAATCTAATTAAATTGGTTTTACATCGTTTCAATAATATCTAAAACTTTTACATTAACAAGTTTTTCATAGGACCAATTCTTATAGCAGAAATAAATTAAACAAAAATAGGAGTTGGAGAAAAAAAACCCCTCAAATCCAACCTGCTTATATTGTGACTCATTTTTAAATTCTTTTTTGATTTTAAACGCATCCAAATAGAAGATCCTCTTATTTAGAAACTATATAATGCGATGCATTGGCCAGTTTTTTGATAAAGGCAGAATATATTTCAAAAAAGGCTGCCAAAAAGGGTATTTTGAACAGAATTTTCCTAAGTGATTGTGATTGAAAATTTAAGGACGTATAAAAAATTGCGTTTTTTCTGAGTCATTTTTAAATCTATTTTTGTTTTCAAACGTTTCCAGTTTACAGGTCATCTTATTTAGGAACTATATAATGTGACGGATGGGTCAGCTGTTTGATAAAGGCAGAATATATTTCAAAATAGGCTGCCAAAATGGGCACTTCACACAAAATTTCCCAAAGCTATCATGATTAAAGAATTGAGGATGTATTCAAATAACAAATTGGTTACTTTATGACTCATTTTCAAATTCAATTTTGTTCTCAAACGTATTCAACTGACAGTTTTTTGTTATTTAGGAATTATATAATGAATATATAATTAATATAGAGAATATATTTTCAGAATATATTCGAAAATATATTTTCAGAATATATTTTCAGAATATATTTTCAGAATATATTTCAAAATGTGTTGTCAAAATGGGCATTTGAGCCAATTTCACTTAAGATGATTTTAATAAAACCAGTTCTTACAAAAAAAAAAAAAAAAAAAAAAAATTAAATTAAATTTTTTTCAAAAGCGGCCAAATAAAGTAATTAAATTAGGTTTATCTCTAATCGTATTACATTTTTTGTTGTTGAAGTGAAAACTCTTCGAAGTCTACCTCCGCCTATAGGCCAAGCCGACAGGGATTTTTTTCAAGATGGAAGGACACCAAAAAGTTCCAGTGAGAGGGGACATGTTATTCCACCGGGGAGATGTCCCCGGAGCCACACCCTGTCCCAGGCAGGAAATTCCACTTTTTCCAGAGTCCAGATTAAGGCCCAAACACATTTGACCACTTCTTGAATTTCCGTGTCGGCTCGTTTATTGTGTCGACGCGATGTTTTTGATCTTATTGAGTTTTGTAGGAAAGGGACGGTTGTCCGGTGAAAGGAAAATCTTCCCCCCCCCCCCCTGTTCTTTTACGAATAAACCTCAAATAATCCTGTATTAAAGACTTCCCCACCTTTTCCAAGAATTCAGTTTAACGGAATAGAAATGCAGTCTGAAATGAGCCTTAGACTGGCGTGGGGGGGAGGGGAGTGGGGTTCTACCCCCTTTTTTAATATACTGAAGTGACTAAACTACCATTTGTCTGTATACATATATTTCGTAGCATGTGCTACTAATATCTACGTACAGATCAACATAAGAAAGATAACTTTAAGAAACTATAGAATATATATATATTTTTTTACAATTATAGGAACGAGGTGGAACTCGTCGAACTTCGACGGAAGAAAATGTTTTAAAAGGAACTATTTCATTGATTTATAACAACGTACATAATTAGCTACAGTGAAAAATGCATTATATAGTGGTCAGTTTAACTCTAAAAGAAATATTATTTTTAGATAAAATCAACAAAATACCATTTCTATAAAAGTCAGTTGTCCAAATTATTAAGATTAAACTTGAATCGCAAGTGTAATAAGTAAAACATGATAAAGATAAGTTATTATGATGAAGTTACCAATTTAGGCTCTTACGATCGGAAAAAATGAAAAAAGAAAAAAAAATCAAATTGACACGATCATAAAATTTCACGTGAAATCTAAACCCGTCATCATTTTCATGATTTTCATCTTCTTAAAATTTACGTACGAAATTTTAATTAATTCTTTTTTTTTCAAATTTAAGAGATAGGGGCGCATTTTTGTTGCCAAAAATACAAAATTCGCACAAACACTTTAAAAAAATTAATATCTCAAAAATAAATTGTGATACAGCTACCAAACAAATTGCATCTGTATACGCCGATGTAAAAATTGAGAATGTGCGATGTTCAAAAGTGTAAAATTTGCAGTAGCGAAAATTGCAAAACCGAACTTCAAGAATAAAGTATTGCCATTCGCAAAATTACGTATGCGTTACGCACAGATACGTTTGGCCTTTATAATATAGATATATATAAAAAAGGGAGCCTTTAAAATGAGAATACATCTGTGGTGTAACTAGAACATTCAATAGGGCATGGAGCATAGAAAAGTATGGGCGCGGAGAGGAGAGCCCTCTTAAATCTGAAAAATAGAAATTTTGGGTCACTTCTGACAATTTTTTATCATTTATAATTTAAACAAAAATTTATATCTGCACTTGAGGGGGGGGGGGGAGTAGGTGGGTGGTCTCCTCAAATCGGGTGGCCCGGGCCAGCTACCCCGGCTTTAATCAGTACCCTATTTTACCAACAGAAACGCATCCTATACATTGAAAATATTTCCAATGTAAAGCCTATATTTGTACTATATTGGGGTTTCTTAGAAAACATTTCCACTATAACGACGATACTCGTACTATATAGGAGTGCCATTCGAAATATTTCAAATGCAAGGCCAAAATCTGTGCAATAGTGGCGTTTCGTGGAAAATATTTCCAATGTAACGCCAATATTTGTAAAATATTCGAAATTCATTGAAAATATTTCCAATGTACGGACAAATTTTAAAATATTGGGGATTCATTGAAATATATTTTCAATGTAATGCAAACATTTGTACAATATTGCGGTTTTACAGGAAATATTTCGAATGAAACCCCAATATTGTAGAAATGTTGGCTTTACATTGGAAATATTCCCAATGGTCTCAATCTGCAATATTTGTACAAAATTGGAGATTTATTCTCAATTTCCAATGTATCGCCAACATTTGTACAATATTTGGGTTTTACTGGAAATATTTTCAATGTAACGCCAAAATTTGCACAATATTGGGGATTCATTGCAAATATTTCCAATCTATCCCCAATATTTGTACAATATTGGAGATTCATGGGAAATATTTCCAATATAACGTCAACATTTGTACAATATTGGGGTTTCATTGGAAATATTCCCAATGTCATCTCAACATTTGTACAACATTATGGATTAACTGGAAATATTTTTAATGTAATCACAACATTTCTACAATATTGCGGATTCATTGGAGATATTTGCAATGTAGCGCCAACATTTGTACAATATTGGGGATTCATCAGAAATATTTCCAGTGTAACGCCAACATTTGTACAATATTGAGGTTTCATTGGAAATATTTCCCATGTAACGCAAACAATAGTATAATATTGGGGTTTCATTGGAAATATTTCCAGTGAAACTCCAGTATTGTATGTTTGTTGGCTTTATATTGGAAATATCGCCAATGTAACGCCAACATTTGTACAATATTAAGGATTCATTGGAAATATTTTTAATGTATAGCCAACATTTGTAAAATATTGGGGTTTCATTGGAAATATTTCCAATGTACCGCCAACATTTGTACAACATTGGGGTTTCATCGGAAATATTTCCAATGTAATGAAAACATTTGTACAAAATAGGGAATTCATTGGAAATATTTCCAATGTAACGCCAACTTTTGTACAATATTGGGGATTCACTGGAAATATTTTCAATGTAACGCCAACATTTGTACAATATTGGGGTTTCATTGGAAATATTTCCAATGAAACCCCAATATTGTAGATATGTTGGTTTTACATTGAAAATATTGCCAATATAAGGCCAACATTTGTACAATATTGGGGTTTCCTTGGAAATAATTCCAATGAATCCCCAATATAGGAGATATGTTGACTTTACATTGATAATATTGCCAATGTAAAGCCAATATTTGTACAATATTGGGGTTTCATTAGAAATATTTCCAATGAAACCCCAATATTGTAGATATGTTGGATTTACATTGGAAATATTGCCAGTGTAACGCCAACATTTGTACAATATTGAGAATTCATTGGAAATATTTCCAATGAAAAGCCAACATTTGTACAATATTGGGGTTTCATTGGAAATATTTCCAATGTAACGCCAACATTTGTGAAACTTTGGGGTTTCATTGGAAATATTTCCAATGTAACGCCAATATTTGTACAATATTGGGGTTTCGTTTGAAATATTTCCAATGAAACCCCAATATTGTGGATATGTTGGATTTACATTGGAAATATTGCCAATGTAACGCCAACATTTGTACAATATTGGGAATTCATTGGAAATATTTCCAATTTAAAGCCAACATTTGTACAATATTGGGGTTTCATTGGAAATATTTCCAATGTAACGACAACATTTGTACAATATTCGGGTTTTATTGGAAATATTTCCAATGTAACGCCAATATTTGTACAATATTGGGAATTCATTGGAAATATTTCCAATGAAACCCCAATATTGTAGATATGTTGGATTTACATTGGAAATTTTGCCAATGTAACGCCAACATTTGTACAATATTGGGAATTCATTGGAAATATTTCCAATGTAAAGCCAACATTTGTACAATATTGGGGTTTCACTGGAAATATTTCCAATGTAACGCCAACAGTTGTACAATATTGGGGTTTTATTGGAAATATTTCCAATGTAACGCCAATATTTGTACAATATTGGGAATTCATTGGAAATATTTCCAATGAAACCCAAATATTGTAGATATGTTGGATTTACATTGGAAATATTCCCAATGTAACGCCAACATTTGTACAATATTGGGAATTCATTGGAAATATTTCCAATGTAAAGCCAACATTTGTACAATATTGGGGTTTCATTGGAAATATTTCCAATGTAACGCCAACATTTGTACAATATTGGGGTTTTATTGGAAATATTTCCAATGTAACGCCAATATTTGTACAATATTGGGAATTCATTGGAAATATTTCCAATGAAATCCCAAGATTGTAGATATGTTGGATTTACATTGGAAATATTGCCAATGTAACGTCAACATTTGTACAATATTGGGAATTCATTGGAAATATTTCCAATGTAAAGCCAACATTTGTACAATATTGGGGTTTCATTGGAAATATTTCCAATGAAATCCCAAGATTGTAGATATGTTGGATTTACATTGGAAATATTGCCAATGTAACGTCAACATTTGTACAATATTGGGAATTCATTGGAAATATTTCCAATGTAAAGCCAACATTTGTACAATATTGGGGTTTCATTGGAAATATTTCCAATGTAACGCCAATATTTGTACAATATTGGGAATTCATTGGAAATATTTCCAATGAAACCCCTATATTGTAGATATGTTGGATTTACATTGGAAATATTGCCAGTGTAACGCCAACATTTGTACAATATTGGGAATTCATTGGAAATATTTCCAATGTAAAGCCAACATTTGTACAATATTGGGGTTTCATTGGAAATATTTCCAATGTAACGCCAACATTTGTACAATATTTGGGTTTTATTGGAAATATTTCCAATGTAACGCCAATATTTGTACAATATTGGGAATTCATTGGAAATATTTCCAATGAAATGCCAATATTTAGCCAATATTGGCGTTTTATTGGAAATATTTCCAAGAAAACCAATATTGGCGCAAAGTTGGGCCAATATTGGTTTGCTTATAGGGTAATAATAATAGCATGCGTAAAATGCTTCATTTTCAACCATTTTCATCAAGTCAATAGAACTATTCCTCTGGAAAATCACAATACGGTACTGTTTCAAGGATTGTTGTAAGAAAAGTATCAATTTTTTAATGTCATTTTTTTTTCTTTTCTTTTTGTCAGGTAGTTTGTAATTATTTTATGTGAGATTGTTTCGACTATAATAATTTTTTATTTTATCCTGTATAAATATCAGTAATCGAACACTAAAAATGTATGCATAAATTGGGTAATTCAATACAGATTATAATATAATTCCTATATTTAACTATGCTACATGTTTTCAACATTCTATAAAGTGTTGCAGATATTCGTGTTTTTATTTTCTGTATTATATATTCTAATTTTATTTTCCACTAATATTTATTATATCAGCTATACACTGTTGTAGAATTTTCATCCTGGTTATCCAAGTGAGCAGTTAACACATAACAGTATCCTAAACGGAGGCATCGAAACTTCCACCTGTAAATTACAAAACCGTTGTTCATTCGTTGTTAATTAGATTTCAAGTTTTGTTTATTTATTTTTAATGTAACAACACGTTTAGTCAGTATTTTTTTATTCAATATTTTAAAATTTCGCATTTTGTGCTATAAATTAGTTTTGAAATATATTATATTAAAGAATTATGTAATGATACTAATAACCATCATTTTATAATAGTCATTCTTTACTGTCAATAATTGTATTTTCGACAATTTTTAGAGCAAGATCAAAATTTTCAGATTAGTTTTGCAGGGTTTTTTTTTTGAATATATTTACCGAAGTTTTTATTATTTTTCAAATATTTATGATTCTGCATTCCCTTTAAATAAAATAGGTACCAAAGATTCGGGTTTTGGGGATTGTGGTTTTATTGATTTGTGAGGTATAGTCTCAAATTTAGACTAGTACAATTTCAGACAATATGTTTAAGTGCTTATATTTTTTAAAGTTATGTTTTCGATTTCACACATGATCAAAAATCTACCATAATTCCTTTCCATTATTTACCGATAAGCAAATTTTGTAATTTTTTTTTAATTTCTCCCTTCCCATGTATCACAAGCTATCACAATTGAATGCTATCAATTTTTCATTTTGTGAAGACACAATTTGTACCTAACTAAGAATAAATTTATTTGAATAAAATTCGTAGATTATTTTTTACTCATATATATATATATATATATATATATATATATATATATATATATATATATATATATACAGATTAATACCATATATTTAATAATTTTTTTTTCTTTCATGATACTTATAATAATAAAATATGCACAGACATAGCAATTATAGCGTCCCGTACCCGCGAACTTTTTCCTACTTCAGGAAGGACTTGCTGACCAAAACCATAACAATACGTACAAAAATTAAGTTCAATTCTATGCATAACTTCATACACTTTTATCGGAGGTACAATATTGAAAATGGTACTAAAATGTCTGAAGACTATCTTAACATCGCAATGCATACATAACATTCCTAAGGTGTTTGTATCTTTTTAGACCCATATCAAAGTTATTTCTTTTAAATTTATTATATATATTTTTTAATTTCAAATAATTTTGAGACTTCGCATCCATAATCATTGTAAATACTAAGGTATGGGTAACTTGTTATTTCAAATAGTAGTTTTTTTACAGGAAAAATTGTAACTTTTAAGTAATTTGGGTCTTTTTTGTCGAGTGTGGAATTTTCAATCTATAGGATAAATGAATACAATAATTTTCAAGAAATAATGCAATAAATATTACTGATACAACTAATTCGTGCTCTTGTTTCTTATGGCATATACTTTTTTTCATTGTTTGTAAAAAAAGAAAAAAAAATGCAAAATCGATCGCTTTACATATTCTGTGTTTCCATTATGATTGTCGCGTCTCCTTTCCCACCTTTTCCCGACCACTTTCACAGAATGCGTAAAAAGAGGTTTTTTTTTAATTGTTGATAATTTTTAATGTGCTTCTTTATAAACATTGCAAAATATATGGACGGTATTTCAAAGCGTGTATTTACTAATGAAATAATCGGTGATGCAAGCATCGTCAGACGGAGAGATGTATCTATAATGAATTAGCATCGGATGACGAAGATGAAAAACATCAGCAACGAGCTTGTCTTACGTCGACTTTATTTAAAAAAATACTGTAGAACTTAGTGGAAATCAGAAAGACAAGTCTTGTGTGAAAGGCATAAATCTGAAAATTATTTGTAAATGACTCCAGAGCCAACGAAGTAAGCCGCATCTATAACTGAAGACAACTATACCCGTATTCATGTCGTTTTACTTCCAGAAATGGTAAATATCATACTGTCTAAGAGTAACATAGATATATGTTGTGAAAAAATTGAATATTATTTTATAGATAACATTTATCAACTTGTTGTTATTCTCTGGAGTACATAAATCATGTATAAAAGATACAGAATATTTAGGATGGTACAACTGAATGGAATGTTTTCAGAGCTGCTGTCTCTTAGAAAAATTGAAAATGACATCGAGGGTTCTTCGATTTTATTATCGATGTTGTATAATCCTGAAATGTTCGTTATTCTGGATGACCATTCGGTAGATCACCTTAGAAAATGTCCCTTCCGCCAGTACATACGCAGTAAACCAACATAGTACAATATGGAATTTTGAGTATTTTGTGACAACGCAACCAGTTATGTCTAAGATTTACATCCGTATCTTAGAAAGTATCGTAGTTATAAACAAAAATATACCTAAGATCCCAGGTTTATCATTGATCTCGCTAAAGACACGAAAAAATATAATGTAACACGCAATGAATTTTATCCATCGTATGATCTTTGATGGATTCTTCTGAGAAACAAATGAAAAAAAAATACTAAAATAATAGAAACAATCTGAAAAAGACAAACCAGCAATTATTCTACAGTTGCTGACAAAAGAGGCCTAAAACTGTAAGTCGGTATTTTCATTCATAAATTATAAGACTCTTGTATCATACGTCCCAAAGTGAGACAAGCGTGTATCCTTCAGAACACTTTTCAACATGACAAGCAAGTAACAATAATATACAAAAAGAAATCTCAAATCATTCTGTATAATAACTGCACCAAAGCAATGGGAGACACGTTAGATAAACTGGTCTCCAACTATTCTTGTCTGGAGAAGACTAACATATGACCTACTATAATTGATTCTAATATCTTAGATAAATCAGTGTATAACGCATTTTTGTTATACCTAAAACTAAATCAGCATGAAATATCAACCTATTTCATAAAAAAGAAGAATTTTCACTGAAAGACTTCGCATCTGTTTTGTTTCTCACAGTGGATGAAATCATCTGCCAAGAGCAAGGGCTACTCGAGAATTGGCTGTGATTATTCAAACGCAGGACAACCTGAACCGCGACAAGAAACACACGATTTAAAATGGCAAAAGAAGAAAATATCACTTGTACGCACAGACCGATAACAAAAGTTCTATAAAGTGTTGCAAATGTGTCACATTTACTACTTGTGACTCATATTTCATTTGTGTAATGAATGTACATCCCTGAATATTTTCTATAATTTTCTGTTTTATCTAATGACTGTAAAAAAAAGACATCTGTAACAATTACTGAAAACACGCGTCTTACATTACATTATTTAAAAGTTTACAGCGATTACCGTGGTGAATTATGGAATTACAACATTTTTATCCCATAAAAACTGAGAGATTCATTAAACTTATAACTCCCAACGATTTTGAATTTTTCTTGCAGGGCAATATTAAATGGTAAACAAATGCAAAATATGAAACAAAGTAATAACTCAATTAATAAATTAATTACTAATATTAAATAAAATGTGAAAAAATTTCCATAAGTTGAAATATCACACTATGGGTTTTTTTAGACACGAACAGCTTAGGATTATGCTACATTGCAACATCTTAATAAGGTTAATAGGAAGCAAATATTTGACCCAAAATTGTCAGGATAGTGAGGAATATATTCTCGTAAATTTGCTGAATACAGCCTTGGCCTTTTCATTAGAAATAAGATTAATGTCGATTCACAAAAGAAGATAGCTTTTTGTCACTGCTGTAGAGCAATGTCGGTAAGCTTTTTGTCACTTGAAAGAATCACGAGAATGTACTAATAGTTAAAGGATTACCAATCTGTCATAAATATTTGCAGCGTGGAGTTATATTTTGATAGATTACATTTAAACGATGTCTTGAAGATTATTGTTCATCCCAGATGTAGCCTGCGATATCGAATGCTGTTTTTTAAGACATCAGCATCTACACAAGCTGTCCGTCATTATCCATCATCATTGTACTCTGTCCGATGTTCTGCTTTGAAGATAAAATCTTACATTATTCCATATTCACATTGATACTTACTGATACATTACTCCTTGCATACTTCAAAAGGTTTATGTTTCCGCATCCGAAAGTGATTAACACACACTAAGAATAATGCCTCTTTGAACGTCAGTTACGTCTGTTAGGTCCGTTAGGAACGTCTTTTAGGTCTGGGTTTGCAGCATTTGTCATAAAAAAATAGTGCACGTACGCAATACTTAATGATAGACATTTAGAGACTATTACCTTTCCTTTCACGGACAATAGATGGGAGATTTCTATTCCTCGAAATGCGTCGGTACAACAGGTTTAAAATACGTATCGTTTTTTAAGTGGTATTTGTATTACTTTGCCCGTCATCTATACAAGCACATTTTAAACGTTACGGATTAAAACTTTCAAGATCGTTTTGGTGGTGTTCAATTATTCAAAATAAATATTAATTGTTAAAATAAAAAGTATGATTGCCAAATAAACTGATGGTTTAGAGCTCACAGGCTATGTAGACTAATTGTATATTACGGGCTTATATAATAATGCCTTTCAAAAAAATAATAATGAAGGAAGTACCGCCTCCTTTTTCTTTCTTTATACTTAATCATTGAAGCCCCAAATCTAATCAGGGATACGCCTTATCATTTAATAAACCTATATCCAAAATTCGGAGCAAGTCGAATTTTTCTGCATAAAAACCCATTTATGTAATTTAAGAAACGTTGTCCCCTGTTCCCTCCTTTATAATTAACCTTAAACCTCCAAAACTGTTCAGAAATTCAACTTATCAGAAAGAGCCTACATCCAAAATTTAAAGCAAATCGGATAACTCTGCACAAAACTCTAGTTAGCTAACTTAAAGGGGAAGTAATCGCCCGTACCCCTCCTTTATAATTCACAAAAGAACACCACCACAACTAATGAGCGAAGCTTCTTGTTACTATGAACCCCTGTATCCAAAAATTGAAATAAATCGGTTCATTCTGCATGAAAAACCATTTACATAAATTATGAAGGGTAGTTTCCCCTATCCTCTTCTAATACTTATCCAGTGAATTCCAAAAACAAATCAGGGAAGCGCCTTTTCAGAATAAACCTGTATACAAATTTTGAAGCAAATCGTAAATTTTGTGTGAAAAAGCTAAATTAAGATTGGGGGTGTAACCCCCCCCCTCATTCTCCCTCTTTAAACTTATCCAATGAACATCCATTACTAATCACGGAGGCACCTCATTAGAATGATCCTACATCTAAGATTTGAACGAAATCTACTAATTCTGCATGAAAAACCCGTTTATATAAATTTAAGGGAGGGGCAATAGCCCAGGTTCTCCTTCTTATACTTATCGAATGAACTCTCAAAACTAATCAGGGAAGCGTCTTATCATAATAAGCCTATGTCCAAAATTTCATGTAAATCGGATATTTTTATCATGAGTTTATCGCATTACGTACGTACGTACGCACATACATACATACAGAAAGGGCGGGCACATAAGCTCTCAGGCTTTGATAGCCTGTGAGCTAAAAAGTACTAACGATTATTTTAGCACGCTTCCTTTCAAAATTTACGCGTTAAATATTTGTAGTTGTTTCACAGATCAACGAAAATTTTCAAATAGTTAACTACTCGTAGAAGGAAGCTTCTGGCAAAGCTTTTCTGATTGATTTTGGTGTTTCGTTGTACAACTAAATATAATTTATGAAAAAATGCATATAGTGTGTAAAATATATATTTCTTATATAATCTGCATAAAACATAAATGATTAACGTTTGTGTACAGTATATGCTAAATGAACGAGTTCAACTGTGTTTTACGTTAAACAGCAGAAAACATTCTTACTCACGTAGTGTGTAAAATGTTTAGCCAAGATATAGCGTTACACATTCTAATTATATGTTATCTGATTCAGTTTAAATGCATTATAAACTGCCTTCTTCACAACTGAAAATGACTTCCCAAAAATATACTTAAAATAATTAAAAAAATAAAAATTAATGCTTGTTATATAAGTAATGTTTTTTTATTTCCATTTATTTAATATTTTCCGTAACTTAATACATACTTATAATTTCAAAGAAAAAAAAAATATAAATATCTTATAGTACTTTCTTTTTTCTTTAAATATTTGTTACAGGATGACAGTAGTTTCTAAAACGCTAGGAAAATAAAAATAAACTACAGTGAAACCTCCAAATAAGAGACACTCCGAATAACGGACACCTCCATTTAAGGGGCAATAGTTACGGTCCCATAGATGTCCCTTATTTGGAGGTTTCACTGTCTAAGAAACACCGATTAAGGGACACCTCTATTTAAGGGCCAAAAGTTGCGGTCCCTGGGTGGCCCTTTATTTAGAGGTTTCACTGTATACCAGTCTTTTATCGCTCCATTAGGAATTTATTTAGAACTTCGAGAAACTTGAAACGGCGCGGCGCCAGAAAAATATTCAATATGCTGACGATATTGGAGGGTAAACTGTGAGTGAAGTTTCGGGGATTCTCATTCTTTACAATTACAACTACAGTGAAACCTCCAAATAAGGAACATCCAGGGACCGTAACTATTATCCCTTAAATAGAGGTGTCCCTTATTCGGAGTGTCCCTTATTTGGAGGTTTCACTGTATTATTATTAAATGTGACAGTATTTCTTATCCAATATAATTTTATATGTCCCACCAGAGTATTGTCTGAAAAGCAAGTTATAAAAATCAGAATTTACCCACATGTATATGCTTTTGATACTCTTTCATTATCTTTAGTAAACAATATATGAATAGGTAAATATTTAATATTAAGAGAAATCCCATCAAGTATGACGATTAGAAAAAAATGTACATTAACATTAAAAATAAAAATTCTGCCCTATATTTTTACTAAATAGCCTTTTTAATTATCAGTTCGTATACAGAAAAATAAATAGAAAATTTATTATTTATATATAATTTATTTATTTCATTCAATGATGTCGAAATTCACGGAGATAGATTTAGCAGGATACATATGAAATAAGCATAATCAATCTGAATCTTACTTTTTTGTTATTTTACCATCTTCACTATAAAAATCTATAGCGAAGCTATATATTCGTGTTGTATTTTTATTCAAAATTAATTCGTTATCTAAATTATTAGGATTTCAAAAATTGTATATAAATCTTTTATAGTACTTCCATTTTTTTTTTTTTGAATATTTGTTACAGGATATCTGACAGTAGTTCCTAAAACAACAGGAAATTAGAAATAAACTATACCGGTCTTTTATCGCTCCACTAGGAATTTATTTTGAACTTTCAGAAACTTGAAACGGCGCCAGAAAAATATTCAACATGGTGAAGATAGGGCTGGGTAAACTGTGAGTGAAGTTTCGGGGATTCTCATTCTTTACAATTTCAACTATTATTATTAAACGTGACAGTATTTCTTATCCAATATATTTTTATGCGTCCCTCCAGAGTATTGTCTGAAAAGCAAGATATAAAAATCAGAATTTCTCCACATGCGTGTGCTTTTGCAGGACAGTATATTTCATTATCTGTAATACACAATATCGTAAATAAGTACAAATATAGTACTAATTCAAATCCCATCAAGTATGATGATTAGGAATAAATGTTCATTAATAATATAAATAAAAATAAAAATACTACCTTATGTTTTTATTAGTTTTTTTAATTACCAGATTTGTATAATGAAAAATGTATTGAATTTTAATTTATTTATATATTATTTATTTATTTCATAAAAAATTGTCGAAAAAATTTTGTTGAGTTTAATTGTTTAGTTTATTTAAAGTAGCGTAAGCCCTGATACAGTATTACACAATCTAATTCGATTACTTATTACACAATCAAGATGTATTACAATCTAGCTTCTTTGAAATTGATAACGATTTTTTAAAAATAGTCTCAAAATATAAAAAAAAATGTTTAAAAATCTATGCTCGGTATACATATATTCTTTTTTGATTCCGTCCATTTCATTTATCTGTGATTTAACACAAACTTATTAAGATATAACAAAAAATGATATAAATATCTTATAGTACTTTCTTTTTCTTTAAATATTTATTACATGATGACAGAAGTTTTTTAAACAACAGGAAAATAAAAATTTATTATAAATTATACCGGTATTTTATCGCTCCACTAGGAGTTTCTTTAGAACTTTGAGAAACTTGAAACGGCGCCAGAAAAATATTCAACATGGTGAAGATAGGGGTGGGTAAACTGTGAGTGGAGTTTCTGGGATTATCATTCTTTACAATTTCAACTATTATTATTAAACGTGACAATATTTCTTATCCAATATATTTTTATATGTCCCTTCAAAGTATTGTCTAAAAAGCAAACTATAAAAATCAGAATTTCTCCATGATTGTATGCTTTTGAAGGATAGCTTATTTCATTATCTTTACTACACAATGTTGTAAATAGGTAAGTATTTAATACTAATGAAATCCAATCAAGTATCATAATTAGAAAGACATGTTCACTAACAAAATAAATAAAAATACTTCCTTATGTTTTTACTGAAATCTCATAAAGTATGTTGATTAGAAAAAATATGTTCATTAACGATAAAAATAAAAATACTGCCTTATATTTTTACTAAATAGTCTTTTTAATTATCAGATTCGTGTGCTGAAAAATGTATAGAAAATTTAATATTTGAATATAATTTATTTATTTCATTCAATGATGTCGAAATTCACGGAGAAAGATTTAGCAGGTTACATAAAAAATAAGCATAATCAATCTCCATCGTACTTTTTTATTATTTTATCATCTTTACCATAAATACCTATAGCGAAGCCCTATATTTGTGTTATATTTTTATTCAAAATTAATTCGTTATCTAAATTATTTGAATTTCAAAAATTGTATGTAAATATTTTATAGAACTTCCATTTTTTTTATATATTTGTTACAGCCCTCATAGCATGCATGTTCACAGTGACGTCACAATGACGTCACTGTGAGTCACTTTGGTCACATCACATCTTTGACGAAAATGCCACCACTCAGTGACGTCACAATGTGACTAAGATGTGACTTTCTAAAAAAATTTTCACAGTGCGTCACAATGTTAATGTCAAAGTAGTCACAAATGACACATATTTCACAAATTGGTCACATTGTGACGTCACATAGTGGTCACAATGTGACGTCACAAAGTGGTCACAATGTGACGTCACAAAGTGGTCACAATGTGACGTCACAAAAAAGCTCCAAAACGGCCATAACGACTTCACATTTTAGTCACTGTGACTTCACATCGACGTCACGTGACGTCACATCGACAATCGATGGTCAAAAAGTCACAATGTGACTTCACAACGACGTTGCAGTGACGTCACCATGTCTTACGGGAGGATATCTGACAATAGTTTCTAAAACGCCGGGAAAATAAAATTGAACTATGCCGGTCTTTTATCGCTCCACCAGGAGTTTATTTCGAACTTTGAGAAACTTGAAACTGCGCCAGAAAAATATTCAACATGTTGAAGACAGGGGTGGGTAAACTGTGAGTGAAGTTTCGGAGATTCTCATTCTTTACAATTTCAACTATTATTATTAAACGTGACGGTATTTCTTATCTAATATATTTTTATGTGTCCCTCCAGAGTATTTTTTGAAAAGCAAGCTATAAAAATCAGAATTTCTCCACATGTGTATGCTTTTGAAGAACAGTATATTTCATTATCTTTAGTACACATAACTCCCTAGTAGCATGCATGGTCACAGTGACGTCACTGTGAGTCACTTTGGTCATATCACAACTGTGACCAAAATGCCACTTCTCAGTGACGTGACATTGTGACTGAGATGTGACTTTCTTGAAAATCTTTTGAAATTTATAAATATCCTTCAAAACATGTTATTTACTTTAAAAAACATGTTTCTGGCAATTTAAATATCTTTGCTTTTGTCACAGTTTCGTGACAATGTTAATGTCAAATTAGTGGCAAATGACACATTTTTCACAAATTTGTCACATTGTGACCACTTTGTGAAACGCACAACCCGTCCCTCATAGCATGCATGGTCACAGTGAAGTCACAATGACGTCACTGTGAGTCACTTTGGTCACATCACATTTGTGACGAAAATGCCACCACTCAGTGACGTCACATTGTGACTAAGATGTGACTTTCTAAAAAAATTTTCACAGTTCGTCACAATGTTAATGTCAAAGTAGTCACAAATGACACACGTTTCACAAATTGGTCACATTGTGACGTCACAAAGTGGTCACAATGTGACGTCACAAAAAAGCTCAAAAACGGCCATAACGACTTCACATCGACGTCACGTGACGTCACATCGACAATCGATGGTCACAAAGTCACAATGTGACTTCACAACGACGTTGCAGTGACGTCACCATGTCTTACGGGGTAAAGCATGGTGAAGTCACTGCAACGTCGTTTTGAAGTCACATTGTGACTTTGTGACCTTGTGACCATCGATTGTCGATGTGACGTCACAGTGACTAAAATGTGAAGTCGTTATGGCCGTTTTAGAGCTCTTTTGTAACGTTTCACAAAGTGGTCACAATGTGACAAATTTGTGAAAAATGTGTCATTTGTGACTAAATTGACATTAACATTGTGACGAAACTGTGACAAAAGCGACGATATTTAAATCGCCAGAAACATGTTTTTTGAAGTAAATAACATGTTTCGAAGGATATTTATAAGTGTCTAAAGATTTTTAAGAAAGTCACATCTCAGTCACAATGTGACATAACTGAGTGGTGGCATTTTGGTCACAAATGTGATGTGACCAAAGTGACTCACTGCGACGTCACTGTGACCATGCATGCTATTAGGGAAAAGAGCTCTAAAACGGCCATAGCGACTGCACATTTTAGTCACAGTGACTTCACATCGACGTCACGTGACGTCACATCGACAATCGATGGTCACAAAGTCACAATGTGACTTCACAACGACGTTGCAGTGACGTCACCATGCTTTACGGGCTGTAGATCGTAAGTATTTAATACTAATTGAAATCCCATCAAGTTTGACGATTAGAAAAAAACATGTTCACTAGCAATACAAATTTAAAAATATAATACATCTTTATGTTTTTACTAAATAATCTTTTTAATTATCAGATTCGTATAATGAAAAATGCTTGGAAATTTTATTATTTACAGTGTCAGAAAAAAAATCTTGACACTTGTGATTTTATACGTTTTGTTGAATATCTAGAAATATAGATAAAGAATTATTCTGAAACTCCAGGTAGGTAAATAAAGTAATACAGGTCATATATTTTCACGAAGATTTTTGCCGAAATCCCATAGGGGACCGTCAACAAATTGAAAAAAGAAATAAGATCTTTTGAATAACCCTGTCAAAACTAATGTAGCAAAAGGGTTCAAAATGCAGATTATGTTTAAGTGGTATATTGTAATAACATGTTTTCACTTTTAAGAATATAGTATGTATACTTGTAGAAAAATTAAGATTTTCATAAAAATATACAAAATTTTGGCAAGTTTTTTACTTATAATTTGCAGAGTTCTTAATAAAAAACACTGCTCTTTTCTGAAAATATGACAATCAAGATTGTACATAACACATTGCAATCAAAATTTAAAAAATATTAATAATTTTATGAAAAATGAGCAGGTTTAATAAATAAATTTTCCCCGCGCATACGGGAACTCTATAAAAATTTCATTTGCATATTATGTTAGCTAAATATATAGAGCAACACTTGTGAAAGTTTCAAAATCATAGCTTAAAAATTCTGAAAATTATCGTCGATAGAATAAAATAAAAATCCGTTATTCCCAAAATGATACAAAAAGAAGAGTGGCTGTATCCATATTCCATTAGCGTCTACACACTATTGCACGTACTGCGATATTTGGATACTGCTCCTCATCTTTTTGTTTTATTTTGGGAATAACGGATTTTGATTTTATTCGATAGACTATAATTTTCAGAATTTTTAATCTATCATTTTGGAACTATAATAAAAGTTTCTCTATACATTTAGCTAACACAATATGCAAATGAGTTTACGCATGCGCATTGAAAATTTATTTAGCAAATCTGTTCATTTTTATAAAATTGTTAGTATTTTTTAATTTTGATTACAGGGTTTTATGTACAATGTTTTTTTTTGTTTGTTTGTTTTTTATTTTCTGAAAAGAACATTGTTTTATATCAAGAACTCTGCAAATTATAAACAAATAACTGCCTTTTTTTTTTTTTTTTTTTTTTTTTTTTTTTTGCTGATACTGTATATGCAGTTCATTTATTTCATTCGAACATGTCAAAACAATTTTGTTCAGTTTAATTGTTTCAATTGTTAGTGGCGTATGTATGCGTTTGCACAAGTATCTTTATGTAAAAATATTTCTTTACATAAGTAGATACATAAATGAAAAGTATTTAATTTATTTTAAAATGCTTTAAGTGATCTATTACAAATAAAAATAGCAGAATAATATACTCTTCTATATCATATTTTCCAACAATTATAAGAGTATCAATAGAAATCTTCATACGTAGAGACAATGTTTGCAATGAATTTGCCTCCATGGAGCTCCCTAAAATTAGGAAAGAAATGCTTCAAAGGTTTTTAAGACAATAGTTTGTAATATTTCACGTTCACAATTATTTTTACTCATTTTTATTTCCAGTTTTACTTTACTATGTTCATGTTCACGTGATTTATGCTTTTCTGTTTATTTTTAATTTGAAGATATTTTAGCGAAATTTTTTTTTATCATTTATTTGTTTTTGAAAAAGTTGCCGTAAGAGCAATGAAACGTGTACAATTATAAGATATTTGTGTTATTTTTAATAGATAACTTAAAGCATTAGAAAATAAATTGGTATTTTAAAGTGATGCTTTATATTATATGAAAAGTATTTAATATACTTCTGTATTTCCGTTTTGTTTAATCAATATCAGCTGTATAATAACATGATATCTATTAGAGCTATATTTCACAATTCTGTCACCTTTAGTATTTTAATATAATAAATTTTTATAACAAAAAGTTTTTTATAGCATTTTAATTAAAAGAAATTGCATCAGAATCTTTGACAAAATTTACAATAAATATTCTCAGCTCATTTTATTTATCCTTATTTTCTTCAGTCTATTGCTCTAAAAATTAATTTCATCCTATCAAACTTTATTTGGAAATTTGAAAATTTCTAAGTAATCTTACTTTGTTTATGTATAGTGAAAGAATCTTATTGCAAATGCACTATATATTAAATCCAAAAATAGCATGCGTATTTACATATAAATGATATATTTATTAAGAAAAATTTTTGTGTTTAAATGCGAACTTCAAATTTTTAAATTTATTTTATTTATCACAGTTAACGATTTTTCGCAGCAGTTTTATCGTTAAATGCATGAAAAAAATTAATTAGTGTAGCGAATTTTGTGAAAATAGTTAATTAATTTATACATAAGTAAACACTTAATGAAACAAATTGATAACCTATTACCCTTTTTGAAATACCCATTATATTTTGTATAATTGTATACTGTACATTTCTATTGTAATGATTAGTAAAATCATGTTAACTCTTTCGGGTCCAAATTATTTTTTACGTTCAAAAAAATTGTTTTTGATTTAAAAATGAAAAGTACTGCTCTGAAAGGCAAAAAATAAGTTTCATTAAAATATTCTAATTACTTAAGGAATTGCATTATGTACTATTAATAGTACAGTGGTCTTTCAAAGAACAAGTTGTCATTTATGGACATTTTATTATTAATACAATACGCTCAAAAAAATAAATGTAGTACAATTTCGAATCGAAATTTTGAAATATATATAAAAAATGTAAAAGATATATTTAAAAATATGCAATTAGCATTATATAATTCGCAATAGTTGGCAGTCAATTTATACATTTAAACAGAAAAAACTGTGTAAAAATTGCAAAATAAATAAATAAATACATAAATAAAATAAAATAAAATAAAAATGAAAATAAAATTTTTGTTTTTTGGTGTATTTAGGTAACCTCTCTTATTTGGTATGAAAAGTTTTGAAGCAATTCTTGTCATTATGGAACCATAAGTAGACGTTGCATTTTTCAGAAAAAGATGTTATTATAAAGTTGCATCCTCCTAATTTGCACCTTTGTTGTACCTTGCTTCTCTCTGTCATATGGCCAGTATTATCATATCTTACATCCTCAATTGTGCGAAGTGATGGCTTCAACTTTTATTAGGGGGAATAGTAATTGTGGGTGAATTATTTGTATGACCACGTTTCACGGAGTTCGTAGTTTGGTTTTGACAGCCAGCTGTTTCATCGGATAAAGTGAAGCTTAATAAATCTATTTTTTTAAATTAATTATAGGCTAATGATATTTCATAACAATATTAAATGACAAAAAAAAAGAAAAATATTGCTGTAAAACAGAAATGTTCAACTTAAGTTACTACAAATTTCATTTCCAAAAATTAATCAATACAATGCGCATATTTTAGTAAAATTACTTCCTTTAGAGACCACTTTACTACTAATAGTACACATATTCAAAGATTGATAAATCATAACTTTTGAATGGTTTTGATTACAAAAATTGCATCAAACATTAGCTACAATAACCTATTTTACGAAAATAATTTCAAATAATAATTTTAATTATTTATGATATCAATAATGAGAGCAAAGGCAAAAGAAATCCTTGTTTGACGTGTGTTTGAAGTGTCATTCATCTTGGATGAGTGTTCTTGGACTTGTAGGGCTATCTTTTAGTAAAAAAATTAAATGAACGCTTTCAAAAGGAGTCTTTAAAATAGAATATGAGGCTTTTTGAAAACAATTACTAAATACTGGGAACATACCGGGTGTCCAGTAAATGACTGACCCATTTTGAATGTAAATAACATAAAAACTGTTTGAGATAAAAATGCGCGGCTTGCTGTATTGTTATTAGAATATCAATAAATTTTAAAATATGCACTTTGTTAATGTAATATAATAATATTTAAAATAATATCCCAGTCTCAAGACTGAGGAGGGGAAATACAATACAGATGGTTCAATCAACAAATATTATTTTAAATCACTTTCCAACCAACGACCCTATTTCTGAAGCTGATTCGAGAGTCGATTCAACATACAGATACAGATTTGACAACATATAGATTCAGATTCAGCCGAAAATCTTATATTTATGAAAATTAGAGTCATGTCTGTATTCAAACAGCCTGTTACCGCCAGCACAATATTTTTTTTTCCGAAATTTGAACTATTTTAACAAGGTACATGTTTAAAAATTTATTGATTTTCTAATAACAATACCGCAAACCGCGCATTATTATCTCAAACCGTTTATTTGTGATTTAAGTTCAAAATGGGTCAGTTATTTACTGGACACCCGGTATGTTAGTTGAAAGAGGATGTACTATTAGTAGTACAGCAGACCCGAAAGGATTAATCATTTAATATATATTGAAAGTTACCTTCAATTATTAATGGAATGTAACAGTATCATACATAAATAAAATGTATTTATTATTTTCACTGTCTATCTGTAAGAGTATCTGTCTTCCGGCGATCTGTGTTACACTTTCGCATGTATGTTTATATTTCCATGGCATTATTTTAAAATATTTTGCATAGCTACGTTAAAGTTCACTCTAACAAATGTTCAATCTGTTGAAAATACTTCTTACTACTACTACTTTCTACTACAATTATACTACTACTGCTCACATTTATTTTAAAAAGACAGAAGAAAGAGTTTAGATAACAGATTTAATTAGTGCAAGAGTGCATTTTAATTATTTTATAATAGTTTTAATTAGTCGAAATTTGCGTATGTTAATGATACATGCTGGAGTACATTCTGTGTTAGAAATGTTGTAAACAGTATAGCTGACAGTTTTGAAAACAGTTTTTCTGGCTACATAAAATAATAAGACATACAACAGTAATCCTTTCAATTGCATTTTAATTACCCAAAATATCAGAAGAATTAAAATAATTACTCGAAATTATAAAGGATTTGCACCTGTTTTATCAACAGGAGGAGACTAGGCAGAAGGGATCGCACCCAACTCTAATTTCGTGCATTATACTGGTACTTTGATGCATTTTTTGCTTATGTAAAGTGGTGCATGTCATTATGGAGGTATTTGACGAAATGTGAGAAAATTCATTTTATTGCGAGAATTTAAGGAAGTTGGAACCAGAAACGAATTTGCGAAGGCGGAAAGAAATCGGTTGCCTTAGGAGAAAAATTGGAATACAGTTTTAAAACATTTATGGTGCCAGCTGAAGTATATTACGATTCGCGAATTTGAAAGTACATTAAAATAATACTTGAAAATGGAGTCTTTTTACTTGTTTATTTTGGACAACAC
This sequence comes from Maratus speculifer, assembly GCA_964019185.1. NCBI lineage: Eukaryota > Metazoa > Arthropoda > Arachnida > Araneae > Salticidae > Maratus > Maratus speculifer. The sequence continues at coordinate 335,106,411 of OZ025292.1, forward strand.
ACACTAAACACAACTACAAAACACTTAAACATAAAAACATAAATTTTACATGTATAATAAGCGAGAGTTACTATTTCTCTCGTCGAGAAAAATCCTTCGAGCACATCTGGCTTTAGAACATGATTCCGTAACAGAGATCGGCCCAACGGCGCCGAAAAACAATCACGTGACTGGATAGCAGGTGCTACGATTCGTAACACTGCCCACCCATGAACATATGGATGTTCATCACAAATTATATATCAATTTAATACAACATGAATATAAATATGGAATATTATACATACTTCAAGGACAAAACTTCAATTAAATACAACAAAACTTCAACTAAAATAAGAAAAAAAAACAAGATTAGCATATACAAGTTAATCAGTTCAAATTTCCATGTGATACAATAACTGTACTGGTCGTCTGAGAATAGATTTCTCAGTTTTTACCTTGCAGGCCCTCACCTTGCCTTCTCTTCCAGGAAATAATTCAATAATTTTTCCTAGACTCCAGAAATTTCTGGGTAATTTATCATCTTTGATTAATACTATGTCATTCAATTTAAATTGAGGAAAATTAGTTTTGTTCGAACTTAAATGAGCTGACCTCAAATTTAACAAGTATTCCCCTTTCCATCTAGTCCAAAACAAGCGCATTAATTTCTCACGATAGTTAAAAGATTTAAGTAATTCTTTCCTGGAAGAGATATTCGATTCAAGATGAAGGCGAACTGGTGGCAGAGAAGAAGTTCTTATCCCAATTAGGAAATGAGCAGGCGTTAATGGTAGGGGGTCTTGACCTTCTGGCGAGGCATATGTTAAAGGTCGAGAATTGACCATTCCTTCAATTTCAACTAAAACAGTATGTAGTTCATCAACAGTTAGCGATGATTTCCCGAGTGTCTTTCTTAAAGCAGTTTTTATAGTTCTAACCATTCGCTCGTAAAATCCCCCCCACCACGCTGCTCGTTCAATGATATATTTCCACTGTATGTGATGAGAAGCAAAATAGTCTTGCACATCTGGATGAGTCATAATTCGCCAAAGGTTTTTCAAGTCATTGTCCGCACGTTTAAAAGTCTTGGCGTTGTCCGAATATACTACAGATGGTAATCCTCGCCGAGAGACAAACCTACGAAAGCCTAGTAAGAATGTTTGTGTCGACAAGCTGCCGACAAGCTCCAAGTGGACATTTCTACTAACTGCACATGTAATCAATAAAATGTATTGTTTGTTATCACAGTCTTTTACGTATAATGGCCCTGCAAAGTCGCATCCTATGACACTAAATGGACTGGTCTGTTCTACTCGATCATTAGGCAATGGCGCTACCGTCTGATCGCCTGGAGTTGAAGAAAATCTTTTGCAAATAATGCAATTTTTAAGCACAGCTCTCACAGATTGTCTAGCCTTTAATAACCAGAATCTTTCTCTAATCTGCACAAGTGTATGGGCAACAGCAGAATGAAAAACTCTGTAGTGGGCATCCCAAATTATAAGTTCTGAAAGTTTGGTTTTTGGCGGAAGAATTATTGGATGTTTCTCATCTATCGAATAATTTGCGTTATGGATTCGTCCTAAAACTCGCAAAACTCTATCTGAATCGAGGTAAGGGTTCAATGAAAGCAATCTAGAGTCTCTAGGAAATGCTTGGAATTTTTCAGGCTTAAGATTTCTTTTCCGAAAATTTCAGCTTGACAATTTTTTATCCAGAAGATTTCGGCTTCTCGGATTTCCTCCGCCGAAAGTGTACGTATTGGTTCACGATTTTTCTTTAGTAATCTGATAAAACGAAATACATAGGCTGTTACACGCAATAATTTAAATTTCTACTAAATTTCTGTATATCAATTACATTCTCCTTGGCAATAATTGTATTAACAACAATATTACTTCTAGCTTCAATTTCAGGATTGACTGATTTTAATTTTAAATTATCGTCCTTAGGCCAAAATTTTTCAGATTTACCGAGCCATTCCGGCCCGTACCACCACTGATTGGAGTTTATTAACTCTTTCGCTAACAGTCCCCTAGTTAGCATGTCAGCAGGATTATCCCTGCTATTTACATGCAGCCAAGAACTAGGGTCGCTTAAGTCCTGAATTTGCATCACTCTGTTAGCCACAAACGGCTTCGTTTTGGATGCAACTCCTTTGATCCAATGTAGTACTATGGTCGAGTCTGACCACAGTACTATTTTTTCTAGATTCGTGAAAATGAGTTTAAGGTGACTAGCTATTCTAGCAGCTATTAGAGCTCCTAAAAGCTCTAAGCGTGGTAGTGTTATTTTTCTCAACGGGGCTACTCTGGCTTTAGACATAAAAAAACATGTCCTATAATTTTCTTCGGATGTTTTAAACCGGAAGTAGGCTACCGCTCCATAGGACTTCAAGGAAGCATCGGAAAAAATGTGTAATTCTACTTTGTCGTGCACTACACTCGAGTGATAATAATATCTGGGTATTTTTAATTGGTCTAGCAATTCCTGATACCATGTTCTGTATTTAATTTGAAATTCTTCGTTAAATTCATCGTCCCGGTCTAGCCCACTCTGCCATAATTCTTGAAGGAAAATTTTTACCCTTATCAAAAAAGGTGACATAAATCCGATTGGATCAAATATTTTAGCGGCAGTCTGGAGAACATGCCTTTTGGTGAATTCCAAGCTGTCACCTATTGACACTAAAGATGCCAAATCTATAGCCAAAAAATCCCCTTCAACATTCCAATTTAACCCCAATACCTTTGATTCGGCGCAGTTTTCATTAATCTCTATAACCGGGTTACCATTCCAAGCTTCTTTTAATTCTGGAGAATTAGTAACGAACTTTCGCAATTGCATACTGGCATCTTTAAATATAGAAACTGCAGTAGTTGTTAGTTGCATAGCCTGCTCGACTGTAGATGATCCGTAAATTAAATCATCTACGTACAAATATTTATTAATCATTTCATAGGCGGCGGGTTCCGTATCCTTATAATTACCAATATGCTTTTTAATTGTAGAGGCTAAAACATAGGGAGAGCTGGTGACGCCGAAACAATGACGATTAAAGTGATACAAAACGCTGCGTTTATCTATGTCGCAATCATCGAAATACAAAAAACATAGATAATTTCTATCATTTTCTGATACCTGAATTTGTAGAAAGGCCCTAGCAATATCCCCCGTGAAAGCAATTTTAAACTGTCTGAAATTTAATATCACATCTATGAGATTAGGATTCAAATTTTGCCCCGAAGACATTGATTTAAACTTTTTTCCCCCGTTTCCCGACTGCTCGCGTCAAAAACAATCCTTGTTTTTGTTGTAGAAGAACTTGGCCTAGAAACAGCAGAGTGTGGCATCACGAAATTGACAGAACAATTATCACTACATTTTTCAATAATTCCCTCAGTTAATTGCTCTTTCATAATTTCATTATATTTTAAAAACAAAGATTTATCATTCTTTAACCTTTTCGCCAAACTTGCGAAACGCCTTTCTGCCACCTCGTAATTATTAGACAAATTCTGTTTATCTAATTCACTACGCCATAACAAGGGGGGTCATATATCTATCATTTTTAAAAATGATTTCTTTCTGGAATTGATTAATGACCTCATAAGTCTCCTCTTGCATTTGATCATTTGAATCGAATAAAAAAGACTCAATTTGCCATACATTTCTAAGATCATTTTCTGAAGGGAAACAAATTATATTCATACAGGAAGTTGGCTGCGAATTATTACTATTAACTTGACCGACAATGGTTTTTCCAAATATTGTTGGCTGCATAAATAAATTATGATTAATTTTTTCGACATTACCTATTATAGTTTTGAACAGATAGTCCGCACCTAGCAAGATCTGGACCGGTTTCGAATGAATAAATGTATCGGCCAATTCATGTTTATTTAATCGTAATTTATCTATTAACTTATAATCAACAGAAGACATTATCTTAGTACCGCTAATTATTTCAGAAACCAGCGCTTTTACAGTTATTTTTTCATAAGGATGATGACAACTAATAATAGTTAAATTTACTACATTAAACTCCTTTTCGCGATTTGCAAATGTATTGTTACACGATTTGCAAATGTAATGTTACGCGATTTGCATCGCGTTTTGCAAATGTATAAACCAAAAGCGTTTCCTTGGCAACAAGTTTTAATTTCAACGCCGAGGCTAAACTTTTTGTAATAAATGTTCTAGAGGATGCTGAATCATATAAGAGTCTCGTGCATAATTTATTACCAGTACCCTGCACTCGTACACAGGCGGTTTGCAACAATGTTGCGTACTTTTCGGGAGAATTATTAGTTTTAATTACATATGAAAATACGGGTTGACTTTCTTCATTTTTAGAATCATCGGCTTTTACTGAGCTTTCATCGTGACGCGCTTTTGTCGATTTTTTTGTCGGACAAAATAAATAATTATGCTGGCAACTTTTACACAATTCACAAGGAGGTATTTTTACCTTACACAAGGATATTACGTGCGATTTCAAGAAGCAACGATAGCATCTTCCATCTTTTTTCAACTTATGCCTTTTTTGTTCATCGGTAATTTCATTACACTTTAAGCTTAAATGATTCGCGTTACAAAATATGCAAACATTTTTTACAACAGTATTAAGCGCGATTGAAGAGGGAACATTTGGTTTAGTTCTAAAATTCCTTTTTTCATATCGTGCTACTTCCTGATTTTTTAAGGAAATCCCTGACACTGCATTTGCTGCTTCTCGCGATTCTATTTCAAACTTTATAAATTTCATCAGTTCATTTATGTCACCAGCTTTTCCCGCATTTTTCTTTCTCTGATATTCTACAACTAAATTATGGGGTATCTGTTTTAAAATTATCGGTATCAATAAATATCCGAAATTGTCCGACGCGACCCCGATAGCTTGTAAATTACGAATGCTTACTTCGCATTCGTCATATAAATCTCGTAATGACTTAATATTCGTGCTCGACCTAACCGGTTCTAGTTCTAATAATTTGTTTATAAACCCGCTTATCAAAATTTCTGGTTTACCATAACGATTCTGCAGCAAGTCTAAAGACTGCTGGTAATTCGCCTCGGTCAGGGCTAGACCGGAAATTGATTTAAGTGCTTCACCTGACAAAAAGGATTTTAAATAAATAAGTTTATCCACCTTGGATAAATTTTCATTAGCATCAATGCTGCTTTTAAAACTATTCATAAATTCCAAAAACATATTCGGATCCCCTTTAAACGTCGGGATGTTTATTTTTGGTAAATTTATTGTTGTTGGTCTAGCATTGAAATAAGGAGTTGTACTCGCGTTAAATAAAGAACTAGTATCAGGTTTATCAGAATCAATTTTAAATTTCTTCAAATTCAATTTAATTTTAAATTTTGTTTCATTTATTCCATCGTCATATTCAATAGATGACTGAATATCGTTCTCGAAAATTGTTCCATCCGATAATAATTCCTGAACCTGATTATTAACAGTTTTTAATTCGTTTTGTTTATCATTAATATTAGTTAAATATTCTGTTAACTGCTCAAAATGACTTTTATCATTAAAATCGATACTTTCTATATAAACCTCAATTTTTGTAATAAATTTGGTTATTGCTGTTTTCAATACCTTTCTTTTACTTTTAATTTTTTCAAGATCCATAATAGTGAAAATATAGATCAAAAGAATAAATCAAAATAATTTTACAATACCTTTTCTATCCGCGATGTGAAGACGCGATATATTATTCCGATAAATTCAGACCGAGAAATCCAAGAGCGGCAGCACAAATCACAGTCTTGAAATTTATAAGCACATTCTTGATATTCAGATATCCTTAAAGGAGTCACTGACACTTATAAAAGTCTTAAATTCGAAAGTCTTGAAGTCATTAACACAATCACTTCCCGGGTTGAAATGTGGCACCATGAAGTATATTACGATTCGCGAATTCGAAAGTACATTAAAATAATACTTGAAAATGGAGTCTTTTTACTTGTTTATTTTGGACAACACACACTAAACACAACTACAAAACACTTAAACATAAAAACATAAATTTTACATATATAATAAGCGAGAGTTACTATTTCTCTCGTCGAGAAAAATCCTTCGAGCACATCTGGCTTTAGAACATGATTTCGTAACAGAGATCGGCCCAACGGCGCCGAAAAACAATCACGTGACTGGATAGCAGGTGCTACGATTCGTAACACCAGCAAACATATTCAAATTAAAATATGTATCCAAACAGAATCTAAGAATAATTAATTGGCAGCAATATTTTTAAAAGGTATTGATTTCAGATTGCATAAAATGCATAAGAATTCGCTTAAGCTATAGAAACTCGGGTCGTCAAATATAGATTCTGAGTAAAACTAATGTAGAATGGTGTAAACTATATTGGAGCAAACCGAAAATTTGTGACGCACAACGTCGAACTGCGAACTACTCTTCATTGAAATAGTAAATATAGTATTGCGATTCCGGAACTCTGATCTAAAATCGGATTATCTTCTCTGATGAATTCCGATCTTGTCTAAAGAATAGTTACAGACACGGTACAGTCTGCAAGAAGCAAAACACAAGCAATAAGTTGAAAACATGCAAGAAACGAATTGGTAATAAGGCTGTTGAACTATAGTTAGGACAGGCCTCATTTGGAAATTCGACATCAATCTACACATATTCCCCAATAAAAAAAGTTTAATTCTTAGATACACATAAATGAGGTTATTGGATTTTATGTCAGATTATTTAAAGGGAAGAATCGGTAACAAAATATTATTCCATGCATAACAGTTCTGGATCTTACGAACTCCAGTAGTGATGTATTATCTTGATAGCAAAGAAAAATCACGTGGATGAATTGTCAGCATCTTCTGCGTATTTAGAATTAGATTATATATGTATATATAAAATCTAGTTCAAAAGCGAAATTTCGCCTTATTTAAAGAGAAATTTTCAGAAGAATATACTGGCACAAAATAATTTTCTGGACTTTAAATTCAAGGATCCGTACGAACCCTCTAAATTCATGTTACATGAATATGCTATAAAAGAAAATCTGTAAAATTACTAAGATTTTTCTAGTAGACTTGTATTCCAAAAACTTTTCATGTAACGGTAAAAGCAAAAACTCAAGTAACCTTCCTCTTTTACATGAACGATTGCTGTTATCGTTATATGAAGATTTCTTGGAATATAAGTTTACTAGAAATATTGTAGTCAGATTTTTTTTACAGTGTATACATGAATTTACAATTCTTGTTCTTTGCAAGGTTTATAGCATTTTATCTTAAATCTGTGTAGCAAAGTGCAAGTATTTAATAGCACTCCAAACAAAAGAAGAAAATTAAAAAAAGAAAAAAAAACGGTTTTTAGGCATTTATAACATTGTAAATACGGAAGAGGGACAGTTCTAGGAATGATAAAGTATAATATCGTAAGGGGGTCAGGTGCTTCAGAAGTAGCAGAAAGTTGATAAAATTAAATATAGCCCCTTATGGATGACAATGTCCATTTTCTTTTAAATGCGATGTCATTGCGAATGTACAAAATTCATTTTAATTGTAATAAGAAAGCGGCATAGTCTTTTTTTTATAGAAACTGAATCAAAATTTTATTGAAATTTGAATGAAATACAGGGTCATGAAAAATAAAAAAAATGTGGAAATCAAAATTGCAAATATCTCGGAAACTAATTACCCGATAGACTTCTTTGTTTATGCAAAATCTGTGTTATTTTACTCTCTTTTACGTTCACGCCATAAATTAAAAAAAATTGCATTTTTTTTATACCTTTCATCAGAACGATTATTTCGAGATTCAGAAAGAAAAAAGTTCCGGATAATATAGGTTACTGATATTAAATAGGCTTTTTTTCAATATTACGTACTAAGTACACATCAAATATCAAAATTCTACACCAATTCGTTCAGGAGATAGAGTGTTTACACAAACACAGACAGACGAACAGCAATTTTTTTTCTAAAACTTTGTTTTTCGGAATCTAAAGTATCTGAAACGTATAAATCGGTCAAAAAAATTCTATTTTCAAAACGATTGCAAGACATATCCAATACTACGTATGATTTATATGTAATAAAGTATAGAAAAATAATTATCAATTACTTTGGGACAGTTCTAGGAATGATAAAGTATAATATCGTAAGGGGGTCAGGTGCTTCAGAAGTAGCAGAAAGTTGATAAAATTAAATATAGCCCCTTATGGATGACAATGCCCATTTTCTTTTAAATGCGATGTCATTGCGAATGTACAAAATTCATTTTAATTGTAATAAGAAAGCGGCATAGTCTTTTTTTTATAGAAACTGAATCAAAATTTTATTGAAATTTGAATGAAATACAGGGTCATGAAAAATAAAAAAAATGTGGAAATCAAAATTGCAAATATCTCGGAAACTAATTACCCGATAGACTTCTTTGTTTATGCAAAATCTGTGTTATTTTACTCTCTTTTACGTTCACGCCATAAATTAAAAAAAATTGCATTTTTTTATACCTTTCATCAGAACGATTATTTCGAGATTCAGAAAGAAAAAGTTCCGGATAATATAGGTTACTGATATTAAATAGGCTTTTTTTCAATATTACGTACTAAGTACACATCAAATATCAAAATTCTACACCAATTCGTTCAGGAGATAGAGTGTTTACACAAACACAGACAGACGAACAGCAATTTTTTTTCTAAAACTTTGTTTTTCGGAATCTAAAGTATCTGAAACGTATAAATCGGTCAAAAAAATTCTATTTTCAAAACGATTGCAAGACATATCCAATACTACGTATGATTTATATGTAATAAAGTATAGAAAAATAATTATCAATTACTTTGAAAGCTATCAACAATTATCTGCACATTCTGGTAATGGAATTTTGCCGTTTATTAACTGCAATCTCTATTCTATTATGAATTATAACTAAAATTATACAAAAAATCAAAAGAATTTTCTCAGTCATTTTAATATTATCGGAAGTTAAATATTTAAGCATATTTTTACACTTAGAATATTATTAGGGTAAGTGGACCAGTAGTGGGCCACGTACCAATTGTGGGCTACCAGTTTCAAAGTTGAAAAACAGATTTTCTAGTCACCCCTGTCAGATAACAAACTAATTTCTGATTCGCTGAAACCCTTACCTGTTATCAGGCAAAGTGACAACTTCATTATTCTCATAGTCTTTGAGGTGGAAACGTGTTTTTACAGACTATACAAAAAAAAAAAAAAAAAAAAAAAAAAAAAAAAAAAAAAATAGAAGCTAAAATTATTTTACGTAATCATCAAAACTTCTATAGATGATTTCATTATTGTGTATATTTAAGTGTACAAATGTAAAACAAATTATAACTTCTGTACAGTATGCATTAGACTCAAGAATGAAGAGGCCCACTTCTAGGGGGCCCCTACTGGAGCATCAGAAATTTACTTGGCCCACTACTGGAGCATAGAGGATGGTAACATTTCTTATTTTTCATTTTTTCTACAGAATATATTTTTAAAATTTGAATGTTTATTCTGATACATAAGGGTAACAACTAGGCTATTTTTTTTTTTTTTGAAATTCACTAATACTTTAATAATAACTAGATAAATGTCCTTAAGTGGCCCACTACTGGTGCATTTACCTTAATATGAAAATTCGTTAGAGTTTTAGAATTAAAAAGGAAAAATTAAGCGCTATTTCCCGAAATTTGTACCGTAAATATTTAAATATCGGTACAGCTACCCTTTTTTTCTTTTTGGTAAAAATCATCTGCCAACTTCAAGCGATACTTATGAAAGATAGTTCTTAATTTATGTTTACCCAGTAAAGTGTCTAAAATGTGTAAATCCGTCACAATTTTTTTCCGATTTTCAAAGCGATTGCAAGATTCACCCTATACTACGTATGATGAGTAAATAATTAAGTATAGAAAAATAACTATCAATTTCCATAAAAGCTATCAACAATTATCTGTACTTTCTGGTAATGGATATTTGCATTTTATTAACAACAATCTATATTCTACTATACATCATTTAACTAAATTCATGCGAAAATTCACAGGAATTTGCTCAGCCATATTAATATTAACGGAAGTTAAATATTTAAGCATATTTTGACATTTAGAATATTATTAATTTGAAAATTCTTCAGAGTTTCAGAATTAAAAAGGAAATGTTAAGCGCGAATTCCCGAAATTTGTTCTGTAAATATTTAACTATCCGTTCAGATACAATTTTTTTCTTTTTCATAAAATTATCTGCCAACTTGAAGCGAAACTTATGAAGGATATTTCTTAAATTATGTTTACTCAGTATAATTGGACGGTATTAATTTACCCAAATTATTATACCACATCGATTATATTTAATCTCCATTTTCAAATGTCCTATTATTCTGTTAATCATTTATTCAAGATTATCTTAATACGATTGATATTTCCATTATAATTTCAAGTTTAATTATTAATGAGATGGGATCAATTTCATGTAAACATTCTGACAAAAAACTGATAGAATTTGTGAGCGTAGAAAATTATTTTGGAAATGCAATAGCCACATTATTATTTCCATTCAATTTTTATATTGTAAATTGCAGAAAAATTAAGTTTGTTCGTCTAAATATTCTGTAATTATATCTGTAATTAAAGCAGTGTAATCGGGATAAATAAATGCGATACATTAAACAATCGAAGTTCTAAGTTTGTTATTACGGAGAGAAAAATCAGTGAAGATTAGCCCAATTTGGCTCAATCATTTATTTATCTATTTTATTATCCTTATATTTATCTAGGAACCCCAAAACTAATCAGGGGAGTGCTTTATTAGAATGAACCTATGTTCAAAATTTCAAGCAAATCGGATTAATTTATCATGATTTATTGTGTTACATACATGCATACATACGTACATACACACAGAGCCTACGGGCACATTATCTCCCAGGCTTTGAGAACCTGTGGGTTGAAAATATATTTCCAAATGCAAATCTGTTTGCCATCGAACACGTTGCATGTGAACATTTAAAACTCTTTATTTGAGTTCCAGTCCCAAAAAAGTACCTAATGCACGCATTTAGTCGCAGCGCATTCATAGAGATATAATTTTGCCCTATCATTCAAAATAATTGTTCAATTTTCAATATTTCAAAAGTTTTTGCGTTTCTATATTTGTAGGCTTTTCATAGGAAGTTTTTTTTTTACTTTAATATATCACATCAGCTTAAATCAACAATAAATGTTAGAATATTCAGTTTTTTGCTATTGTAATCGATTCTAGAACATCTTGATTGTATATTTCTTAAATTAATTGTTGACTAAATCTAATGTTATTTATTATAATCATGATTTTTTCCAGTTGTTGAATTCTCGAGAAACGTCCGTCACTAAATCTCCCATCTGTTCTAAATTTCAAAATTTTAAACACTTTTATGGTTTTTCTTTTATTTTACTTAAATTGAAAATCATTCTGCAAAATAGTATCTTTAGTCATGCATAAAAATAACTACTCGTATTGCAAATTTTGAGTTTAACACAGTTAACCAAAATTTGAGCTTTCGTTACTCCTAAAGTACTTGACCGAATGGCTCCCCATTTCATATCCTTAAGTAAAATGTTCAATGAATAAATAAATAAATAAAATAAAATAGATATAAAAATCATGTCAAAAATGCATGTTAATATTGTTACAATTACTATGCATAAAATCTCCAAGAAAAATGCAATATACTTCATTAATTAGTAGATGTTATTACAAATACAGTCAAAATTTGTTAACATAAACCTCAATGAAAGTAAAAATACAGTTCATGTGACCAGTAATTCATGTTATCAGTATCATATCTTTGTATTCGTCTTTATGGGGGATTCTAAGAACAATTCATATTAAAAGTAATTCACGTTAAGCGTGTTCATTTTAACGTGGTTTAACTGTATAATCATATCGTTGATACTTTTATGTAACGATCTGCGCAGAGTTAATAGATCACTTTTTCAACAAGACTGAATAGACTTTATCGGAAAAGGGAGAAAGCGTATTAGTTAAGTTGAATAAAATAAGAATGGACAAAATGTTGTAAAAAAAAACAAAAATCTGTAAATTTACTACAGTTTTCTAGGAAACTGGGATTCCTAGAACTTTTTATGTAACGGCAACAAGAAAAATTCTTGTAATAGATACAGATTTGCACCGAAAATCAAAAATTCTGTAAGGTTACTTAGAATTTGTCTAAGGTTACAAAGAAACTCTCAAGAATTGTTTTGAAAATGGGGTTCCAAGACTTTTTTATTTAACTGCAACCCAGAACGCAGATAACTGTAATTTTAGTAAAGTTACAGATTTCTGTAGCTTTACAAAAATTATTTTAGTATATTTGCATTTTTTCTTCTGCAGTGTACAGGTAAAATGTTATTAATCATACAGATTTCAGCAACTTTACATTAGTAGGATTACAGATTTTTTCCACAATGTAGCAATAAATCTTTTTTCAAAAAGAAGTCACTTTCTTAAAAAAAAATAAGAAATATGAAGACCTTTTATTCTTTGAATAAAGGTTGGAAATTTTTCTTTATAAAATTTTACGCGCCTACCATTCAATAATATTTCAAATTTTACTTGCTTAACCCTTATCTATGACTTATCTATGATTTATCTAGCCGTCTATCTGCCTATCCGCATTCGAACTCTAGTAAATATACTCGGATTGATCTGAACTTTTAGAATGTTATTTACTTTTACCCTAGCACGAAACCTATTTCTAAGAAAATTAGTACTTTTTTTTAGTTTGTTTACAGAGATAATAGAAAAAAAATTCTATTACAGCAAAACCAATGGGAAAAAATCGTTTCAAATGAATTTTCAAAATGTTAAAGACTTTCAAACATGAAAAAAAGATGTATTGACAAAAGTGACTAAAATGTGCATTCTGTACAATATGCGGTGCAAAGAATAGTTACAATTCATTTACAGGGTTACGTAAAAAATTCCATTACATTATGGTGTGCGGATTACTTTAATCTTGTAAAATTATTTTGTATATAATAAAATTTTTATACATCGATGAGGCTTAGCATAAGTTATTTCATGGATAAATAGAAATGCGTAGTGCTTACGGGGCAATTCAAAAGTCTTAATATAGTATATTCTGTCTGAAGTACTGTATAATAGCGATGATGGCATGAAATGCATTTTTAATTAAGATATGTGATTTTATGTTTTACTATATTTATGTATACTATATGGTATGCATAAATACTATAGTTGATATACAGGGTTAAACAAAAAAAAATAAAGGTTACTGAGCATGAGCGTGAGTTTCTTAACGTTGTTTGTAAATGTCTTATGCAGACTTCTCACTGGATTTTGACCAACATTAGCGATTTGGCGAATAAGAAATAAAAACACTAAGGAAATTAAAATAAATGTTAGCAAAATAGATTCGGCGCGAAACACTGAAAAATCTATTTTTAACACTTCATTGTATTCTTTTTTTAATATATTTTAAAAATATATATGTTTTGCAATTACCTAGAAAATAAAAATTCGACTATCCGATAGAGAAACTTTTGAAAATCATTCCATTCTAATGTCTCCTAACTGTATGAAAGTTTCATGCATTCTTTAAGAACTCTAAACAAAAGTTCCTAATAGCTACCTTTCATTCACCGTTGTGAAAATATGCACTAAAAGTTTCTATGCGATTTCGACTTTTAACTAACAGAAAAAAATGATCGGCCAATGATACTTGACATGTAACTAATAAATAGTACGGCAAATCGCTAATTTCACGCCGTATTCTAGTAAAACTTTTCTCTATTAGGCATTTCATATTAGTAATATTGTTAGCGTTTTTACCAAGGCGATGGCGGCGCATAGATAATTTCATTGTATTTGCTGCTACTACTTTAAATGGTGTTGAATGAATATAAATAGAGCAATGCAAATGGCATAATGTGACTGAATATGGAAAGTGATCTTAATCTTTAAGTAACATTGACAAGAATCTCGACTATACTGACGCACACACAAAGAGAAAGAGCAAAATTTGAGCACTAGAAATTTGGCGAATCTAATTGTTAATTTATTCGCCAAATAAAACCATTTGTTGCGATTTAGCACAGTGGCAAGCGGCAGCAAAATCCCTGGTCGTATGAATTTTATGCTGAACGGCATTTAGTTTACTAAGATATGTTTGTAGAATATGGATAAAATGATAATCAGGACCACGCAAACAATTGGATACACCGCTTTCTATGGATGATAATTCATTAAAATGTGATTTCAGTAGTTTTAATAGTTTTACTTTTAATTAAATTTTATCTAAATAATGACGCAACTGTAAAAAAAATAATAGGTAAACTACATGGCTGAACAAACGTATCTATTGATACAAAATGCTGAATCAGAATTTTTATTCTTTTATGCGTTTTCTTGCTAAACTTAATTTTCCCAGTTTAATGTATGTATATCTATCTACAGATAAAATACAGGGCTGTTCAAAAGAATTGGAATGCATATTTGGCTATGGAAGATAACTGCTAAAATCAGATTTTCAAGTGTTTTATCTGATTTATAAAATGTTTACTTTGTTATATTATTAACTAATTTCGTAAATATTAAATATGAATGTAAAATATTAATATTTTCAACAAAAGTGTTGAAAGTGTTTAATAATCTATGATTGATACATGGTTTGACTTTCTTGTTATTTTGTTATATTTGTATTTTCATTATAATGATAAATTTAATTTTTTCTGTCATATAGATCCCATACAAATTTCTGAAAATGAAAGGAAAAAATACTTTGTCAAAAAACTGTCGTATTCAATTATCTATTTTTACTCAATAAAAGAAATTTTCATTTAAAGTTGCGGTTCATTTCGTAAAAGAAGACATTCTGATTTAATCTATTCTTAAATATTTGTCATCGGTAAATAATAATGTGAAAACAAAGAAAATTCAAATATTTGCCTCCAACTTTGTATTTTTATAAATGGTTTCTGTGTTAAAAAAGATTTTTTTTAAAGGATTTTTTTTTATTTCACCAATATTTTGTTTTATATACAGGCTGAATCTAATCTCTTGAGCAAAACTTTAAGGGGTGATAATATACATCAAGACAAACGATAGTAAATCAGAAAGTAATAGTTTCAAACTTCTTCTGAAAGAGTTAGATACCATTTAATTTTAGGGCAAAAAATAAATGATAAAAATCCTAAAAAATGTTCGATTCGTTTGCGGTTTTCGCTAAAAATATTCTCTATGTCAATATTTTCTTGAAAAGAATTTTTAAGACAAATTTAAAAAAAATTGCAATAAAAGGCGATTTAGACTTTGGGGTAATAAACAAGTACTTTTTATCGTTATGTATGTATTTCATTAAATGCTTTCAAAAGCTTAGACTTAAATCTTAGACTCAAAATCTGAATAGTTAAGAGTGGTTAAGTAGAGCAAACTGAACTGTGATCAGGAGTTGAAATTTGAACCTCCCCCCTTCCTCTTGAACGCAATTCAGTATGCGCCACTTAACCATTCCCAACCAATCATATTTTGAGCTGAAAGTTTAAATTTGAGACTAAGCTTTTAAAGGCATTTTATGAAATACAAAATATAACGATAAAAAATAGTTTATCTGTACTCCAATGTCAAAAGAGCCCTCTATAGGCATTTTAAACTTTATCTTGAAAGTTTATTTTCAAGAAAACACTGATATCAAAAATAGTTTTAGCGAAAATAGCAAACGAATCGAATATTTTTTCATTTTTTATAATCATTTGACATTTTGGACAATAAATGTTTGGCGCCTATAATCTTCGGAAGACGCTAGTGACCCTTAGTTTCCTGTTTAATATTGTTTGTCTTGATATATACTATCAATCCTTATAGTTTTGTCCAAGAGTTTAGATTCAAACCTACAGTGGCGGTCAATAGTTTCCGGCCAGTTAGTTTCTTTGATTTATTTACCAGAAGGTTTCAACAAAGAAGAAGCACAAATGCTTCAAAAGTTGGAAATATGTGAATGACCTCTGACTATATAATCATTTTGATTAGATACTGAAGACGCTTCATGCAAAGGGGCAGAATTCGAAGTTCGCGTGTGCAAAAGTTTCTGGACATTCATCATTCTTAGTTTTTTTTTCTATCAGTAAAGAGTTTTTTGGTCGTGTTTGTGAATGAATCAACGTGAATAGCATAGATTAAATTCAAAATTGAAAACCTCAACAATTATTGTTCGTAAATTAGTGATTAATTTGTCGTTAAAAGGCCAAACTTCTCGAAATATTGCGGCAAAGTTATCGACCAGTAGATGAACGATATTTAAAAATTATGTAAAGCTGGCCATGACCCTCTGGCTTTCTGAGGTCTGGGAGACTCCGGAAAATTATTACTCTTGTAGTCAGAATTGTCTGGAGAAAAACAATTGATGACCCCCTTTAAAATTCCGTTGCAATATCCCGCAATTAACGGAATGAAAATATTGCTGAAATAAGTCGGTCTACCCTGTCAAGATGCTGACGTGATGCAGATCTTTATGGAAGAGTCGGTGTTCAAAATTTTTTCATAGGTAAGAAAATATAAACATACTCGACAGGCGTTTTCTAAAAACTCAAAGCCTGGTCAAGTGAAAACTGGACAAACTACTATTTTACAATCAATTGAACTTCAAACTTTTTTGAGAATGATGGCAGACACTATGTCCGATGGTCTGACAACAAAAGATATGATTCGACCTATGTTATTCCTACAATGAAGCAGGACGAGGACAGGTTATGCTGTGGAGAGTATTTTCTTCAAAAAGTGTCGGTCCGTTATTTGAAATCCACGGCAAGATTAATGATGCAATGTTTTAGGGTATCTTTCAAGATTCATTTCTGCCTCATTAGAGAAAAAATTGTGGTCGCAACTATTTATTTTAAAATGATAACGACTTAAAGAATGTATACAAAACTCGTCAAGAAATGGATTTTGCACAAAAAAAGTTTCCCTTTTGAAATGGCCAGCCCAAACGTCCGACATGAACCCAATGGAAAATCTTTAGAAAGAAGTTGACAAACGTGTGCGGAACTATAAATATTCCAGTTCAGCCAAAATTTCCAGAAATTTGCAAGAAATGAGGGAATAACGTACCATAGATGATATTTAACCGTTAAATCGTTAACTGTATGAATGTCACATTGCTGCAACGCATTATTTATTACTAAAGGTATGGTGATAAAATACTAATTGTAAGTTTTGTTAATAACTGTAATTTTGTATTACACTGCCATTTTTTTTTTCAAACTTGAGAAGGTGGCCGGAAACTTTTGAGAATATACGTTTTCCTTTATTCTTAATTTTCTCAGTTAAATTTATTGATATTTAAATGCTCCACAAATAAGTGCCTAACAATTATATCTATAAAATGTATAATTATCACTTTGAGATTCGTCTTCATATGGATATACTTACAAATTAACTAAACATTTTTTTGCTGGCCGGAAACTTTTGACCGCCACTGTATATTTATATTTTATTGCAAAAGTAATGTTTACAAAATTCGAAATTCTGATATTTTTTATGTTTTGTTAAGGTTTATTCTTTCTTCATCTAATAAATATCAATATTTAATATCTTGCCTAGTTTTCTTAATCCTTACCATTTTCGAAGGATAGCGTTTATTACACTGTGAAAGAAAAATCATTAATCCTGCAAATGTAAAATTGCCGAATATTACTCTGTTATCCCGTCCACCGATTTCGCCGAATTATACAAATGGCCAGACTAACATCCAAATTATACATATTGATGTAATTTTTATTTTAAATAATAAAAACAAATAATTAGTAGAATATTAATAAGAATACAAATAAAAAGTCGAAATAAATATCACTTAATGATGTTTTAAACACGTGTATCGTATTTAATGTCATTGAATTCCATTCACGATCATCCATTATTGGCATTTAATCTTATAGTTTGGCGATAGTATTTTGGTCGACAGGATAACAGAGTAGTACCAATTACTGAAAATTGCCTATTTTTTTATATGTACACTGAACAAGAAAAAATGTAAACCTACAAAACTAAGTTTTGTAACGCTACATAAATTTGTATCTTTACAAACGAATCTACTAAAATTACAGTTATCTTACAAAATTTTATCTTTAACCTGGCAATTACATAATACATTATGGGCATCCAAAGCTTCCTAACATATTCTTAGTAACCTTATAGATTTTTTGTATTCATTGTGAAAATCTATACCTATTATATAAATTTTTGCTGATGACGTGACGTAAAATTTTTGAGTAATACCAGTTTCCTAAAAAACATTTAGTCACTTGGCCTTTTTTTTACCGCGTAGTTTTAGTTAACTAATTAAAAAAGTCAACTTACTCTTCAGTTTTTATAAAACTTGAATAACAAATTTACTTAAAGTTCACTTTGCAAATTATTTCACATTTCCAATTCATACATTGAGATTAGACATTTTATTATACATTTTATAATTCATTTTAAATTTATACTTACTTTAAACAACAGACACAGCATTTAATGCAATAACATTTTATTTTAAACATTCGATACTTTAATCCATATGACATCAAAAGAGAATATTTTGCTTACTTTTCATTTCACAAAACAAACAGTTTTCAATGGTCTTGAAAGTTTTTGACAAAAATATATTAACTATTCATGCATTCATATTTTGCACAGAAAAAAACTTAGTTCTTATTTCTTCTTCCGATTTTAACAGAGAAATTTATCGGATCGCTATAACTTTTATGCATAGGAATATAAATTACATCAGGTTTGGATACTACGTCATCCAATTTTAACAGAGACATTTTTTTCGGTTCATTAACTTTTATGCATAGGGCTACAAACTACCCAAATTTGGATGTCTAGGTCCTCCGATTTTAACAGAGAAATTTTATCGGTTCTCTAAGTTTTATGTATAGAGATATAAAATTACAACAAATTTGGATGCTAGGTCCTCCGATTTTAACAGAGAAATTTTATTGGTTCTCTAAATTTTATGTATAAAGATACAAATTACACCAGGTTAGAATGCTAGGTCCTCCAATTTTAACAGAGAACTTTTATCGGTTCGCTAACTTTTATGCATAGAGCTACAAATTACACCAGATTTGGATGCTATGTCCTCCGATTTTAACAGAGAAATTTTATCGGTTCTCTAACTTTTATGTATAGAGATAAAAAAAATCCCTGTCGGCTGGGCCTATAGGCGGAGGTAGATTTCGAAGAGTGCTCATTTCAAGAAAAAAAAGTTCAATAACTTCATTTGGCCGTTTATGAAAAATTTTTAATTTCATTTTTCTGGAAAAACTGGTTTTATCAGAATCATCTTAAGAAAAATTCAGCTCAAATGCCCATTTTGACAACATATTTTGAAATAAATTCTGAATTTATTAAAAAATCGACCAAAACAGTGCATTATACAGTTCCTAAATAACAAAAAACTGTCAGTTGAATGCATTTAAAAAAAATGTAATTTAAAAATGAGTCATAAAATAACCGATTTGTTGTTTGAATACATCCTTAATTCTTTAATCATGATTGCTTCGGAAAATTTTGTGCGAAATACTGACTTTGACAGCATTTTAAAAAATATATTCTATTTTTATCAAAAACTGGCCAATGCATCACATTATATAGTTCCTAAATAAGAGGATCTGTAAATTGGATGCGTTTGAGAGCGAAAATGGAATTTAAAACGATTCATAAACAACGCAATTTGCTATGTGAAAACTTCCTTAAATTTTCGAATCACTAAGACTTTGGGAAAGTCTGTTCAAAATACCCTTTTTGGTAGCATTTTTCGAAATATATTCTGTCTTTATCAAAAAACCGATCAATGCATCACATTATATAGTTCCTAAATAAGAGGATCTGTAAATTGGATGCGTTTGAGAGCAAAAATGGATTTAAAAACGAGTCAGAAAAAAAAATGCAATTTCTTATTTGAACACTTTCTTAAATTTTCAGTCACGATGATTTCCGAAAATTCTGTTCAAAATACCTTTTTTGGTAGCCTTTTTTTAAATATATTCCGTCTTTATCAAAAAACTGACCAATGCATCACATTATATAGTTCCTAAATAAGAGGATCTGTAAATTGGATGAATTTGAGAGCAAAAATGGATTTAAAAACGAGTCAGAAAAAAACGCAATTTCTAATTTGAATAATTCCTTAAATATTCAGTCCCGATGAATTCTGTTCAAAATATCCTTTTTGGTAGCCTTTTTTGAAATATATTCTGTCTTTATCAGAAAATTGACCAATGCGTCACTTTAAACATTTTCTAAAAAAGAGGATCTACCATTTGGATGCGTTTAATATCAAAAATGAATTTAAAAAAGAGTCAAATATAAGCAGTTTGGATTTGAGGTTTTTTCTCAAACTCCTATTTTTGTTTAATTTCATTTTGCTATAAGAATTGGTCCTATGAAAAACTTGTACATATAAAAGTTGTAGATATTTTTGAGACGATGTAAAATAAATTTAATCAGATTTGATATCTTAAAAATTGACGGAGTTATGGATTTTTCTCTTTTTTCACCGCCCTTTTTCTTTTCGTTTTCAATTTTTTTCATCGGTAAAAGTTGGTCCTATCAAAAACTTGTAAATACAAAAGTTTTAGATAATTTTAAGAACATTTACAAAAAATTTAGTTGAACTTGATATCTTGAAAATTGACGAAGTTATGAATTTTTTTCTCTCCAAAACCCTGTTTTTTTCGCACCTTGAGCCCATTTCTAAATTTATGAAAAATCTGTCACGCATAAACTTTTGGCCCATTTTTAAGAAGCAATGTAAACTTTAAACCGATTCGGTATCTACTTTAATTAAAAAGTTATGGCGTTTTTTGGTTTTCACAAAAACGCCCACTATTCCGACCCCCTTGGTCCAATTTTGTCCATTAACGAACTTAGCCGAGATTTTATCCTCTTTGTTTGGTGGAGATTGGTGAAGAATTATAGAAGTTATCGTGTCCATAAAAAAGTGAGATATATATATAGATAGATAGATAGATAGATAGACAGATATATAAACTGGTGCGATTGCAATAGGTAGTATTTCATACGAAATCTACCAAATTACACCAGATTTAGATGCTAAGTCAGAACAGCATGAAAAATCGTTCCCTTGTAAGAGTTTTCGACAGAAATATTTAGAAATGAGACTAGGTGGAATCCTAGATATACTCTTCATATTTTCACTAAAAATTGAAACACTGTTTCATTTCTGTACAGATAATTTATAACCGATCTTTTAATTATATCGCTTACGTCATTGTCTGTCATTAATTATAGTTTCTTCGCCCCTTTTCGACCATCATGCCTACGCATATCCGTCGTATGCATGCATGGACGGATAAGGTTTATCAAGTTACCTTAACATAGTTTAATCTCTTATACTCATTTGGTGAAATTTTAAATATTTTCAAAATATTCAAAATATGCAGAAATATATTAATTTCTTGAAATGAAAGCCACATAATTAATTTTCCATGAGTCACCCAAGGAAATTAAACTTTGAAAATTTCTGTGTTAGCTTTATTGTAATTAATTTTGTAATCTCTTGGGGAATTTTGAAATGACGGTCGTAAGATTTACGTGACTCATACAACAAGTTAATAAATTATTTGCTTTAACCAGTAGTTGAAGAATTATAATAACCAAGTGCTGAAAAAATAAATTAAGTCTATCATTATTATTTATTTATTATGGTACTGACAGATCTTATATGACAGACCTTATATGGGGTTGACAAAAAAGTAATTTCCGTTTCTACGCATAGAGAGCTTTATGCATTTTTTTAAATAAATTCTGATAATAATGATCTTGGCACTTTGTCATTTGATAGCAGTGACATCGATGTTGCTTTTGAAACACGTATAGTGTGATTTTCTTTTCAATTATTGGTTAAGGATTAATTTTAACATGGAATACAAAAATGAACATTTTCGGCATCTTTTACTTTTTATTTCCGCAAAGAAAAGAAAGCTGCAGAGGTTCATAAAGATACCTGTATAGTATATGAAGTTTATGGTGTTGATTGCATAAAAGATCGCGCGTGTCAGAATTGGTTAGAAGAAACGCCGTTCCGGAGGTATTTTTTACTGAAAGATGACCAACGTTCAGGTTGACCGAGTAAAGCTTATGATGACTAAATCAATTAAAGGGAATCGACAAAAAACTTTTCTAGATATAGCAAAAAGTTTAAACGTATAGTAAACGACAACTCAAAACCTCATAAATGGTCTTCGACTGAATAAGAAGTTTGATATTTGGATTTCACAATGAATTGAAAGATATTCATTTATAACAATGAATCAATATTTGGATATGAATCTTAAGCGCAATAACAGTGATCATTTCTTGAAAAGAAACATCAGTGGTAATGAAACATTTGTCACCCACAGTAACATCATTTTAAAATGATCATGGTCAAAGCATGATGAAACAGCGCAAACCACATCGAAAGCTGAATTACATCGAAACAGTTATTTTGCTGTCAATTTGTAGGGATTACAAACGTGTTGTGTATTTTGAGCTGCTTAGGAGAAAGCAGAGAACTAATTCAGACGTTTATTGCCAACAACTAATGAAAGTGGATGAAGCAATCAAAGAAAAAATGCCGTAATTGGCAAATCGTAAAGAAATTGTTTTCTACTATAATAATGCACGGCATCACACATTTATGGTAAATCGCGAGACATTACTAGAGGTTGGTTGGGAAGTAATATCGCACCCTCTCCTACAGGCCCCACCGGGCACCATTTGATTACTATTTATTTCGATTTTTGCAGAATTCTTGCAACAGTAAAAATTTCACAAATGACGATTAACTTAAATCGTTTTGATTCAGTATTTGTCTGATATGGACCAGAAGTTTTATGAACGTAAAATCATGCAGCTGAAAGAAAAATGTTAAAAGTTCCTTGAACAAAATGGAAAACATAATTGATTGACGTTTATTCCCTGTCTTATGAAAATGAGTTTTTTTCCATATTGCAAAACCGAAATTACTTTCTTGCCAATCCAATAGTAATAAAAATTTCGTCTTTTCTTAATTTTGTGACATGTTTTCTTCTATGGATAATGTTCAAGAAGGCTGGTGTTTAGGAGTTTTTTTTAAATATGCATGTATTATTATACACTTTGAGAAAAAGAAGAACATTTACAGAAACGTATATGTACAATTAAAATATTCGTGATAAACGATTTTTTTCGCAGTTACATAATGCAATACAGATGGGCGATAAAACAACATGAAGATATGTTTAATAAGAGAAAAACTTTATTGATATGAGAATTAATTAACTAAAATACACGTTATTGTATATGATGAGGGAGGGATTGCTGAACAATTCAAACTCCCGAAGCGTGATTTATATCAAAATTTGAGGACGAAATTTGGACCCCAATTATTCCACAGGATAGATGTCGAATTAAGTTGAAAAAACGGGACTATAGAGTCCTGGCGTATCGTCCTACGTTTTCCTCATGCTTTGTCAGTAACCTTGAATGCCTATAGTAGTGTGGATAGATGTATTTACTGTCTTGATTTATTTCTCGTTCTCCAGGAAATAAAATCTGAACAATAAGTGGATATTATCGCCCTGATAATAAACCGCTATATCTTTCTCAGGCTTAACCCTTTCGGGTATGCTGTACTATTAATAGTACATCTATTTTCATAAAGTATTATTTTGTCTTAACAATTATTTAGTTATGTTCAACATACAAAAATGATAGTATATGATTATTCCTTTCTTATTATGACTTCATTTATGTTTTGAAATTTAGAAATAACAATAATAAAAATAATATTTTTTAATTCTCTTTGTACCATTCGGGATTCTTTTAGTTTTTGTATGTATTACACTCTTTAAATTTAAAATATAAATTACTTATCTGTTCATATCATGTGTTACAAAACGCAAAAAAACATTAGACATTTGTAATGTTTGTTAATCCATGTTGTAATGGGATATTTTCCAAACGTCTCCAAAAATCCATCATTAGCCTATTAACAGATAAATATGAATTGAATAATGCGCAAAATAAGTACATTCGGTATATTCCATATGATGAGATAATTTTTAAACTTCAGTAAGTCTATTTGAATGGGTCCGATTAACATATTGAAGAATTTTTTTCTCAAAATGGAAATTAAAATTGGACTCTAAATGGTTAAAAAGAAATCGGACAAGATATCGCAACTATATAGCATTGGATATTAGTTCAACCAATGGGAAGAGCTGGGTCGGTTCAACTCCCAACTCTCAGCAAGAGCTGGGAGTAAATGCTTTTCTTGATATTCCTTAAATGTAAACATTGAAGGTGGTTTTGAATAATGATAATGTACTTTTATCAGAAAAGCGACTTGTTGCTACTAGAGTCGACCTCAACCACAATGTGTTCTGATTCATTGAAGTCAGTTCAAATCATTAAGTTAATACCTGAATATAATTTCCTAGTCAACCATAAATATTTGCATCTTGGTGTTTCATTTCTACAATTTCTATTGAAACATTTACTGCAAATGCTTTAATTTCGGATATTTTTTATTTTTGCTAGCTGTCACTGTTGAAACTTATAAACTTTTTCTACATAGTCATTCAGCCGCTTTTATAGAAAATTATTACTTGACTGTATTATGGACCATTCTCATTCGGCAAAATAAAGATATTCAATAAAAGCAGTAGATTGACGATGCAGCAGAAGTTTCAAATTGTCTTACAATGATTGTGGTGGTTAAGTGCCATTGTGAATTCCTACACCCACATATCTTTTATTGTAACCTTTGTACTGAGTCCACTTTTCTACTTTTAAAATACTATCTTACCCATTAAAATTCAGATCCTTTTGGGTTTGAATTTTTTTTTTTCAATTTTTAGAAAACAAAATACTTTTACATTAATAACATTAACATTAGCTATCCAAATAGATTAATTAGTATTTAAAAGAATATTTCACTGTCTGAAAGTTTTGAAAAGGAAGAAAGGAAGTTTTTTTCATGATGTTTAGAAAATATTTTATTACAATAAGATTTAACTTATATTACATTTTTCTAATGCTTTTTATGCTTTATTAAACATGATTCTTTTAAGAAAAAAATTTTTATTTCAATTTTAAAGAATGAAATATAGGTTTAAAAAAAGAATTGCAAATGGAGCAAACGGAATTAAGCAAATAATTATAAAAATATCATTATTAAATGCCTAAACATTGATGAAGTCATTTATTAAATGCATAGACATATACTAACATTACTATATGTAAATACTAGCAAAAGTATTTCTTAAAACAAAATAATACTCCATTAAAAAGCCTGTGCTAATAATAGTACACCAGACCCCGAAAGGATTAAAATATTTCGTCTATCACCTAACACCATACTCCTTGCTCATCCCATAATTTTTATTGTTTCCGTCATCAAGCCACCAACTATACGCAGAATAACCATGCGTCTTTGGAAGATAGATTGCTCTGTCACTAAAAATAATACCTATATGCAATACATATAGAAAGTTGTTGTGAAAGTGATATTGTCCATTTCATAATCATTAGGTGTTACACTTCCACTCCAGATCTCGTCTTTGTAATGAAGGTGTAAAACCTGGCATATTTTTTTACAGGGGTCCGTATTTTTTGTCTCCTATCTAAACGTTTATGGTATTTTTTTTAAATGAGCCGTGATGCAACCTTACACCGAAATATGTCAGTTCAAATTGATTGGAATCTTTTTGGTTCTCAAACAATTATTTTTCTCATGCTACTCTTCAACCACACGCTCACTAGATCATGAAAATTCTCTTTCAGAGTCTTTTTAAAATTGAAGGCTATCAACAAGCTCGCGACATAAAATATTTTCATAAAATTTGTAAAAACAAAAATCTTACATAATGGAAACATTCCTTCAACAAAATTTCATTATGAAGACAAAAATAATCTGCATGTAGTTGCATGCTTTCAAATATAGAAATCTGTAAAAGTCAAAATTTTTGTTCAGTACCTCTAAAGTTCTGTTTTTTGGGGGGAGGGAGGGGGGAAGGGAAAACATGATGTGACTATTGATTAATTTTCGTAATACTTTAAAATCCGAAATATTTAAGTGTCAACAAACGTAGAATAAAATAAGTTGAATTAAAAAAAATACCCTTTAATATTAGATTGAATTTTATTAAAAATCTACCTGTAATGAATAATGTAAATTTGAATATATCTTACAAATAAGTTTTTAACTGAAAATATACAAGAAAATATTTATTTTCTGAAAATAACAGTTTGAATATTTATAAAAAAAACATTTAACTAAAGAAGTACTTAATAAGTACTTCTTTAGTTGTTTCAAAATAGATTTTCAAGACAATATAGATTATTTCAAAACCGGTACATACGTACTACTTATATACCGGTTTTGAAATAATCTATCAGATAATCAGTTTAAAATAAAAACAAGTTGACGAAATTATTGTCGAAATAAAATTTAATGCATTACTGTCAAATATGAAAAAAAAAAGTTTTGTCATAAAGATACAAATTCCAACATTATTTACCAATTTCGATAAATGCCTCTAAAAATGCATAATAAGTTAAAAAATATATAGAAATCCTTCTGTTAAACTAAGATCTATTTATAAATACTGTAGTAATAAAACGTATCTAACAGTAAATAATGTAAAAGATTGCCGAGTATGTTAATGAGGCTAAACTGCCGATTTATAGGAAAGTTATGTAAAAGGGGTGTGGAACACATTTTAAAATAATTTAATTAATAAGTTCTATTTTTGAATTTTATGCGATGGTTAATCACTATATTTTTAAATAAAATCACACGGCAAAAATTCTCATAATTTTTATTAAAATAATTAAAATTAAAAATTGCTTTAAAAATTGGGGTACCTTAAAATCGTTATGACTCGAAATACTTTTTGTAGAATTTGCAGTTTTTTTTTTCATTTAAACAAACAGAAATGTATAAATTTCAATTATGATTCATTATTTTTCAAAATATTATTTTAAATAAAAATTAAAAATAATTAAACTGAAATGAAAAATTTATTACCAGTTAAAAAAGTAATAATAAAATCATATTCTCAAAAATAACTATATATGTATACACACACACATATTATATATATATATATATATATATATATATATATATATATATATATATATATATAATTTGATGAATCAAGATTAAAGTAAAACAAACTACCTAATTTTACTGTATATTGTACTGTTTATTTTCTAATTTTGTACACCTATGGAGACATTTTTGACTTCACAATAGAAGTACGCAAATTTCTTCAAAACACTTTGTTTGCAGTTTTCGTTTTGACAGGTTATTAAACCATTTTTAATCACATATAATATCTATACTTCCATATTTATTTTTTAAAATATCATTTCATAAGTTAAATATATATATATGTTACCGGCAAAACCTGATTTTAGACCAAACTAATTTATTCTAATGTACATCGGATAAACTAGTTTTTCCTAGGCCAAACTAGTCCATCCTAACGGCCATATTACAAAATAGTTTTTCCTAGGCCAAAGTAGTTTCGCCTAACACTCATAGGACAAACTAATTTAGCTTGGTATTCATTGGTCTGAACTAGTTTATCCTAGGCAAATTCAATTCGGCCCGATTTTATTGAATCCAACCACCTCCTTAACGCCAACATTTTTGTTCATACTAGGCTGATCTAGTTTATCCTTGGCCGATGTAATTTTACGTGTTTTTAGCACACAGGCGTCAAATCCTGAGAACTAATGGGCCCTCACGTTCTGTATACATGCATGTACGCATATATGTACGTATGTATGTGCGTACATAACTTGATAACTCTTCATAGAAATATCCGATTCGCTCCAAATTTTGGATATAGGTTTATTCTGATAAGATCATTTCCTGGTTAGTTTTGGGTGTTCATTGGATAAGAATAGGAAGGGAAACGCAGGAGAGGCTGATCCCCCTCTCCGTTAATTTAGATAAATGTGTTTTTCATGCAGAATTACCAGATTTCATTCATATTTTGATAAAGGATCATTCTGACAAGGCTCCTCCGTGATTACTTGTGGCTGTTTAAGTATAAAAAGGTAGGGAATGCCGGAGATACCCCCTAATTTAAATAAATGAGTTTTTAACGCAGAATTTACGGATATGATTCAAATTTTGGATGTAGGTTCTTTCTGATAAGGCAAATACCTGAGTAGTTTGGGGGTTTAATGTTTAAGTATAAACAGAGGAATGAAGGATTACTCCCTTACCTAGGAAAAAAAACTACTTTATCCTATGGGCGTTTAGATAAACAAGTTTGGCCCCAAATCGGGTTTGGCAGGTATCAAACATTTCTTTCATGATAATAAATGTGTGTCACGAGCCAATGCTTATAACATCAATAGAGAAATGTAATATGTCAACCGTAGAGACATGATGCATCGGATATGATGTCTAGTTATTTAATTTTGTTTCTTTTCAGCAGACTCGTACCGTGTTGTGATCAGACTTGCATTTTTTTCTATATATTCGAACGAGATCGTAACTGAGCATAACTGTTCTCGGGATGTGAAGTTTAAGCAATATGCTTTGCAAAATTATAGCAAGGATAGTGATCATCTTTTAATAGAATCTTTGGAATATACATTAAGCTGGTTTCAAATTCACAGCTCAACAACATGAAACATTGAAATATTTTCTCACTAACTTTTAACTGGAAAGGAGATAAGTCTGACTATGGAAGGAATTTGGAATCGAACAGCGTTTTTAAATTTTGATAAACTAATTACCTGTCGACATATAAGATATTCTTTTCACGGCATCAAGCCTTTGTTTCCTGTGATGTCGTTACCGTAAATTCAATTCAAAATTTAACTTTAATAGTATTTTCCAAAGATAAATTGCTTTTATCAAAAAGTGTTTAACGCCAGTCGTTTACATAGTTTCTAAATGAAAATGCTTCTCAATCTTATCCATTTCCGAAAAGAAATTAACTGAGAGATATATTAGAAAATAGCTCTTTTGAATTTGTGAAAAGCCTCAAGAAATGACAGAAAAATATATTCACAAATCTACTTTTTATTAAACAGATTCAAAAGTTATGATGTTTTTTGCCCTCGTTTTTTTTCTTTGTAAACTACATCAATTATTCAAAGAATCACTAATTGAATGTTGAAACGTCTAAGAATCTAAGTAATCAATAATACATTGTGCATTTTCTGTTTTAAGAACACATCTTAATTTTAAAATATATTGTTAATTTACCCCATAAATATGTATGGAGTATTCTTTAAAGGAATCTTAATTGTAGGTTAAGTAAAATCTGAATTTTTCGCAAAAATTGAGTCGGGCCAGGTCAGGTCGGACAAAGAATTATTCAAAGAATTATTCAAAGAATCACTAATTGAATGTTGAAACGTCTAAGAATCTAAGTAATCAATAATACATTGTGCATTTTCTGTTTTAAGAACACATCTTAATTTTAAAATATAGTGTTAATTTACCCCATAAATATGTATGCAGTATTCTTTAAAGGAATCTCAATTGTATGTTAAGTAAAATCTGAATTTTTCGCAAAAATTGAGTCGGACCAGGTCTGGTCGGACCGGGCCTCTTTTCATTGATTTCTGTACAGGCAGAGTTCGGGCTGAACTTTTAATTTTTACATAGGGTCGGAACAAAATAACTTTCTACTGGGAAGGGTGGGGCATGGGCCTAGAAACTCCAGACTGCGCAGACCTCTAACAGTATCCTACTACCCTCGAACAAAATACATTATGCAGGGGTGATGGCAAAATGATTTTGTACATATTTAGCAATACAGCGGTAGTCGGGATCAATAAAAAAGGAATACTGCCCAGCTAAACTGATGACTTTGCGTTCACAGCCTGTTTACACTAATTGTGTACTACAGTCTTAAAGTCAGAAAAAAAGTAAGGGTAAATTACTTCCCTTAAATTAGATAAATGGATTCATTTATCTAATTTAATTAAAGTAATCTTCATTTCATCCATCTATACTTAATTATTAACCCCACAAAACTATTCAGAGATCCAGCTTATTAAAAAGAAAACTATATCCATAATTGCGGCAAATCGGATAATTCAGCATAAATATCCATTTATCTAATTTAAGGAAGAGGATAAGTCTTTCGCTGCCCCATTATACTTATTTTTTTTTTAAATCCCAATATTAATCAATGAAGCGCCTCACCAAAATTTGAAGCAAATCGTATAACTCTTCATAAAAACGTATTAATGTAAAATATGGAAGGGGATAAACTATCCATTTCCCCTTTACACTTAGCCAAAGAAAAACCAAAATTAATCAATGAGGTGCTTCGTCAGAATAAACATAATAAAAGATTGAAGCGAATTGGGTAATTCTGAATGAAAAACCCATTTGTCAAATTATGGGGAGGGCTTATTTCTTACTTTTTACTTAAACAATGAACCACCCAAAATTATTTAGAAAGAGCCTTACCAGAATAAACCTAAATACATAATTTTAGACAAATCACTAAATTCCGCGTGAAAAAATCATTTACCTAAATTATGGGGGGGGGGGGGCAGTTAATCCCATTATCTCTTCAGTTTACATTAAAAAATGAACACCTACAAATAATCATGGAAGCGCCTCATCGGAATGTTCCTATACCTATAATCTGCTAATTATGCATGAAAACACCTTTATTGAAATTAAGGAATGGGGGGGGGGGCAAATTAGCCTCCTGTTCGTCCTCCCCTTTATTATTTTCCAATGAACTCCCAAAACGAATTAGGAAAGCGTCTCATTAAAATAAATCGATATTCAAATTTTGATAAATATCGGGTATTTGTATCAAGAATTGTTGCGTGACGTACGTACGCAACAATTACGTAGTGCTTTACGTATGTATGTACGTAAATACGTACATACATACATTCAGAGCCTGCGGGAACATTATCCCCTCAAGCTTTAATAGCCTGATGAGATAAAAACATGTCAAATTATATTGGCCTAGAATAAACTAGAAAGTTGGCGCTAAGGCTTTGGGTTCAATAAAATCATGCCAAATTGAATTGGTCTAGGATAAACTAGTTCTGAGCAAAGAGTAGAAGGCTAATCTAGTTTATCCTATGAGCGTTAGGCTAAACTAGTTCGGCATAGGAAAATTTGTTTTGTACTACGGGCCTTAGGATAGACAAGTTTGGCCTAGGAAAAACTAGTTTATCCGATGGGCGTAAGGATAAACCAGTTTGGCCTAGAAAAACTAGTATATCCGATAGGCATTAGGATAATTTAATTTGGCTTAAAATTGTGTTTGGCTGGTAAAATTTACATTCTTTATATGGAATTATGTGTCATGATATTACGATACCTAAAACATAAAACAATATACTCATTCCATAAGGTTAAATACTTTAAGTAAAGTAAGCAATAAACCTCCCAACGCACCATTTCTATAAACTTGCTAATTTGTTAACTGGAGATATAAACTCTTATATAAGACTGAAATTAGATAAAATATAATGTTGTGAAGTCTTGTTA
This sequence comes from Maratus speculifer, assembly GCA_964019185.1. Classification (NCBI taxonomy): domain Eukaryota; kingdom Metazoa; phylum Arthropoda; class Arachnida; order Araneae; family Salticidae; genus Maratus; species Maratus speculifer. The sequence goes on from OZ025292.1 coordinate 335,137,942, forward strand.
AGTATATGTTGTCTTTAAAAGTTATAACACATGAAACTGTATAATGAACAATATAAATAAAAATCTTTTTTCTGTTCAAATTTTTATACAAGTAACATTTTTCAATATAAATTCGGTTTGAGACAATAATAAACATTATATTAATAATATACAGTTATTGTTTTTGAACTACATAAATAAATAAATAATCTTTTTGAGCAAATAATGCTATTCTTCGTAACTTAAATTCTTCGTTAACATTAGATTTAACTTAGAGAAAACGAATATATTTATTTCTATTAAATATTAATACTTTAAAATATGCAACGAACATATTTCAGTTGTAGTGGCACAAATTCTATTAATATACAATGAATGTGTTTCTATTTTAATAGCATGTGAAAATAAGAGATTATAAAATGAATACCTGCGAATCTAAAAAGACATAAAATTCCATTTGGGGCCTGTCTATGAAATGCGATAAAGAGGTCTTACTATAAAATTTTAATAAAATATAGTTAGAATGAAACAATTCCATCCGAAGGCTGTCTTCTTAATAAAGATTATAAATAGCAAAAATAATTACATTTTTCTTTTATTTAACTGGCTGTCATCAAAATTCATAAAAATGTAGAAATTTGTATAAATTGATTTAAACTAGAATTTCGTCTTTTTAGCCACCTAAGTTGGATTCTTATATGACAGCTTATTTTTGTTACCAAATTGGCGATATTTCACTAAATTGGACAGACTTTTGCGCCTATTGTGGAAACAGTGCCATTAGTATTTTTTGATAAACGCTCATTGTTGATTATCATGCTGAATTCTTGATAATAAAAATCAAATATAATTGAGTAACCTTTAACTTTAAGTAGTGTTTGTTTAACCTTAAAGGTTTTTGCGATATCTTTTAAAGATGGAGGAAGCTTGGAAGAAGTTGTCCGTTTCACCCTTAGGAATCAACCTTTGAAAGACTAGCCGCTCTCGACGACCAGTTTGGTCTCCCTTAAATACATACTAAGCATGAAATCGTATTGCTTTTATTCATAATTGTTTTTAATTACTTATTCTTTTGCCAAAGATTCAGCTAAAGAATTGGGCACAGATGGCTCATGCGCGTCACATTGCCGCAATTGTAACAAAAAGGCAAATATATGCCTCACATGATAACCCAGCAATTGTTATTTACATTTTAATAAACTGTTTAATTACTTTTTTAAGTGATATAAATTGTTTTATTCTATAATTACCAAAACTTTTTTTATTTATTATTATTTCCTTTTTAAAAAATAAAAAATAGTTAAAAAAATATATATGTAATTGATATCGAAAACGATGTTTTCGCGAAATTCTCACCAGAAAAAATCGCGGCAATGTGGTGCGTATGCGACATTTGTGTAAATCAAGAACTCGGTATTTTTATGCTAACCTAGCTCGCTAAATATTGTACCTGAGGCATTTTTGTATTTCATTAATTTCATTTAAAATATAATAATATAATCCTTTCATTCATTTCATTTATAATAGATAAATTTAATTTGAAACGAAAAAAGTTTAAAATTCATGATTTTTATTTATTTTTTTAAGCCAAAAGTATAAAAAAAATAAATAAATAACGATATTTTGAAGCTCCATAATTGCAGCGAAAGAACAAAATGTAAATAAAAATAAATTCACTCGGTCTAAATCCTTCAAAATGACTTTTACACAATAAGCATCCAGATGCGTTTCATTTGGGCGTTGCCATTAAACAATTAACAAATTACCGCGATTTTTGTGCCACATACGTTAGCGTAATATATAGATAGATTCCGAAATATGTATTTACTAAATTTAGCTTTACTACGGACATGTCAACTTTAAAAATATTTTTTCAATCGTGTTATGAGATACGGTGATTTTTTAAAATTTTAAAATTGTTCCCGTTTCCCTCCTTTGAGATCGAATTTTAAAAATTCAATATCCAATAATATTATATAATTTTGTTTTATAAAACTAAAAATTTTCTTTAAGCTTGAACTAATTCCGTAATTTTGTTTTTGTAAGTGTAAAAAACAAACTGTGCCTGTTTTCTCTTGATTTATCTGTAAGTCATAAAAACAATTAAAAAAAGTTTTTAAATTAACCTGTGTACTCTAACAGATCTCAATTTTAAGCTTTAGAAGAAAATGTTTAATTATTTAAAGCTCTTTTTTAATAAATTAAAATCTTATTTGTAAAGATTACAAATTTTGACTGATATACAAAAATTAGTAAAACATTAAATTATCAGTTTCAAATAACTATATAATACTTTCGTATCAATAATATATCTAACTGATATTTATTTTAATACAGGGGGAAATTTAACAAGATTTGAGTAAATTAAATTAATAAGTGTGCATATTTCAATACTACATTATGGATGTTGTAGTGCCTTAAGTGATGTAAAATCATTTTGACCAAATTTTTGTAGATATCAAATATTGGAATTATATTAATCATTTGTCGTAAATACACCGGAACCTACTACCTCTGACAATAAAGTTCGGTGAATAGCCTTGTAACATTAATGTAGATAAAATATTAACGAAAGTTACCTTACCATCCCTCGAAATAGTCATCTCCCATAACTGTGCACCATTGAGATCTGCTATACATGTCCTGGATAATTCGCAAGAAGTGTTCTTTTGGGATGGAGTTCTAAAGTTTCGTAACGTTTCGTTGGATGTCAGCAATAAGGTCAAATCTCTTTTAAAGAGAGTTTGATTCGTGGAAATAGGAAGAAGGCTGGAAGATTGAGATCTGGCAAGTATGGTTGATGTTCAGTTTGCACCATCCCTCATGAATTTCTTTCGGTATCTTGCGAATCTTAAAACCAAACTTTAAACTGATATTTTGTTCTTTCCTTTTCGTGTTCTCAGTTAAGAACCAACACACTGAACAAGCACTTCGTAAAACACGTCTTACGCAGAACATAAATGATGCTCAACTGAACAACGGCGGGGGAAAATTATCAACACTTGCCTCTATGCAGGTTCAGCGTTTTGTTTCCCCAGTGTTGTTAGATCGGCCGTTCTGAATTCATTCACCAAACTTTATTGTCAGAGACAGTATTTAACGCCCTAACAACCAAGCAAAAGGACGAAATTGTAATGTTGTTTTCGCTGAAACTTTTTACGATGTTTAAAAAAAAGATATTTTTTACAACATGATATATTTTTTATTAGGTATAGGAATACAAGCCTTGAGAGCATTAATCATAAATTCCTTAAAACTGAATTATATGAGAATAATTATATACTACTGCAGTGAAACCTGCAACTTAGTGAACGGATATATGAGTTTGTAGCAGTGGGAAGGCTAGAAAGCAAAAGTTATTTCACGTATCCTTTCATTTTCTGGAAATCTAATTTCGTGTTTCACTACCAATTAAGCAGTGAAATTTCATGTTATTCTGATCATACCAGTTTCTTCATTAAAATTAACCACCAACCAAACGGAGAAGTGTATACAAGAACAAACTAGTCCGAATAATGAAACACAAAAAGCAATAGTTGCAGCAATTGCTACCAAAAATGAAAATTCAGAAATATATCTACATTAAAAAAATGTGACTATGCCAAATAAGTTATTTTATAGGATAGAACTTTAACAAAAAAGGAGCAGAAAGCTATTCGTAAATTAGTATACAAAAAATAATAGAGTGAAAATAATCCCCCCCCCCTAAAAAAAGCCACCTGCTTTGCCTAAATTTAAAAGTTAGAGGATCTGCTAATATGATCTACAGAAATAATTGATATCAAGAATCTCTTATAAACTTCATGTGATTTGATTCAATAAGGCTTTAACCAACACAAATATCTCTTTTGATAATTTGCATAGCATATGAAAGTAGAAAACTTTCAGGTTAACGTAAATTCGTGAGTTTACAGAAATACATTTATGTTTTATTTACATAGTAAGCCAGACTTAAACGCTAAGTTTATTTTAGTCGACACACCCTAGCCGCAGCCCAATTCTCCAATCTCATACTTTTTTATACAAATTAGGCTTTTTTGCACATTATAGACGGGCCCTCACACCAGCATTGAAACATTTTTAAGCATAACTTGAAAGTTACTTGGAAGAAAGATTTGAAATTTTGGATTTGCATAAAAAGGGACATAAAAAGTATAAATCCATGAAAAATTATAGGTTAGAAATTACATTTTTTTCGAATAATAATTTAATATCTCATAACTCATACCATAAAATTTTTAAACTCTAATATTTTGTTATTTTATGTTTGGTTTTTTCAGTGCTATAATCACATAAAAGAAATAGTACATTAAGATTATACTTTCAAGATATATTAAACCATGTACGGAAATGTATATTAACATTAAATGCTCTAAGTTTCGATTGTTTATACTCTCAAAATCTTATCATTCAAATAATATTAAATTTCGTTTTCAGGCAGAGTTTGGATCTAAGATTTAAAATGTGTTAAAATTGGGTGTTGTCATTAAAAAAGTTTGGGCTAGGTTTTATTTGTAGACAGCCTCCTAAACAAATTTTAACACACATAATTTAATTTAGACTTAATTTCCAATTGTTTAGTACTAGTAACTTTCTTCTACGTTTACCTGTTGCAGAGTTATTAGGAGGTTTTTACCTTTCTTTCACGATTATACATTTATTTCCTGCATCTGAGACGAAACCTTTGGTCCCCTCAACTTGAAAGATATCTATGACACAAGATTAGAGGAATAACAACATTCTAGTTAATAACAATAATAAGGGTAGTTGGCAATAGAGTGCTCAAACGTAAATAAAAAATGATTCAAATTAAACTTGAATTGGTAAAAGACAGAGAGTAGACATGCTTATCCCAAAATATTCGCTAAAATAAAGCATTAGTGCAAAACAATGAAAATATGCTGATCATTTTCTGAAGTCTAAGAAAAGATCATTTTATCTCGCAAAAAAGATATGAATATTAACTCTGGCACTATAAAATGTTATTTCTGTAAGATGTCGATTTGTGAACGTTTTTTTAAAAAATGCAGTGGACAAAAAACTTTCACCTAGACCGCCACTTTCAATTCTTAGTCTGTTGTCAAAGTTTTAGGCAAGCTAAAATGGCAACAAAAAGATGATTGTGACGGAGCCGAAAAACTCTTAAAGAGGTGGAGGGAGAAAAATAAAATACAAAATGTTAGATATTACAGCTTTGTGAAATATATTTAGTACATTAATACATCGAATTTTAAATTGTGCTCCGTTATCATGTTAATAAACATTTTAAAGTTTATATCCCCGTTATTATTGTTAAATCATTATAATTCGTATAGGCAGCATAAAAATAAATTTGTTTTATAAATCTAATCAACTGCAGAATGAAGAAAATTTAATAGTAAACGAAATACTGCAATCAATATCAAAATGAATCTCGTGGATTTTAATAATTCTTTATTTAAAATAATACACTTTAACTCATCACCACATTAGCGGTAGCGTAATTCACATATGCACATTCATTTAGCGACCAGCGCCAATTCTGCTTCCTGATTGGCTGTTTACTTTAGTCTGCCTTGGAGAATTTCTATTGTCTTTAAATATACCAATATCTGAACTAAAATAATGTAAAAGATAGCTATGCAAAGACATTTTAATTGACAGACGTCTAACCCCTGAACTTTGGCTACAATTTCAGAAAACAGATCGTTCCCCCTACGGGAAGGCGTATGTTATTTGCTATAAGAGAAATGAATGTAATGGAGTCGTTTGTTTGGAATAACGTGGATCTTAAGTGTAATGGTTAGCGCATCCTTCTCATGAACCTGAGATTGGGGGTTGTGTTCCCGCTTTAGAATTTTATTTCTATCTTTATTGATTTATTTTCAATTATTCTAAAAGTTTTTTTTTAAATCGATTCTTGTTAATGAAATTAATTTTTATTATTATATGTCATTTATTTATTCAATTATTTTCATTCATCTACTATCCGTTAATAAAATATATGTTTTAATCAATTTTTGTTACTGAAACTGATTTTTTATTTTATTTATTTAAACAACTTTTTTTTATTGATTTACTAACAGCTAATAAAATATTTTAAAAATAAATTCTTGTTAATAAAACTAATTTTTAATAGTTAATTTCATTTACTTATGCAATTGTTTTTATTAATTTACTATCAGTCAATAAAATATAATTTCTTTAATCAATTCTTGTTAATGAAACTAATTTTTAATACTTAATTTTATTTATTTATACAATTATTTTTATTGATTTATTATTTGGTTAATTTTTAATATTTGTCATATTTATTTATATATTTGTTCTTATTGATTTACTATCGTTAATAAAATATGATAATTTTAAAGTCAATTTTTGTTAATGAAACTAAATTTTAATATTTATTTTTATCTATTTTTACAATAATTTTTATTAATTTACTATTCGTTAATAAAATATAATTTTTTAAATCAATTATTAATTAAACTAAGTTTATTATCTCCTTAAGTTTATTATTTTAATAATCAAAATAAAAAAATATTTTAAATCAATAATTACATCATTTAAAATTATAGAAATGTATTTTTAAATTGTAATTTTACAAAAATTTATTTTTATTAATTTACTTTCTGATAGTATATTAACATCATTATTTAGATCTATTCTTTATGATGAAACTAAATGTTAATGTTTAATATCACCTAAAAGCCACATTTTAATTAAAAAAACAATTAATGTAATAATTGCAAAATAAAAATATTTTTATGCAATTTTTACCGATGTTATTATTGCATTAAAATGTATCTTTCATTTTAATTATTAAAATATAGACTTAGGTGACATTAAATATTAAAATTTAGTTTAATTAAGAGGAATTGATTAAAAAAATTATTTTATTAATTGAAAGTAAATTAATAAAAAGAATTAAAGATATTTAAAAATTAGCTTCATTAAAAAGAATTTATTTATTAAATGATATTTTATTAACTGACAATAAATCAATAAAAATAATTGTATAAGTAAATAAAATTAAACATTAAAAAATAGTTTTAATAACAAGAATTGATTAGAGAAATTATATTAGATTAATTGATAGTAAATTAACAAAACTAATTGTATATGTTAATGAAATTAAATATCAAAATTCGTTTCATTAACAAAAACTTATTAAAATAATAATATATTATTAGCTGTTAATCAAAGGAAAAAGTTGTTTAAATAAATAAAAACTAGTTTCAGTAACAGAAATTTATTTAAAAATATATTTTATTAACCGACAATAATTATCATTAGTAATTTTTATCAATAAAAATAAATGTACAAATAAATAAAATAAAATATTTAAAAGTAAATTTTATTAACGCCCCACCAGTGGCCAAGAGGTACGGACCTCTCAACTGGCAGGTGCTGGGTTCGAACCCAATCGCGGCTGTCAGCCTAACCGTTCGGAGTTTTCGTAGTTTTCTTCGAACCTTACGTAAATACGGGTTAGTTTCCCTTAGAAAGACCCCCACGAAGGGCACTCCCCCCTGGTCCTATATGCCTAGCGCAGATAATCGGACGACAAAAATAAACCAAACCAAACCTAAATTTTATTAACAAGAATCGATTAAAAAAAAACTTTTAGAATAACTGAAAATAATCAATAAAGATAGAAATAAAATTCTTAAACAGGTCTAATGCGGGGATACAACCCGCAATCTAGGGCTCACTTGAAAGATGCGCTAGCCATTACACCGTAAGATTTACGTTATTCTAACCAAACGACTCCATTACATTCATTTCCCTTATAGCAAATAACAATACGCCTGCACGTAGGTAGAACGATCTGTTTTCTGAAATTGTAGCCAAATTTCAGGGACTAGATGCCTGTCAATTAAAATTTATATCTTAATTAGAAATTAAGTCTTTGCATAACTATCTTTTACGGTTTTTTTAGTTCAGATATTGGCATATTTAAAGGCAGTAGAAATTCTCCACGGAACACTAAAGTAAACAACCAATCAGGAAGCAGAATTGGCGCTGGTCGCTAAATGAATGTGCATATGTGAATTACACTTAGCGGTATCATAGTAAAATATTCTACTGCAAAAGAGACCAAAATGGGCAATTCACAAGCGTTGAAATTTCCACTTTCAAAAGCACGAGGCAATAAAAACCTTAGCCATATTACCACTATGTTCGAGATGCATCTAATTCTCTGAATAAATTCTGATTGCTCTACACTGTAAAAAAAAAATTACCCTTTTGCTGCATCGTCACTCCACCACTTTTATAGAAAACGATTATTTCACCATATTATGGAGCATTCTCATGGGTCAAAAGAGAGATACTGTATAAAAGCCGTGTAGTGACGATGCAGCAAAAGGGTCAATTTTTTTACAGTGTATATATGTAGCCCTAAAACTATCACAGATACCTAATTATCATATTATTAAGTAATATAATTGCAAAAATCAGATAGTTGAAAATATGATGACTTTCCAAAATTTAACGAGATGTGAGATTAAGCAATTGATTGACGAACAAATATTAGAATTCAAGGAACAGAATCTCAGCTAAAATTTCCAAAACTCACTCAACCAAAGAGTAACATTTAAAATAGTAGCTAGACACTTTCTACAAAGTTAAATCTTTTTTTAAAAATTATTGACTTGTATGAGTTTGTTTTTAATTTCGCATTTATAGCTGTATCATATTTATTATGTAGCAGGCTATTTCCATGAGTACTTGTAGTGTAAGTCACAGGCTACGATTTTTGGCTACCAGTATTTTAGTACGAAAAAATGTGATTTATTTTATCGGCACATTCTCATTAATAGAATAAGGTCAAGCAGACTTTTCGAAAATAACGGTGGCAAACAAGCATAGCAATTATAAGGTAATGTGACTTACACTACAAAACCCATGGAACTAGCCAGCAATAAAAATATCACAGATACCTAATTTTATATTATTAAGTAAAATAGCAGCAAAAAACAGATTCTCTGAGAATCTGGTGAATTTCCAAAATTTAAAGATATGTGAAAGTCGGTAATTTATTCACCCCCAACAAATGTTCGAATTCAAAAATACACAATCTCAGGCAAAATTTCCAAAACTCACTCGACTAGAGAACAACTTTAAAAATAGTAGCTGGACACTTGATACAAAGTTAAATTTTTATTATTATTATTAATGATATGTACGAGTATGTTTTTAACTCTTAATTTATAGCTAAAGCATATTTATTATAATCATTTTCCAAAAAAGCTGTAAACTAAAAGCTATATCTAAAATATTCAGGCTCAATGTAATAGCTGTATTGAAATATAAAAAGTATGTACAAAGAATAACATATTTTCACAATTTATTTCTGTTTCCTGTGAGATTAAACAAAACATTTTGCTTGTCAAATACATTTATTTTATTTCAACCTAAGTTTCAAGTTATCTTCGAGTTTTAAAACGACACAAGATTAAATAATATATTTGTTGTAAACATGCAGATATAATTTACGAAATGATTCATTGCATCTCTGTTTTATTGCTTATAGTTACCGGATAGAAAAAAAAGAATTAATGTTTCTTAAACGTCATTTTACTTCTAACTATTCCCTTTTTCATGTGGGAAAATTTATTTGAAACAGTATATTTTGAATTATCAGTCACTATAATAAATAGAAAAAATGTTTATGTTATATTGCAGAAATTACATTATTCGTATTAGATTTAAATCATTTTTTTTTCATGTTTTAAAATTTTCTTATTGTTCTATTAAATAAAAAGTAACATTTTCAGTGTAATTTAATTTGTTTTAAATTACATTTCTTAAAATTTTATGAAACTACTCAACAAAAATTATGATAAATTTCTGATATATATATTATTGCACCGATAAATGCATTTAATATGGATAGTAAATACAGAAATAAAACAATTAAAAATGTAGCACTCACTTAATTTAAATTTACTATTTTCCATTTATGAAAAATAGCTGTCGAAACTCTTTGCTAGGTGTCTCAAAAATCTTATTACCATTGCGAAACATTAAAAACTAATGAAATATTTTACATAGATATACATAAAATGCTGTCTTTGACGTCTTCTCCAGTATTTAAAACCTGTACATCATCGCTCAAAACACTTTAACATGTGAACTTATGTTTCACTAATAATTTAAAGCGATAATTTATTTTCTGATGTATTCGAATTAGCATATAAGGCGATGCTGATTAGGCTTCTGCGATCAGTGTTTTTTATGATCGTAATGTTATACCTAGAATGCACATAACTCTAAACAAAAAATGTTCTGGAGCAATATGTGGAGAATAAAAATGGATAAAGACTATAAATGTCATCCCAATCCAAATCTAAAGTTTACATTCCCACAAAGCAAATTTATATATTGCACACGAAATACCTAAGGCTGCTGTTATTATACATATAAAAAAAATAAAAAATTACTAAAAAAAAAAAACTTTTGTAATGGCAACGAAAGTTTAGGAACATCCTATATATATTTTCTAAAAGATAAAGATTTTGTCAACGAATGCAAAAACATTACTAAAACAAGTTGATTTTTTTAAAAGAAATATTTCCTTTTCATTTATTTTTATGCTGTCTAGCACTTATATAGGGCCAAAACAGGCACAGCAGTATTAAGCCATAGAATTTTCCATCAATGGTCGACGGTAAATAAAATATTGCATTGGTTGTTTATTTTCTGAAAAATAAAGTTATTAAGTACAAGGGAAAAAATCTTAAGATTCTAATAAATGCCGCATATTTTTATAGGTTTGATAAAGACCGTACACTTCAGAGTATTCAGAAATATATTTAACTCCTATACATTTCGAATATACATTTAACAACAGACATGTATAAATATACAGATAACGGTGGCAAATATTAAAGACAGTTTTACAAATTGTTGAAAGTGATCCACTTTAGCATAAACTCAAATTTGCAACCAACCTTCTTATTCTGTTTTAAAACACGACTTTCGACTGTTCGCACTAAATGTACTGCATGAATGCTCAGAAGAATGTTCAGCGATCTTTCCGAACGATCTTTAGAGGAAAAAATTAATATTGCAGTCTGTCTTAGTATTGATGAATAAATATTCTAACAAGAAAAAACAACACAATGTTATCTCGAAAATCTAATATTCATAATAGAATATAAGTAAATATTCAAAAATTCAATATCGATGTCAGCGATCTTACTTGTGATTGTGTTTAAAAATTTGAAATTAATATTATAACTAAAGTAGAATTTTTATGGTACATTTAAATAACTTTCACAAGTAAAATTTACTTAGAAGATTGTTATTCAGATATCATTAAATTAATAAAAAGAAATTTCAGTCTAGAAGTGCTGAATGATTTCCAAAATTACATTTTCAGATGTATCTGCTGATGTAAAATCAATAAAAACAATTTTTGCGAATGAATTGCGTCCGTTTTCTCTTTTCTGCCAATAAGTTTTAGACATTACAGCCTAAATGCGAGGCTCTAGCTTCACCAAAAGGGATTCCCTGGTTATCAAAAAATATATATATCGCTCTATCTGTCTATATGTGTGTCTGAGTCTGCAATGGCTAACGAAATCCATAGCACGTACGAGGTTGAAAGTTTTCTGATGAAAGTCAAAGATGTCTCTTAATGTATCTAATACTCAGAATTTTAAAATTCTAATTAATAGCTAGGTTATTAACAAAAACCGCAACTCAGTTTCATCAAAAGTCCGCCCATTTTACCCTCCACTTATTTTTGGTTGGTTGATTCATAATTCATTGATCATCAAAAATACGTTTCTTTCTTTTTGTTTGCTTTCTGTAGATTAGTTGTAATATGATTTCTCATTAATAATTAATTTAACCGATATAGAATTAAATAAATCAGTTTGAGTGTTTAATGTTTCAAGAATGACTGTATTTTCAATTAAACATAAAATTTCAGCCCGAAGGTGAAATAACTGCTCTGAAAACATATTTAATAATAACGAACTTTTAAGAGAATGGATTATTTTAAAATAAAATCACAATCTTGCAACCAACTTAACAATCTGTATTCTGTTTTTTTCTCTACTTTGACTAGGCGATAATTTCTACAAAAAAATCAGCGATTTTGTTTAATTTGTGGAAAATTGAAGGGCCGTGTTTGAAACTGATCTATTTAGATGACAAGAAATATTGTTTTTAAAAGATTAAAGATTCTTTACTGACACTTTTACTACTAGAAATTAAAAATTAGCAACAATAAATCATTGTATTCCATTACCTTCTGCTGCTGCAACAAGTAGCAACATTTTAAATAGAATTTAAATTTTCATTTTTGAAACTATTAATAATATTTTGTTTCAGAAATGTTATTATGTTTTGAAAGACAATTTTGAACGCATTGTTTCATTGCTCTTTATTTTTTAATAATTAAAAAAAATGTTTCAAATTTATCACATGCCTGCTATACAGAGCCAAGGCAGTTGGAACCCGTGTCGGATGTTCCTACAGATGATAATGCGTTCTTGCTTTATGAGTTGTAGTTTTCAATGAGTTTTCAATAAATTTCTTGAATTCTTATTTTATTCCCCTACATTTTTGGCTAATATATTTATATAGATTCAATAACGAAGTTTAGGTTTGTTAAGAACAGAGTTCACCCCCAGGCGGTTGAAAGTAGAACTAATATATTTTACAGTAGCTACGCAGATCGGCGCAGCACGCTTGTTATACGGTGTACAGCAGAGAACCGTGATGGATATTCTTATAGATCATACTGGGCTCTTAACTGAATGTTTATTACTATTATTTCTGAATCGAAATTTCAGCAAATTTGTTAAATACTTTTTAAGAAGTATCTAATGCATATAAATATATATACTTAATACATATATACATATATTTAATACATACATAATAGTTCTCTCCCCGGAGATGAAAATGTACGTAATACATTTTACAGAGAGTGAGCAGCATCTCTGTTAAACGGTGAAGCATGCAGTAGCGAGCCGTAATGGAGGTCCTTATAGATCATATTCGGCTCTTAATTGAGTGTTGATAACCACTATTTAGGAATAAAAATTTCAGCAAACTTCCTATATTCTTAGTCGTAGTAGATATTTCGAGTAATATATCTAAAGACCAAATGAACATTGAAGTTTCATTGAAATTTGTTTAGATTTGTCTACGATATAGTTCTGGTGTTGTAATGTGAAATAGGGTGGAGCGAAAAAAATTTTTTTTTGAAAATCAAAAACGGGTAGGTGCCAAAAGTTGCCTTTATACTAGTAGATCAACTGCGTAAAATTTTACCGCTGAAAAAAAATGGCTTGAGTCTGCGCTTTTGCTCCAAAAATCGAAATTTTAGGTAAAATTTGTCATTTTTTTACATTTTTTCAAAAAAAATAAAAAATTCCTACAGAGTTGGTTAGTATTTAAAAGTGTTGCTTAGACCTTTATATTTATCTGCTTAACATATTTAAACTATAAAACAATATGTTTATTCCCTATAGCTGGAGCAAAACAGACAACTTTTAGTCAGAAAACAGCATTACCACTCTATTGGGTCATGCAACGAATTGTTGTTTTTAATGCAGCTCTTGTTTTCAAAACTACCTTGGACATGCGTCGTGGAGGGCTATATTTCCTATACCACCCGGCCCAACTATTCGATCATCTTAGTACAGTGTTTTATTTATACATTGATTTGTGATTTTCTTTATAAAAAATTTGCATGTTTTCGATGCTTCCACCTTGTTTATCTGTTCTTTGCATCCACATGCTGCTGTAACTATCTTCATGTATATTTTTACAGTTTATACAAAAAATGACAAGCAGAGTTATGCACGTGAATATTATTAAAGGGATCTATTCGGCCATATATTATATTTATCAAACTTACATTCAGTTGATGAATAGTGATTGGAAGTTCTGTTACCACAACATTTTTTTCAATCAGTTGTATTTTTTTTTACGTAATGATTTGCTTCAAAGATGATTTCAGATATTTCAACTATAAGTATGCCATCATTTATTCTACTTTTGCATTTTTTATACGTTGAGAAGCGAGCTGTTTAATGTGATGGTGATCGTCAGAGAGAATTGCAATGAAAATTTGTTCTCCATGTGTAAAGCAACCGCGTTTGTAAATAACTTTTTTTTGCATTAGTTTTAAACCGTTTTCTAAGTGTTTTCGTATCCAGGTAATTTCCTATTAACTTTTAGATCCCCTTTTTATGAGTGGACAGCATTTGATGGTGAAATGTCCTGGGCATAAACTTATAATGCATAGTACTTTATGAGGGAATGTACGGATTCTAATCGACTAAGTGCTCATTTAAAATTAGGAGAATTTTATTTGTCACTGTGAACCATTTTGCATGGGGTAAGCTTAGAATTGTGTATAATATTGAATCATTCGCTACTTCAACTCCAGTGAATTTCCTCTGCGTCAATTATTAGAGAAGTCGATATAAAACGTTTTAAGCTACATGGATTCACTGGATCAATAAGGAAAATCTTTGTCTACGTACTATTCACTTCCTACTGCAATTTTTTTTTTATAAAATAGAGAATAATTTTGAAAAATTATTTTCTCAAATTGAGAAAAAGATATTCAGAACACACTAGAAATTTCTGTCGGAGATTGCAAAGCTAATTCATAAGGAAAGCTATTTCTCAGAAAGAATGGGGAATAGGAATTTAGAAAACATCTCACACAAAAGACAGTTCATATAGTTAATGAAATTTTCCGCTTTATATAAGCACAGATTGGTAATCAGCGTCTATATGTTCACTCACAAAATGTATAATCCAAGTTTATATCGCGGGATGTTTTATACCAAATGTACTACACACCTAAATAATAGATCTAAAATCTTATTAGAAATTACTAAACTACGGAATAACACAGGAAACGACATAAAGCATACTAAAACTTCTTTAGAAATATTGTTGTTTTACACGCAAATTTTGTTTGCAATCATCTGTGACGATCGTCATAATATTAAACAGCTAGCTTCTCAGCATATATTCAATGTAATAGGTTCAATAAATGATGACATACTAGAAATTGAATTCATACAATCAATGTTTAGGCAAATCATTGCATATAAAATGTAATTGATTGAAAGAATGCTGTGATAACAGAACTTCCAATCATAATGTACTAATTGCATGAAATTTTAATGAAGATAATAGACTGCTGAATAGGTTCAATTAAGAACATACCCAATACATTACTCAGCTTCTCTTCTGTTATACATGGTATACGTGCAGCACGTCACACCAGCATGATCCAAACCATCCAAAGTCAGTGAATACAAAGAAGAGATATATTACTTTGAAACATAGAAAACTTATACTCGTCTTCGGGAAAAAAAATAACAATTAATACATAAATAAAACACTGGGCCTAGATGATTGGGTGGTTGAGACGGGTGGGATAATGCAACCACCGCTATGAGTTATATACACAGTAGTTTTGAAAGCAGCTAGGTAAGAAATGCATTCAAAACAACATTTCGTTGTATGCTCCAATAGAGAGGTTAACGCTGATTTTTCACAAAAAGTTGTCATATTTGCTCCAAATATACAGACTACAGATATTGTTTTATAGTTTAAATATGTTAAGCAGATAAATATAAAGGTCTAAGCATCACTTTTAAATACTAACCAGCTCTGTAGGAATTTTTTAATTTTTTTGAAAAAATGTCAAAAAATGACAAATTTTACCCAAAATTTCGATTTTTGGAGCAAAAGCGCAGACTCAAGCCATTTTTTTTCAGCGGTAAAATTTCACGCAGTTGATGTACTAGTATAAAGGCAACTTTTGGCACCTACCCGTTTTTGATTTTCAAAAAAAATTTTTTTTCGCTCCACCCTAATGTGAAATAAAAGATTTTGTGTCCACAGTGGGGAAAATTCCCGGAAAGCTGGCCAAAATATGAAAATGTTATTCAAATTGTACGAAAATTCGTATACAGGTATTTTTGAGGATGCTAAGTAAGAATACAAAATTAAAATTGAAAAAAAATGGCGGATACAATATGGCGGAATAAAAATTTAAATGCCTCGAAAGTTATTCAATTTATATGCAATTTCTTTAACTTTTCAGGATGCTAATTAGGATTCAAAAGTTAAATTTTAAAAATAAATAAATAAATAAAATTACAGATTAAGAGTAAAAACAATAAAATTTAAATAAAATTTAAAATTTCGAGGTAAACTTAAAAGGGAATTTTCAAAAAATCAAGACATATTTGAACGAAATTTAAGTACGTTAATGGAAAGTAAAACATTAGACTATTTAATTTTTATATTATTAAAATAAAAACGAAAATATATTCCAGAAATTAACCTTTAGAACCAACTGTAGTGTAATAAAAAGATTCTTCTGAGGTCAAGGTGTCGAAATAGTTAGCAGAACTTGTTGGCGGTATCGGAAGATTCTGTGACTCTTAGGATCAATGATTTTAATTTCTTCTACGATAATTTACCTAAACTGGAAAGGAAAGAATCTGATGACATTAAAAGACGTAATTTTTTTTCTCGCTACTGCATCTTTGCGATAAATCTTCTCGATGCCTTTTGATCAGTTTGTTGCATGATTCTTGAGTATATTATGGCATTTGACAAATTGGCAGTAATGAAGATAATGTTATTTCTTTGTCATTAATAAGTAGTTTGTGTACTGAAGTAAGCATATAGAACCAAAGGTGCTGCTCAAATCTACGAGCTATTTGTAGGGGAAAATTTATCAAATAAATAACATGGCTACAAGAAATTACTTATGGCATAGAAACGTTTAATCAAATCTTCGTATATGCTCGTTTATAAACACAAGTAGTTGCGTTTTCAAAAAATCGTTGAATTGTATTTTCATTTTTTGTGCTTCCAAATCTGGGATTTAGTTTCTCGACGAGAAGTCTTGATTTTAAACGAAATATTTTTTGCATATTTTATTTTGCAATTTCAGTGTTCTTCTTTTCATGCAGAGTACGAGCTTTTCATTTTTTCTATCCAGTTGTCTGTCAGGTGTAAGGCCTCTCTAAACATCTTTGCATGTAACTTAGATGTTCTGAATTCTAAATTATCTCAATCCACTTTTAATAAAAAATGTCAGATCGGCAAGGTGTTGTTTTGATGCTGTCTGACATAGGTAGCAACGTTGAGTATTACACTAATTCGTTTTTAATGATTTTTTCTTCTGTATCAATGATTGTATTAAACGTAATAAGTTTATTCTGCTAATATTTAATGCAACCCCATTCATTGACAGTTGCTTCCGTATTTCTTGAAAAAGAAAAATGGATCTTGATTGGCCCGATAAAATCAGTGAAATGAAGATCTCGATACTTTCAAATTGACGATTTATGAATTATTCGCAATATTTATGTATCCTAGTAACACGGAAGAAAAGAAAAATATATTGGACATAATGCCATCTTCATAGCTAAATATTTTTTTTTAATGTACTCAGAATAGATGTGCCATCACATCCTCACTTGCAAATCAAATCCAAATTACTAATATAAGCAAAAGTGATATTCATAATGATTTTTACTCGCATTAATGAAATACGCTCAGTAGTTTGATCTAGCAAATATAGCCATTGACAAAATAATTCTTCTAATTATAATAGAACAAACAAAATTACTACCTATAAAGATAAGAAAATGTTATTCTACCGGATCAGTAATAGATAATTATTTTCCTCTGGAGGTGCCTTGCCAGGTGAAGGTCTCGTCATCTGATCAAGGCTCTAAATTACGAGACCATCTTGCGAAGCCAATTACAGTTCAAACAACAAACAGGCGAAACAAAGTATGCTCAACGACAAGCAAGTACTGCAGAAATGATGGCATGCGTAGCAAAGAAAGCAAGTTTATTGCCGCGTAGCGGCAATTAGGCGGTCGACCGCCCCGATACCAGGTATCTAACCCGTTAAGCTGAGATAACTCGGCAGGTAGGGGCCTGGCCATCGGTTAGAAAGAAAGAAAGAAAGATAATTATTTTCATTTTTTTATTATTAAGCTTACTTATCAAATTAATGTAATCTTATGATTTTAGTACTTATTTACAATGTAATAGGAAATAAACTATTATAAAATTGAATAATTCAAAAATTTGAAAAATATTTATCAGCTAAATTATGTGAAAAGTAGTCAATTTCAAAATTTTTGAGACGGCCAAAGAAGTGGCAGTTTTACTTGCGGTTACTAAAATATGCGTGAAATGCAGAAAGGCAGTTTTTGGCAGCTGGTTTTTTATGAATCACTAGACAATAGCCTAAGTTATTATTTTCATTAAATTTCGTTGCGGAACACTGTGGAACATTTAAATTTTTAGATGTTAAAACAAAAAAATAAAAAAAATTCTAAATTTTTTTATCAAAAATGACAATGAATTTGTTAATTTATACGTGCTTAATATAAATTTTGTAATGCATGCAAATAAAGTACATGCAATCATAGTGTGAATCCATTTCAAATCACTAAAATCGGATAATATTATAAAATATAGCACGCGTTTAGAGGAACTGTTGTTTTGCTGTTTTTTTTCGCTCTAAATGATACTCCTTCAAGCATCATTTTTGAAATGATACTGC
This sequence comes from Maratus speculifer, assembly GCA_964019185.1. Classification (NCBI taxonomy): domain Eukaryota; kingdom Metazoa; phylum Arthropoda; class Arachnida; order Araneae; family Salticidae; genus Maratus; species Maratus speculifer. The sequence continues at coordinate 335,156,492 of OZ025292.1, forward strand.
TTATAAGGGCAAAGCAAAAATCTTTTTTTAAATACAGATTTTGATTCTCCAAACATTTTTCTGGCCAACTATACAGTCGAAATTCCCTAAATCGTAACTTCATTTTTCGACTTTTGGCCAGCTTTTTGGGTTTTTGCCCCACTGTGAGACGTGTCGTATGTTCATATAAAACATATTGTGTCCCGTGTCGGGACAAAGTGGAATTGAAGTACCGGGTGATCCAGAAGTCCCGGGACTTTTGAAATGCTAATAATTAGAAAACCATAAACAATAGAAGTATGCGGTTTTCACAGAAATGCTGAGAAACTTGTGGGATTTGTTTTTTCGATGAAAAAAACATATTATGTTAGTTGCACTTTTTGACAGCAGGTGGCGCTAAAATTGATAGTACTGTTTTTATAGTATGATACAGCTCATTTAAAAGAACGAATTAGTGTCCAAGGGTTACAAAGTTTAATCATGACGCTCATGGCTTATAAGTACCGCCGTGAGCCGATGCAAAACAGCATGCACAGTATCCTCAGAGCAGAAAGCAATTCCAGAAGAAATTTCAGTTCATCGTGATATCACAAGTTTACTGCACTCACCATGAACTGGTGATTTCTACAGAGCATTGGCATAGAATCCTACCTAATTTACGATTGTAACAGACATTTGGGATCTCTTGTTTCTATTACGATCTTCCAATGAGCCTTTTTCTCAAATCTTGCTTACCATAGCATTTCACATTTGCAATGGCCATGAATTCTTTTGCAGTTTTAACTTGACGTATTGTACGATATGAAAACAACATGACATGCAAAGATGGGTCTAAACATAGTCTAGACAATGTCTAAACACTGCAGTTGCTCATGAAATTTTGTATCAAATTTCCCTTACAATGCAGTTTCATTTACCTTACAAAAAATGTTTGAACATAAACCGCCCTTAAAACGAAATCTCATCAATATCATAGAAAAGAAGTTTCGCAATGAACTCATGTGTCTATATAACGCATGGTATAGGTACATTCAGTCTTATACAACAGCGCTACCTGTTGCTAAAAATAGTAACTATATATATTTAAAAAAATTCATTCTTAACAAAAATCCCACATATTTCTCAGCATATATCTGAAAACAGAGCCTTTGTATTATACATAGTTTCCTAATTATTATTTTTTCAAAACTCCCGAAACTTCTGGATCACCCGGTACTATGCAGAACGTGCTGCTATTAGGACAGTTAAGTTTACTGTTAAGTTAAAAATTGTTTAAGGTTACAATTTGGGTACAATTAGGTTACGGTTAGCTTACAGTTACTTTATATTTATGATTCAGTTAAGTTACGATTAGGTTATAGTTAAGATCAGGATTTAATTAGATCTGGAGCTCACCGGAGCTAATTTCCGGTAGTTCTCTGTTTTTAGTACATATTGAAATATTGATCGGAATTTACAGGAGTTCCTAAATCCCCCATCTCAGTTCGACAACGCTTTCGTAAAAACGAAACCTAAGTACCTTTCCTTTACTTACCTATCTTCAAAAATTTGCATTCTTTTTTTAGCAAAACACTCGTAATAATGGGATAATTACCAGCTAAGTATATGGTAATAGATACATGTGTTTATTATTATTATTTTACTACAGAAAAAATGCTTTAGACTTGGCCAATATTGCATGAAATATAAATATCCAAATTGAAGCGACAGCGGAAGGAGAAACACAACATATGTTAGTACCTGTACAACAGAATATTAAGGTCCCGGTATCTTGTTATTTTTAAATTACACTTTTTTTATAATACGATTAGGTTACGGTTAGGTTACAAATAGGTTTTATTTTAATTGGAACGGTTTACAATTAGGTTACACTTAATTTATAGTTAGGTTATGGTTAAGTTACGATACGGTAATGTTAGACGACGTTTATGTTATTTTTATATTACAGTTAAGTTACAATCAAGTTGAATTTAGGATGCAGTTTGGTTACAGACAGATTTTAATCCCTATTACGCAATTAAAATTGCGCATTTTTTAATAAAAATTTATGCTTACTTTTGTAAATTAGTTCTGAAATTATAATAATGTATACTAACCTTATACTTAATTATCGAGTATCGTTTTTATTCACATATAATCATATTTAATGGTGATATAATTATTTGATAATCACAATATTTCACCCATGATTTCGATGTGAAAGAAAATGAATAATTATGGGAAGTAACAGTGATTATTGCAGTTAAATATCAACATTTTATAACTAAAGTCATACAATCCTCAGATCCATATCCCCACTCACTTAGTTTTCCGCTGCTATCATTTTAGAGCTCTTTCATCGTGGTTTTTTTAAGCCGATTTTTCACATAATCCGTGTGCACATATTTCAGACAAAATAGAGTCAGAGATTAAACATACAAATTTCAAATTCGTTTAATATTCTTGTTACCAGCCCAGACAACGCCAGGTGGTCAGGGATATCTCTATGTTTATACACTGTCATAAAAAAAATATATTTTCTATATAGAATAGAGGAGCATAATTCCGATAACAGACAGAAAAAGCCGATAATTGATGCGGTATCTTTGTAAAAAATTCGCATCCTAAGAACTATAAAATATTTCCTTTGGTTTTACTCTCTATCGGTTTTCTGAAGAGGATACTTTAAACGTCTAAAGCATATTTTTTCCCTTGTCCATTCCATAAAATCATGCTTCACCTGCCTATGGGGAAAGGTACTTAAATATCCTACTTCTGTATGTGCATTTCAATTTTTATATATGAATGAATAAGTTTTTATGATTTTACTGTTCATTATAATTGAATACTAATGTATTTGATTATTTTGCATATAGACAATCCTTATAACTATCATGTTTCATTTAACCTCCTCAGTCCTCATGTCACCTGAGAAGACACTAAACAGCACTAATTAAAACTTTTACCTTATTTAAAATTTCTATTCCAGATTTTAAAAACTGGTTCTTATTATTTTTAATAGATGACAGCATACTGAAAAATGCTTTTCTGTTACCAAAATAATTTTTTTCGTTCATTTAGCGGTGTGCAAAAATGGCGTAGCCAAAAAGAAGAAAATTATTCACTTGCGTACAGATAAGTTTTTTTTTATCTATTAATAATAATTTTGTTAAAATTTATTCGGCCGAGGATTTTATAATATAAAGATCATTCTTTTTAATGATACCATTTGCGTTAATTTTACCATTTGTAATACCATCTTTAAATGTTTAAATGCTCTAAGCGTTGAAAAAAAAGCAAGGACATTTTAGTGTCTCTTGCAGGAGACATTTGGTCATGCACCAATAAAACCGAATTTTCTGATGTTGTTGTTAGAATTATTTTTTCTGAATTTAAATTCAGTATTTTATAAAGATTTTCTTACCGATATGATAACGTTGTGACACATGGTCTAGTTTTGTTATTTCGGATCTTCCGCTCTGTCCTGTGTGGTAGGAACGCAAACAGCAATAATAAATCCCAGTACAGAGTGCCATATAATTTAATATTTTTTTCTGAAATTCTAACATGAAATACGCGAAGTAGACCAGGGGTCTTATAGTAATCCCATGTTTCACAAACAGGTATTTTGTGATTTAAAACATACCAGCTAATTAATTTCTTTATTTTTTGGTGTCAGTTTTAAATCAAATGTCGATTTTTTCAATATTATTTTGAGGTAAATTGAATATGTCTTGAATCCATTTTTTTTAACTCGGAGAATGTGAAATTTAAAAAGCTATTCTAGCTTTTATGTAAAACAATGAAAAGCAATTACCTAAAAATAATTCTATTTTATATTAAATTTTGTTTTATTGCAAAACTTTTATAAAGTTTCTATTTAAGTATGTTTATAACAATGTTTATAAATATGTATATAAGTTTATGTGTACATTTATGTGTGTCTGTGTAAACATTTGCACAAGTACTACACTGTGCACATTTCTAAAAAAAATCTAAATAAATAAATAAATAAAATTTTATAAAAGATAAAAATTAAATCATAATATTATTTATGTTTAATTGTATATGTTTTAATAACAGTATTCAAATTGTATAAATAAATAAATAAACAAATATATACATTTTATTTTCAGATAATCCTAATTTTCAGAGGTGGTTTGAAGAAATTTGGAATGACGAAACATCCGATCTGGATATCTCGAATGACGAAGATGATGCAATAGATCCTCTATTTTGTCCTGAATATGAACAATCTGCATCATCATTTGAAGAAGAAGTTGAAGAAGAAGCTAAGAACTTGACTACCGAATTCCCATAAATTAAAAAGTCAACTGAGAAAACTCTTGTTGGAGTAACACTAAAAGGTAAAACACCAATCCAAGAAAAATTATTCCATACCATCAGATCTCATCTGCAATAGTTCAGGCGAAATTACCTCTGCATCCAACTTCTCCAAAGGTTCCAGAAGATCTTATTGAAAAAATTTAAATGATGAATTTATTCCTCTGATGCCATGTCCACCCCATGCAGAGAGTAACAATAATAGTATAGATTTTTCTCTCCAGAACTTTTTCATAAATACATACCGAATGAGATAATAAATATTATGACTAAATTTACAAATCGCAGGTATTTAGTAGAAAGTGGAAAAAGCCTTTTAATTACAGAATCTGAAATGATTTGTTTTTCCTATTACAATTCTAATGACCCATTCAAAATATCCTACAATACGATGTAATGGTCGAAAAAGAACCGTTTTACAGATAACATGTCGCGCTTTTCAAATAGAAACAATAAAAACTAAGAGATGATCTCACAGTAACCGATGAATAAAAGGCTGGAGATAAATTTTGGAAAGCTAGACCTATTCTCCAAAGAGTTGTATCAGGATGTCAGTTGAATAAAAATTTCTCACTTGTAGTTATAGATAAATTATTCCTTTTCATGGCCATGCACCAGGAAGACAATTCATCAAAGGAAAACAAAATCCTTGTGGATTGAAGGTCTTTTTAGCCGCAGTTACAGATGGTCTTTCATAAGACTTCATTATATATCAAGGTACAGGAGACAAAATAAATACAGGTATAAATGAGAATGATGGAAAATATTCCGATACTGGTGGAAAAGTAGTGCTAGAAATTAGAGAGAATTTATCTCTTGGTTGTACATTGCAAATGAGGAAATATTTTACATCAATATCTTTGTTGGACATCCTCCATTACAAAGCTGAATGCCAGGGAACAAGTACTCTACGAAAGAGTAAAATACCATCAAATATAAATTCTATGTCCCACACTGACATGAAAAAGCCTGGTCGGTGTTCTGTTGTCCAAAAAATTCGAAATGATGGACAAATTTGCATCCTGAAATGGTTTGTTAAGGGGGCTCAGGAGTTGAAAACTTTTCAAAAAATCGATTTTTTTTTCATGATCTAGTTTGATTATTCAATTAATTCTTAACTGAATACAGAAAACCGCATAAAAATATTTGCTTTTTTAAAGGAGTTATAAGCATTTATGTATCAACACTTTCATAGCCGCGCCCGTACAATTTCAACTTTAAGTCGCGTTTTCTCAAAACTTGATTTTTGACGAGTAACACCAAGATTAAAAAAAAAAAACTATTTGATGGAATGGCTTAATTTTTTTGTGCATGCATATAACATCATTATCTATAGAATGAATTAATATAGTTTAGATAGTTTAATATTTTGAGTATTTTTAATGAAAAAAATTGTATTTTTTAGGGGTTTTAAAAAGTTTTAAGTTTGAGAGTTTTTTTAATAATGTTTTTTTCGAGTGATTGTTATATCCATAATTCATTCTATAGAGTAAAGTTTCCTGATCATTTTAAAGCAAAAATTAGGTTCTTAAGTCAATTCAATGTTAAGATATCTTGATGTTGGTGATATAACACAATTTTTTTTTCAAAAATTGTGTTACACAAATTTTGGTATATTTCTTATTATATAAAATTGAAGTACTTCATTTTATAATTTTATAAGACTACAAACATACTTTTAAAATATCAGAAATGTTTAAATTAATTACACTGAATACTTTTGTCTTTATATGGACTCGAAGCGAGAGCTCTGTTTACATGTTTTTCCGTATCGATCAACCCCTGAGCCCCCTTAACAAACCAGTTATACTTGCTTCTTCAGCTGACAGTAAGCATCTTGGAGATATATGCAAGTGATGGTCAAAAAATGGTAAAGAATATTTTTCAGTGAATCGTCCATCCATTATAAAGAAGTATAATGAATTTATGGGAGATGTTGATTTCTTTGATCGTGTTCTAAGCTATTATAGAATAATTCAAGGATGAAAAAAAATGGACCATAAGAGTCCTCATAATTTATTTATTTATTTATTTATTTATTTATTTATTTATTATTTTATTTTTTTGGCATAGCGACCAGTTGGATAGAGTATAGGGGTCACCAAACGGTGCTCAACAGAGCGAAGAAAGAAATATTAGAATATCTTGCATTCAGAGTTCATCTACAAAAATGTCTTTTCTGTGGCGCAGAATAATGCAGTCATCAGATATACTCTTAGTGAGCCATCACCCACAGAAAAACAGATACAATCAAGGAATTTCCTTGCCAACCACCCTTTGCGAAAACGGAAGGTTTCACATGTGCCTGAGATTTGCAAATCATCTACCAAAAATTATATAAGATTGTTGTAAATCCAGTTCTGCAAGGATTGGATGAAATGCATGTAAAGATTTTTAAACTTTGCAAGAAGATAGACAATGTTTTAAATTATTTTACGAAAAATAATGTTTTAGAAATTGGTTTAAAAACACTTATTGTTATTTATGAAAGTATATGCAATCACTGTATATATTTCTAAAAGACTAGATAATTACCAATTTAATTTTTCAAACTAGTATGTATGTTGTTTCCATGCAATTAAATAAGTTTTTAATCTTAAACATATATTCTGTATTATTATAAATGTGTATTATAGCATTAAAACGCTATTTGGTAGTGAAATAATTAAAATTATATACATAAAATTTATCCTTCGTATTTAACATGTCGTATGTCATTATGACCGGATGTCTCCTGTTGGAGAAACTAATTTTCTAACTTTAAAACTTTTTAAAAGAAATTTCAGGTTTTTTCGTTGTATTTCAATGTATTTAAAGCTCTTTTAACAAGAAATAAAAATAAATTAAACCTCAAAATTGGTCTCATGGCTGAGGAGGTTTAAAAAAAAGCATCATTACTTAAAATTTAGAATTAGAATGTTTACTCCTCACAATTTTAATGAATTTTCCTGTTAGGTAATATATATTAACATTATTTACGAGAAATAAAGAAATTATCGAAAGATAAATTTACTGCGTAAAGGATATCTAATAAAATAACAACTAGAAAAATACTGCTAAAGAAGCCAATTTAACGGATACACAAAACTTATTTCTTATGCTCTATGGAGTACGTGAGATGTATTATCGACATCAATGAAGATGAGTTTTGCTTAAGTCGCAAACACTTATTGCTTTACCTAACATCTGATGTTCTTGAGTAGAGAGAAATAGTTGATTAACATTGTTCACATTATTTCCGAATATAATTTTAATTGTTCCTAATAAGTATTATATAAATAGTAATTCAACTAGATGTAAGTTGTATGTCATTAGCATAATAGAATAGTATTTTTATAGAATCTTCATACTGCGTTTGAAAAAAATATTATTTATATTTCTCGCACTTCAATTCTTTATGTTCTTTTTAATAATTCTTAGTTAATAAATATTCAATTCAAAGGGTACTTTTTATAATAATTTATGTATACACATATATTAAGCAGTTGTTTAACCCTTTTAAGTCTATTTTTTTATGTTTTTTCTTTTTTTTTTTATTTAAACATGAAAAAAGTATTGCTATGAAATGTAGTATAATTTCAAATCGAAATTTTAAAAGCTATATAAAAAATATAAAAATATATTTTAAAATATGCGACTAGCAATGTATAATTCGCAATTGTTGACACTGAATTTGCACTTTTAAATAGAAGAAAAACATGTAAAAATTGCAATATATAAATAAACAAATAAATAAAAATTAAAAAAATAATTAAAATTGTTATTTGTTGCTATACTTTGCTGACCTGTCTTATTTGGTATGAAAGGTTTTGAAGCAATTCCAGTCAATATGGAAGAATAAGTTGACGTTGCATTTTCACAAGATGTTGTTCCAAAGTTACATCTTCAAATTTGCACCTTTGTTGAACCTTACTTATGTCTGCCATACGGCCAGTATTATCATATCTTACATTAAATGCACACTTAATAATTAATGCACTGTATAATTAAATGCACACTTTCAACAGAAGTCTTTAAAATAGAATATAAGGGTCTTTGAAAACAATTACTAAATACTGGAAAAATATATTAATTGAAATGTGATGTACTATTAGTAGTACACCAGACTGAAAGAGTTAATAAATTCAATTATTATTAATGGGAAAATTACAATTTGTAATTTTACTTGTGCCTTAATATAACGATATGACATAAAACTCAATAAATTAGTTTAGTCCTTCGAACAATTGCATTAAAATTATATCTTATAACAAAATGGCACGTTTAAACTAAGCGATGACCTGGAAATCAGCATATTAGTAATAGTCCAGGCATTTGGTAAAAAATAAATGCAAGTTTTGGTGTAGTTTTGATGTTTGGTTCCTTTTATGTTTTTTGGGTTGCTAAACACGAATCTGGCATTATCGAACAAAATTTCTCCCCGGAAACATGTTTTTTTTGCCAAAAAACGTGCCTTTTTTTTTCTAAATAACTTCAAAATTATGCATTTTACATAAGTCATCCATACATAAATTAAAGAGCACAAAATTTCCTACATTTTATGTATTAAAAGTTTTTTCTCTGATCAATGGTTAAGTCGTTAAAGAGCCGCAAAAATAGGTGTGAAAAGCAAAAAATCCTGAAAAACGTGAATTACAGCACCGTACATCGATAAAACATGAAAAACAACCATTTTACGCAAATTTTCCCCACTTAATAATACTAAATATGTTATTGACTATATTTTATTAATCTGATGCTCATTGTTTTTTTCATAACTAAAAATAAATAAAAATGAGTATATCTGCCATCAAAATCTTCATTTGCTATTACAAAATAATAATAGTAATACTTTCTTAATTTGACTTTTAAATAATGTAAATAAAAGAACTAAAACAGGCTGTAACTGATCCCATCTGCACTTTCCCCCTTGATTGAAGGGGTGCAAGTGTGAAATAACGTTGGTCAAGCCCCCACCTCCGCATCTCATGTCCACGTTTAGTGGAATACTACCTTCCCCTTCCCCACCAGTCTCGCCTCTGTTCGAAATACGCATCGCACAGATCACTAGCTTATCAGGAGGCAACATTCCTCTCAGTTTCCATATGTAACTGCTTACTTATAATTTGGTAATTCAATGTTTGTGTCTTCGTGAATATAGTGAACATCTAAAATGACTTTGCGCGATGTCGCTGTGTTTTATTTGTGACTCGCCTTTAGAAGAGGGGCCATCAATGAAAGATAGTCGTGGTATTGCAGTGTTAATCAAAAAAAGTACAGAAAGAAAAGATGGAAAAATAGTTTTCCTAAAGAGGAAAACCTCAGTAAATGTGCATGTTAATTGTAGAAAAGCATACGTAAATGAACGGATGATTACTGCCTATGTGAAGAAGATTGAGGAACAAAGTGCTAGCATTTCTCAAATTTTAAGATCACCAACTCCTCAGTTTAATTTTCGAACTAATTGTTTTATATCTGGACTGTGCATTACGGAAGAGTTCATTGTAACGCAAGCGAAAAATCCATCAAGCGAACGCAATACTGTATACAGTACGACACATGGGATTCAAAAGTATAATTCTGAAAGCAGCAAGAGCTCGCAATAATTCAGCGCATCGAACCAGTGAATGATTTGATCGCAGCAGATGCTCAATACCACATCAAATGTTCTAAATATATTTATGGGAAGCCGAAGGTCCAAGAACAGAAGAAACGTGGTCCATTTGCCGAGGCAATCGACAGAGCAATGCAAAGTATATACGATTACTTTGAAAATCATGATGACGAGTGTCAATTCTTCATGGAAGAGCTAATGAAACAGGTTACAGGGAATTATCAACCTGATATGAAAACTGTAAAGTTTAACCTCATTGAGAGATATGGAGACGACATACTGATCACAAAGAATCAGAAGAAAAGTCCATTGTGTGTTTCAAGAATATAGGAGGTAAGATACTGACTAATGAATGGTATCAGCAAACATGTAAATCTGATCGAGATGAGAAACTGCGAGTGGTTGAAGCAGCAGCAAAAATTATTTGCAAAGATATCAGATAGAAATTTGCTTCGGGAAACTGCAACAACATCGCAGTTGTATGTCAAGACGAAGAGGATGAGCTAGACTATGAAGCCGATCTGGAAATGGATTGCCCACACAATGAATAAGAGGACTCAATGGAAGGGGAAATAATCATGCCGCAAGGTATCAAATATTTACTATTAAAAAAATTTATTTATAATATTGATAGTTATAAAAGCACCCACCAATTCCATTCGTCTTTTTTCTATTTTGTAGATGTCGGTGAAAAGCAGGAACCCTCAAATAAAAGAAAGAGAAATAGTACTTTGTTTTTTAAGTAAATGTACTTACTAATGTACATAATTATTTATAAATAAATAATAATTCATAATGAGTCGTCGTTTTTATTGTTAGCAACTACATTGTAAGTTTTCATGTTAAATCTATGTACAGTGCCATAATTCCTATTTTCCGAATTTTTTTTTTTCACACGCACATTTTGAACTTCGAGAACTTTAAGAACAGGAATCCCTGTCAGCTTTTATATGTTAAAGTCTGTTTTAGTTATTTTATTTACATTATTTAAAAGTCAAATTAAGAAATTTTTACTGTTATTATTTTGCAATAGCAAATGAAGATTTTGATCACAAATATGCTCATTTGTATTTATTTTTTTGTTATGAAAGAAACAATGACCATCAGATTAATAAAATACAGTCAATAATAATATATTTAGTATTATTAAGTGGGGAAAATTTGCGTAAAATGGTTGTTTTTCATGTTTCATCGACGTACGGTGCTGTAATTCACGTTTTTCAGAATTTTTTGCGTTTCGCACCCATTTTTGCGGCTCTGTCACGGCTAAATCATTGATCAAAGAAAAAAACTTTTAATACTTAAAATGTAAGAAATTTTATGTTCTTTAATTTATGTATAAATGACTTCTATGTAAAATGCATAATTTTGAAGTTATTTAAAAAAAAAACGAAAAAAGCCACGTTTTTTGCCAAAAACATGTTTTCGGGGAGTAATTTTGTTGGATAATGCGAGATTCTTGTTCAGCGACTCAAAAAACATAAAGGAAACTAAAAATCAAAACTACACCAAAACTTGCATTTATTTGTCTTTTTTGAGCTCTTAATGCCTGGACTGTAATAACATACTATTACAATGTACTATCTTGTGTTTATTCAGAAAAAAATTATTTTGTTGATTAAAAAAAAAAACCTTTTGAATCTAAAGTTTTGTGAAATTTTGTGCAATAGTTCTGTAGATAGAGATCAATAAAGTTCTATCAATAGAGATAGAGCACCCACAGTAAGTTTCTCCTCCACATAAAGATTCACAGACAGACATTTTGTAAAAACATGTTTTTAGTTTTCTGTCCCATAAAACGTGTAAATTTGACGAAAACTGGAATTCGAAAATGTTCATGAATCCAATGCTTTCTTCTTGTAAAGATTGAGGAAAGTAAAAACACATGAAATATGCCACGTATTTTCGAAGTAATTAATGGACATACATGAAAAATACTTATGTATTTTTCATGTGTGTATTGTATACACACATTTTTTTAAATTGGTTAAAACAAATGCAAAATTTAAATTTAAAATGTAAATTCATTACACACAAAACTTGTTATAACATAATGATTTTAATCAAATAGTTTGTAAGAGTTTTAGGAACGTTTCTTCATAAATTCAATCTTTCATGGTAAATAAAAAGGACAGAGGACATTCTTTGCTAAAGATTTTAGGCTAAGGATACCTGTTAAATCTAATAATGTTTACAGAAAGAGAAAATGGAACAGTAGGCGGACAATTTCAATTCGAAAAGTGTTTTTAAAAATATTTTCTGGGTGTATTAAAGCAGCATTTGCATAAATGCTTTTAAAGAACATGACTTAACAACTGGACAAAACTAGTAAATTTATTACAATTTAAAATAAGTTTCAAGAAAATGAAACAAAAAACAAATAAGTCATAATAGAGAAAAATAAAATTCTACACATAGCCATCACATGGTAAAGTATGTTTATTTTTAATATTTAATCTTAATATATCAACCCTTGAAAAACTACGTAATATTATTATTATTATTATTATTATTATTATTATTATTATTATTATTTTAGTATATAATTTTGTTTTAATATTTGACAAACAGAATTTCTGTTTGAATTCGTAAGACATACATTTGGTACAGTTTATGCTATTTTACTGAATACTTGTGTTTTAAGAATGCATTATTGCATGCAGACATATTGTTCATCAATGCAGGAGGCTCTTATTGGGTTGAATAATAATTCATGAACAGTAATTTTTCCTTGAATTTCTTCTAATCAAATGAATTGTAACAAATTATTCAAAAATATACTTTCTTACAGCCTCCCTCCACCGCTCAGTAAGTTTTCGGCCTCGTTGGTAAGAATGTATCTGTTTTGACGCAACATATTAATCTAACGAATCTCTTAATTCTATAATATGATTGAAATATACACCGTGCAAAGCATTCGAAAGCAAACGAAACAGATAAAAATCGGACGGCACCTAATATGGAGAAGAGGGAAAATAATAATAATAATAAAATCGTAATAATAATAGATAATATCGAAAATTCTTCGTGTTTCTTAACTTGATATTTATTTTAATCGACGAAGAGTGCTCAATTAGCGATTAAAATCAAAAATTAAAATGCATTCACTCGTAATTAAAAAAATATTTTTTTAGGTAATTACAAAACTTTTTGTCAATGCGCTTTATTTCTGCATGTATTTTTTTTTAATTTGACGCAAAAAAAAAAAAACATTCTGGATTTAACCTATAAAGCAACAGATTAATTGTTATACACACAATCCTCTCTTCTTATAACTTGAAAGATTTACATTTTGTTCTACACTTAAAAAATTGGAGATTTTATATTCTGTTATCCCGCACTGACCAAAAGACAAAAATGTTAGGTTCTTGCATTAGCAGAAACCAACGAATTACCTAAATGTCTTTCTAGAGAAATATTTGTTCAGAGGAATTTTCTTGTTTACAATGTGCGGTACATACTTGAGTTCCATCCCTAAATAAAATATCTGATGAAATATCTTTATTTACCCTAAAGGAGCAATAAAAAAACTGGTCTGCATTATGGTTTAATCTCCGAGTCTGTAATTTCCTTAGTTCTAAATAGAAAAAAAGACTGAATTATACATATTTCACTAGTCTTAGATTATTATTTTCAACAGATATTTCATTGTTTGCCAAGAAGAAAAAAAGAAGCATTTTAGTACAAAAATGCTTAAAATTAATAAGATTTAAAGTGTCAAAACTATCAAAATGTTTCTTTTCATGGAATGACATATAGGGTAGATATGTCTATTATAGACAACCTTCAATGTTTTTGGTTTCTAAAAAATAACCAATAAAAATGTAGCTTTATTATTATTTTTTCATAATTCTTCCTTGTATATTTTATAATATTTCATTATTGTTGACACTCTTAATCAAAACAATAAGAAAGTAGAAAATAATGCTTCGAAGTTCCCCTGTTTTTCAGTGAAAATCTTAATGAACATGCAATTTATGTGTCTTTTTATTTTTATTTTTTATTTATTTATTTATTTTTTATTTTTTTTATTTTATTTTTGCAAAACTTGCACTTTTTACTATTGGTAGTAACAGGTAGTAATTTTATATATTAATAGTATATTTTATACTAATATTTTTATATACTAATTTTATTTCTTTTTAAGGATTTAAGAGGGTTATGTATAATCGGAATATTTAATTAGTCATTTTTCAGTAAAGGAAAACCCATGTAGACATTGTAATAAATGCTATTTGATTAAAGTTTATAGTGCAAAAAATGATTTGATTTAACTGAAAACTTTAAAAGTAAAATTTTTAATTTTAAAATTACACTAACCAAAATGTAATAACAGTAACCCTTTTATTATTAATTGCTTTTAATTAATTTTATTTAATTAAAAAATGTCCATAATTTTATTCTTTTTTAAATTTATAGACTTTTACTTTTATAATCTACTAGTCAAACTGTCGGGAAGTACAAAATATTGTTTAAGATAATAGCCAAATAGAGGCTCATAGGGTTTAATCTCTACCCTTCGTAAATAAATACAATTAAGTTACAAAATTTGTTTAAAATATTTTTTCTGTCTTAAATATTGATTTATTTATCTCTGAAAAAATTTAATATTAGTGAAAGTTGTAGTATTTGTGAAAATACACTGTTAAAAATCTTGTCCTAGTTTGAATCAAATTTTGGTGCTCAGTAGCTGCCACCATAAGATGTAGAAATCTCGTACGAACATTTGGAACTTCTTATTTCAACCTCGTTCCAACTATTAGAACTATGCTTCAACAGGAGCTCGAAATATTGGTTCAATATTTCCAAATTCTACAGTGGCAGCTATTTAGCACCAAAGTTTTGTTCAAACTTTGGAAGATTTTTAAAAATGTAGTAAATTTGCTGATCAGTGGACCCAAACATCAGTTGTAATTTTTTTTAATTTGAAATACTTTAATTAAATATATAACCCTTCACTGCATGGTGTGCCATATATGGAACATACCGATAAAACACTTCTATTTTCCTAAGGATCTTAAATTTAGGTTATCTGAGCTTTGTGGCACATGCAAAACATTAAAAAAGAGCCTTTTGTATCAATTTTTCTCACTTGATGGCAGTATCTCACTAGTAATTAAGTTTTTATTTTAAAAAAGAATATTTCCAGTCTGCATCATGCACAACAGTAGAACTTGCTTCAACTTTTTCACCCAAAAATATTTGAAGTATCGCAAGATAAAATTTTAGACATTCGAGTGTATTACATATTTGTTAATAAGGTTATTTAAAACTAAAATATTTCAGTACATCAGTTTGAAATCTTGTTTTTGTGTTTGTGCCAGATATGGAACACAGAGCATAAAGCTCATAAAACATTCTATTAAAAAATGGCGAGCAAAGGGATAACATAGGGTTAAATAAATGCAATATTATTTACATCTGATAATGATGAGCAGTCTTTTGGAGTTTCTGATGATAGCTGGTATGATTCAACATACGTTTCAGCTAAAAATAACTGAAAATGCTATTTCTTCATATGAATCGGACGTTGACAACAACAAATGTGATCCAAGAAATTAATTCAAGTGCCACAGGAGATAAATTTTCATAATTAATACTAAAGTCATCTTAAATTTTATTAAAAGTATTACATAAAAGTTAAAATAACCACGTGAAATTCAACAATATTGAAGTGAGATACTTTTCCGCTGGTGGGACATTGTTATTTGCTGTGAGTGTATGTGTGTGTGTGGGGGGGGGGTAGAAAGAGGATTGAATATCTAAACTAAACAGATTTTCAAATTATCAGTGCTTTTGCATGTAAATATTCTCGACGAATGCTCTCCCCTCCTTGACACTCTGAATTCAACACTGAATATATATAATAAGAAGAATTAATTTAGGGAAAGAGTGTTTATTCTTTCAGATGCTGCAGATATCCTGCTGGACCCAGTGTTGAGAGAAAAAGGTCATAAAGGAAAGACAAATACCTGAAGTGCAAATAAAATGTAGAGGAAGCAATTCTTGAAGTGCTGAAATTATGGTTTTGGTGACCCCCTATCAGTTTTGTCTTTTTTTCTTAACCCTGAATTTTTGAATCTTATTTCAGAAGAGAGATGTAGATACAGCATAGGAAAGTATTCTTCTCAACCTTTACAAGTTTCCATTACGGATATTACTGAAGTGATGCTTTAGGTAGCCAAACAATTAAAGAGACAATGTCTCTCAAAGTGTTTGAAAAAAATTGACAATTTTTGAATTTCAATGAAAATACTAAAGAAATTCCTAAAGGCATGAAAGGCCATGATAGACTTTTTGAATTATGGTCTTTTATAGAGTGTATCAGGGCAGCAGGATATATTATATACCACCTGATTTGAATCAAGATTCGCTGAAGAATCTCAATTCAATTTTATATTTCTAAGTTTGGAGAAAAAAAGATTTCAAAATTGATTTCTTCATTTAAATTTTTTTTCGAATATTTAAGTGTGAATTCAACATTATAAAAATACAATTCCTTATCCTCAAAGGGTTAAATACCTGCAATAAAATTTTAATACATATTATACTATTTTTGTACATATAATACACCAGTATTGTGATCTTCATGCCACATTTAGTACAAAAATCAAAATATCTCGTTGTGTGCTTTGGGACACATATGGCAGATACCACAAAAATTCATATTAAAAAAATATATATGAGGTACGAATTTTTTTATTATTTTTCCTGCATTTGTGACTATCTAAAATACCGTATTTATTCGTGTATAAGACGCACGCGTGTATAAGGCGCATTTTTACTTTACATGTGAAAATGGCGATTTCTTAAAATCTCGTGTATAATACCCACCATAAATTTGATACGCTAATGAATTGTGAGACAAAACTATACATCAGCACTTCAAAAACAAAAACAAATGTTATTGCTCTTTTAATCTCCCAATCTCTCAATTATTTGATAGCTGTGATTACCTGATATTTAGTATTTTAAACTAACTATCTAAAAAAATAAAATTATTGATTTTTTGATAATTAATATAATGGGTGCAAACTGTGAAAGATTATCTAAAATATTTTAATAACTATTGGTATTCTTATTGATTAATTTATTTGAAAATAACTATTTTGTTTCATAAGCATGCGTTCATTAAGTTCTCATTCTAAATAGTCATAAAAACAATTTATTTATTTTTATGAGGTTTCCCCTCCTCAAACAGAAGGTGTCCATTATTGTAACAAGGGATATTCATAATTGTTATTTTAGGCGTTTTGATATATTTCTGTTATTTGCAATTAATTTTTTAATTCATATTGGGAAATGAGCGAATTAAAATAATTAAATATTCTTGAAAGATTATTATAATATAGAAAAAAACTAAAATATGATAATTATAACTGTTAAATTAAAAGATAATTTTTAACGAAATTTCTTTAAGAATGCCCATTATTGGCACATACCAGGTGTCCCAAAAATTACTGATGGATTTTAAAATTCAATAACTTGCAAACGGTGACAGCTATTTAAAAAAAATTTCCAGAAGGTTTATGTATAATGTCAGGAGTTTTTTTAACGTAATTTTTTATTTTAGTTCGCATCTCAAACTATAGGTGGCGCTGACGGTGATTGAAGGCCAGGTGATCAGTGCTGAGTGAAGCGTCGACCTGGCCTTCCATCGCCGTCAGCGCCACTTATTGGTTGAGATGCGAACTAAAATAAAAAAAATACGGTAAAAACCTCTTGACATTATACATAATTCTCCTGCAAAAAATTTTTTAATAGCTGTCACCGTTTTAAAGTTATTAAATTTTAAAATCCATCAGTCATTTTTAGGACACCCGGTGCAAGTTGGCCATAATTAAACTGTCTGTACTCAGAGTGTTCTGTAGCGCGATTTAATTGCGAGAAAGGCGTCAAACTTTGTAGGAAGATTAATCAAGACGAAACGTGAAACAACTTAGTTCCAAAAGTCACCGAAATAAAAGACAATTTTTGACGAGATTTCCTTAAGAATGTCAATTTTTGGCAAATACAATGTAGCCATAATTAAAGTGACTGTAATTAGAGTGTTCTGTAGCGTGACCTAATTGCGAGAATGACTCGAAATTTTTGGTTAAGTTAGAAGGAAAGGTTAAACAATATGGAAGGACAAACAATTTAATTCCAAAGGTCACCGCGAGGAGAATATGTGGCTCTATATACTCGAAAAGGAGAGTTTAAAAAAAGAAGACTCAATACTGAAATATAATTACCGTTTATTTAGCACATCTAAATCTGTTTCGATGCGACCGCCGTTTTTGTGGATCACATATTGCATTCTGTGCACAGCATTTAAAACAGCAGAGAATAACACAACTGCAGGAATCCCCCGTACCGTTTGCGATATGCTATCCTTCAACATAGCTAGGTTCTGGACACCTCTGTGATAGACCTTTGACTCTAAGTAACACCATAGCCAAATCATCAGAGGGTGTAACATCAGGGGACCGAGATGGCCATGCAGATGGAAAAGAGCGGCTAATGACTCATTCTGTTGAAATTTTCTATCATAGCAGCTGCTGTACTCGCGAAGCAATTTGTGGAGAGGCTCCATATTGCATGAAAATGATTTTCTCCAGGCACTGGCTTTGCTGAAGTGCCGGAATAACAATTTTTTTTAGCATTTGCCAATATTTGTCTCCGGTTACAGAACAAGTTATAGCTCCTGTCGGAGTAGTGAATTAATTAGAAATGAAAAAGTGAATAAGAATTAATTTATGATCATATCTGCTGTGAAACCACACCAAACGTTTATCTTTGATGAATGCAAAGAAATTTCTTTGAAGGCTCTTGGTGACTTGTTATCCCAAATTCGGCAGTTCTGGGAATTTGCAGTTCCATTCAGGTAAAGGTGGGCCACTTCTTCCCATAAGATTTTCCACGGCTAAGCATCATCTAAATTCATTCTGGCAAGACAAGTGAGAGCAAATGTCAATCTCTTATCATGGCCGGTTTGACGTAACTCTTAGACGGCTGATCTTGTAGGGATAGAAGTGGATAATTTTTCGCAGGATTTTCCATGTCCTATAATGAGACATATCCAGATTCCGAGCTACCCCATGAGCACTGGAAGTGGGAGCAATATTGTCTGGTGTTCTGTCGACAATCGCCGTTGCCATTTCTTCGATTATATCTTGTGATACGTGTTTTCGTATTCCTCCTGATTGAACGTTTAGGGAACCTGTTCTCTCAAGCTTCTCAATCATTGCTTTTAAACCGTTAACTGACAAAGGACCGATACCTTTATGCAATTTCTTTTTTTGTGATTTTTAAAAGCACGAAGAGCGGCTGACGCATTGCACTGGTTGGTGTAAAAGAATTTGATTAGTAAAGCTTGCTCAATTAAAGAAGGAGACATTATGAAAGAAAACTTGCAGTGGAATATAACATATATGAAGTGAAATTTCTTCTAACAGTAGTGCATTACCTTTTAAAGCCGAACAAGCTGGTACTGGGGCTAAAGATGTAACGTGAAATTTGAATAAAGAACTACTTCTTCTGCTGTTTCTTTGTTTCGAGCTCTGTAAGTGAAATTACAGATAAAGAAACTTTAGCAGTGTTTATGTAAATTTTTAGCTTTTTATAAATTATTACTATTTTGTGCTTGGATTAAATTGCTAAATTCGTTAAATAAACGGTAATTTTATTTCAGTATTGATTCTTCATTTTTTAAAACTCTCTTTTTCGAATACACAGCACCACATATTCCACTGGAGATGACTTTTGGAACTACCTTTTTTTTCACAGAATCCTTCGTCCCCCGTTTTCTTTAATGTTCCTACTAAATTTGGTGTCATTCTCGCAATTAGATCGCGCTACAGAACACTCTAAGTACCGTCAGTTTAATTATGGCCGCATTTATATCCTATTTGTCCTTCTTGGTCGATCGTAGGGTCATTGTTTTCAAATATAATGCATATAACTCAAGTAACATACAAATAAATAGTTAAGTGCGAGTATAAGTAGCTCTCATAGGATTCCGTTCAATAAATATATGAATAAGTATAATAAATAAATAAATAAATAAATATAAAAATCTTTGGTAGAAGAATATAAGACTTTGTAAAAAACTACACAGCGTAGGATTGGGTATAGCTGTATATACTAGAAAAGTATAAATGGGTAAGCCATAAAAGTTTAAAGAAAATTAAGCGTATATATTATAAAGTATTGCTATTCTGCATAACTCTTTTTTTAATTTTATCCTATTCGCTTACTGATGTAGAAATTCGATACTGACAATAAAATTAGGGCATATTTAAACTATAATCTATTTATTTTACGGTATAACAAAAATAAAACTTCTTCAAAGTTTAAACTTGGCATCGTGTTTAGCACGCTTCGAAAAGTGATTCAAAAAATTGCGATACCAATTTGGTGCTTTTTTCCAGATGGGTTTATAATTATGGGTTTATAATTATTAAATGTTTTATAATTTTGTTTCAGTAGATTTAGAAATAGACGGAGAGGGAGTGAGTATATATTTGCACTACATTTTGGACGATATTTCTGGAAATATAATACCTAAAACTAAAGAAATGTGTTTTTGAGTTCCCCGTTAAGAAAGCTTTCATACGATACCCCATACGATATACAAAAGAAAGATTTTTTTCAAGTAAATAAATTAACCCCTGTACATTTCCCACAAATATATTTGCGATGTTTAATGATCAGAAAAGATGAGGGTCAATAGTCTTTATTTGCTCCCGGAATTTTAATTTTTCGCATTCCACAGTTTACACGTAAAATTTCTGTGACAGATAAAAAAAACGCTGGAATGATATCTTGTAATTATTCCGTTTTCACTTTTTTAGTACAAAACCCTAAAAATAAATTTTCTTTTTACAAAAATGGCTAGATGATTAAAGCAGCGCCAAATTTCAGTTGTAAAACCCAATTGATCTTTTCCTTATACAGGGTGTTTCTAAACTCATGGTACAAACTTCAAGGGTAGGTAGAGAACACAGTAACAATCATTTATTGTATAGGAATGTATGGGACCAAGTGATGCAATAAGGTAAATACTCTAGGGGGGCGAGTAGACCCCTTTTTTAATTTTAAAAATTTCTCATTCATACCAGAAAATTTTTATGCTATCCTTTTCTTGAAATTTCATAATTACTTAACAATAAAATTCTTCTTTGAAAATTTTTGATGTGAAATCGAAGTTTATGAATTAAGAAAATCACAAAACTGACAAACTTATCAAACGAAATACGTGAATGAAAAAAGACAATTTATAATGTAGTTTACAAGTAAATAATAATGAATACAATAATACTACAATAAGGGTTCAAAACTGCGCCCATCAACTATGATACATGTTTCGCAGCGTCGATGGAACAATTGGCGTACACGTCTAAAGATGTGAAGCATTTCCCGCACACGTGCAGCAGTTCAATGTTGCCAGATGGGCTATTTTTTTTTTAATTCAGATTTTTGATTGGCACCACTTTTTACAAATGATAAAATGTGCCTTATTCAATGGCATGATATTTAAGGCGAAAACAAAAAGTAATTTACCGTTTCAAAAAAATGGTGCCAATAAAGGAATCTGAATTTTAAAAAAGTAGGCCACTGGCAACACTGCAGCAGCTTCGGATATGCGAGATACTAGATTTTCGTATGAGTCAACTGGAATCACATAAACAAGATTCTTCAGATGTCTCCCTAAAAAGAAATCAAGGCTAGATAAATCGGGAGATCGCGTGGTCAAGGAATTGGTTCACTACGCCTAATCCATCACGTCCCAAATGTAGCATTCAGGTAACTGCGCACTTTGGTGAAGTGTGCGGGAGCTCCATCATGTTGAAACTACATCCGATTACGAAGGAGATCGGAACATGTTGCAGCAATTCTGGTAAAAGCTGTTGCAAAAAAGTAAGGTAGCATCAACCATCCAGCCTTTTTGGTAGTAGGTATGAACGAATGAAATAATTATTAACCCGCCCACAAATTCACATAAATTCGTTTTGATAAGCATGTGGCCACGTTGCATGTTAATTACTGTTTGCCCAAGCATGAAAATTGTGCGCTTAAATACGTCCTCGCATGTAAATACTGCCTCATCCGTAAACAGAATATGAACAGTAAAGTCTGGCTGCAATACATGTTGCTGCAAAGCCCACTGGCAAAATTTCTACCGCAGAAAATATTCTTCCGGATTCAAACTTTGTACACGTTGAAAACGGAAGGGATGAAATCGATTTCCATTTAACACTTCCCAAACGGTCTGATGACTCACACTTAAATTCTGTTCAACAGCTCTTGTACTTGATTCGGACTTTTGACTCACAAAATTTAAAAGAATTTCTTCTAGGCTAGGCTTATCGCTTTCTCGCTCAGTTTCCTGATTTAGTCCAGGCATTACGTGCTCAAAAAGGACAAATAAATGCAAGTTTTGGTGTAGTTTTGATTTTTGGTTCCCTTTATGTTTTTTGGGTCGCTGAACACGAATCTGGCATTATCCAACAAAATTTCTCCCCGGAAACACGTTTTTTTGGCAAAAAACGTTCAAAAAACGTGGCTTTTTTTCGTTTTTTCTAAATAACTTCAAAATTATACATTTTACATAAAAGTCATCAATACATAAATTAAAGAGCACAAAATTTCCTACAATTTATGTATTTAAAGTTTTTTTCTCTGATCAATGGTTTAGCCGTGAGAGAGCCGCAAAAATGGGTGTGAAAAGCAGAAAATTCTGAAAAACGTGAATTACAGCACCGTACGTCGATGAAACATGAAAAACAACCATTTTACGCAAACTTTTCCCACTTAATAATATTAAATATACTATTATTGACTATATTTTATTAATCTGATGTTCATTGTTTCTTTCATAACTAAAAAATATATAAAAATGAGCATATTTTTGATCAAAATCTTCATTTGCTATTACAAAATAATAATAGTAATAATTTCTTAATTTACTTTTAAATAATGTAAATAAAATAACTAAAACAGGCTTTAACATATAAAAGCTGACACGGATTCCAGTTCTTAAAGTTCTAGAAGTTCAAAATGCGGGTGTGAAAATTTAAAAAAAATCCGGAAAATACGAATTATGGCACTGTACATATAGATTTAACATGAAAAATGACCATTTTTTAGCAAAGATTGACTTTAAATGATACTGAAGATATTATGATCGACTATATTTTACAATGAAGTTGTTAACAATAAAAACGACTCATTATGAATTATTATTTAATAATAAATAATTATGTACATTAAAGTACATTTACTTAAAAAACAAAGTTCTATTTTCGCTTTCTTTTAATTGAGGATCCCTGCTTTTCACCGACATCTACAAAATAGAAAATAGATGAATGGAATTAGTGGGTGTTTTTATAACTATCAATATTATAAATAAAAGTTTTTTTAATAGCAAATATTTGATACCTTGCGGCATAACTATTTCTCTTTCCATTGGGTCCTCTGATTCATTGTGTGGGCAATCCATTTACAGATCGGTTTCAAAGTCTAGTTCATCCTCTTCGTCTTGACACAAAATTGCGATGTTTTTGCAGTTTCCCGAAGCAAATCTTCTATCTGATATCTTCGCAAATAATGTTTGCTGCTGCTTCAAGCACTCCCAGTCTCTCATATCGATCAGATTTACATGTTTGCTGATACCATGCATTAGTTTGTATCTTCTCTCCTATATTCTTGAAACACACAATGAACTTTTTTTTCTGATTCTTTGTGATCAGTATGTCGTCTCCATATCTCTCAATGAGGTTAAACTTTATAGTTCTCATAGTAGGTTGATAACCCCATGTAACCACTTTCATTAGCTCTTCCATGGAGAATTGATACTCGTCATCATGATTTTCAAGGTAATCATATGTACTTTGCATTGCTCTGTCGATTGCCTCGGCAAACGGACCACGTTTCTTCTGTTTTTGGACCTTCGACCTTCTATAAATATATTTAAAACATTTGATGTGGTATTGAGCATCTGCTGCGATCAAATCATTCACTGGCTCGATGGGCTGAATTATAGCCTGCCCATAATCATCATTGCGAGCTCTTGCTGCTTTCAGAATTGTACTCCAATGTGTCGCACACTGTATACAGTATTGCGTTCGCTTGGTGGATTTTTCGCTTGTGTTACAATGAACTCTTCCGAAATGCACAGTCCACATCTAAAACAATTAGTTTGAAAATTAAACTGAGGAGTTGATGATCTTAAAATTTGAGAAATGCTAGCACTTTGCTCCTCAACTGTTTTCACATAAGCAGTAATCATCCGTTCATTTGCGTATGCTTTTCTACACTTAACATGTATATCTACCGAGGTTTTCCCCTTTAGGAAAACTGCTTTTCCATCCTTTCTTTCTGTATTTGCCTTGATTAACGCTGCAATACCTCGACTAACTTTCACTGACGGCCCCTCTTCCAAAGAAGAGTCACAAATAAAACACAGCGACATCGCGCGAAATCACTTTAGCTGTTCACTAAATTCACGAAGACACAACCAGTGAATTACTAAATTATAAGTAAGCAGTTGCATATGGAAACTGAGAGGAATGTGCCCTCCTGATAAGCCAGTGATCTGTGCGACGCATATTTCTAACAGAGGCGAGACTGGTGAGGCACAGGGGGGCGGGGTAGTATTCTACTGAACGTGGACATGGGATGCGGGGGTGGGCGCTTGACCAACGTTATTTCACACTTGTACCCCTTCAATCAAGAGGGAAAGTGCAGATGGGATCATTTAAAGCCTGTTTTAGTTATTTTATTTACATTATTAAAAAGTCAAATTAAGAAATTATTACTATTATTATTTTATAATAACAAATGAAGATTTTGATCACAGATATACTCATTTTTATTTATTTTTTAGTTATAAAAGAAACGATGAACATCAGATTAATAAAATATAGTCAATAGTAATATATTTATTATTATTAAGTGGGGAAAATTTGCGTAAAATGGTTGTTTTTCATGTTTCATCGACGTACGGTGCTGTAATTCACGTTTTTCAGAATTTTCTGCTTTTCACACCCATTTTTGCGGCTCTCTCACGGCTAAACCATAGATCAGAGAAAAAAACTTTAAATACATAAAAGGTAGGAAATTTTGTGCTCTTTAATTTATGTATTGATGACTTTTATGTAAAATGCATAATCTTGAAGTTATTTAGAAAAAACGAAAAAAAAGCCACGTTTTTTACACGTTTTTTGCCAAAAAAAGTGTTTTCGGGGAGAAATTTTGTTGGATAATGCCAGATTCGTGTTCAGCGACCCAAAAAACATAAAGGGAACCAAAAATCAAAACTACACCAAAACTTGCATTTATTTTTTACCAAATGCCTGGACTAATTGGTGACATGTAAAGAACCTGTTTCAGAAAGATGACGGTGTAAGCGCTGAAATAGTCTATGATCAGGCATTCTTCTGAGAGGAAACTGCTGCTGATACACCCGTAGGGCAGCTCTGGCGTTGCCATTTGCGCGACTATACATGAAATGCATGTCGGTTTTATTTTGGCATATGCAAAATCTTCCATGACGAACGATAGCACAATTAAAAATGGTGATTCCTTCGACTTGAATGCGTGGTATTGAACTTCGACCAGTTACTTACTGCTCTCTACCGCCAGTGGAATCAATCAAAAACTCCATTTCTATTTCAAAGAATTTCTATTTATATATTTATTTTCAATTTAAATAATTTTGATTTCATACCAAAAATTTTCAAAGAGGAATTTTATTGTTAAGTAATTATAAAATATCAAGCATAAAAATTTTCTGGTATGAATGAGCAGATAGCATAGAGGTATGGATAGCATAAAATTTTTCTGGTATGAATGAAATATTTTGAAAATTTAAAAAGGAGCTTAATTACCCCCCTGGTGTTTTACCTTAATGCGTCACTTGGTCCCATATATTCCTATGCAATAAATGTTTGTTATTGTGCGCGCTATCTACCATTAAAGTTCATGTAAAGTTCATGTACCCTTAAAGTACCATGAGTTTAGAAACACCCTGTATATGACAAAAATTCTGAATGAATAAGGCACTGAATTAAGGTGTAAATTTCTTTTTAAATTAACTGGCGGAAAATTTTCCTGGACATTAATAAGTTTCACCGATATTGACAGAAAGATTGTTTAGGTTCTCATAATATCGCTTAGCCTTACGGCATAACTACTGTCATGTGAAAACTCCATAAGTAAAAATGAATAAAATATTTGCCTTAAGAAGGGGGAGGGCGTCCGGGATATATTTTTAAATAATCTTTAATTATTAAATTAATTTTTATTTTTATTTTATTTTTTTTTTTTTTTTTTTTTTTTTGTCATGGTTAACCATATTATTTGTAAACAAAAACACATGATAAAACGTCTCATAAACAAAATAAAATTAGTTTTAAATTTATTAAAATTCGTTATAACTTGAAATATTATTTGTAGAATTTCATTTTTCCTTTTAATAAACATAAATGTATATGTTTTCATTTTGATTAATCATTTTTCAAAATGATTAATTTAATTAAGAATTAAAAATTAAGTATGTAACTTTTTTTGAAAAAAAAAAATCATATTTTAAATAATATATTTTTTTCCAATTTTCTGAATCAAAATTAAAGTAAAGCAACTGAAAAAGACGTGTCCAAATTGTTGCTTGAACTATTTATCTTTAGCGATTCTTGACTGATAACAATTTAAATACGAGAAATAACAAAAAAGAAACAATCACAAGAAGTCATTTCCATGAAAACAATTACTTTAAAGCTAGATTTTAAAAACAAAACAGAACAAATAAACAAATATTTCAAGAAAAAAAAAAGATTTTTGCTTTTTGAACCCCCTTAATTATGATAAACCGGTTGCAGTTGAGGTTTCACTATTTTCAGTATCATCGAATTCTGTTTTATTCATAGTTTGATGATATTGGGCAGCAAAAAGAGTTAAGCTTTTTTTATAACAATGGATTAAAAATACATAGTATATTTTGTATAGAAATCAATTTTACTGGCAGGAAATCGTCAAACTATTATAGCCAAATATTTGCACGTATGCATTCATTCCAATGCAACAACGAAATGCAATACAGTTTTGCATAATGTATTCTAGAAACGGATATAGAGATTACGAAGCTTATTAATGGATTGTTACGCTAAATCCTATCAACCGCACCGCTGTCTTCCTATTAGATAACACCATTACCGATGTGTAATAGATCTAAGTATAAACTATTTCTGAATAATAATAGAAAACTAATACTAAATTTTAATACAGAATCTTTTGTGTACAAAATATACTCCGGGGTATACGTAGGAGATAGGGTGATTTTATGTCTTAAATCACTTTATTTAATCGAATAATATTAAAAATACATCACAATAAAAACGACATGCATACATTATGATACGATTGTTTTGGGCATCCAGATATTATCATACAGGGTGTTCATAACAAAGCAATACTCTTCAAAAATTGTCGAAAGACAAAACTTTTCTTAAGAAAAATATGAAATTTTGCAATAGACATAATGAAGGTATGATTTGTTCGAAAGAAAAGAAATAGTTCAAAATTTCGTTAACAGAGTGTCTTTTAATAAATTACACATCTATCGTACATTGACCAGCGTTTACAAATTGTATTACAAGAAAACATGGCCATATTTTTAGATACCAATTATAATCGTAAAAAGGCGTGTTCCATTGATGACTGCAGTGTGTTCTGGGAAATGCCAAGAGCGTGTCGTGAAATGCTATCTTTAACATAAGTAAAATTAATAAAAAATGGAAACTATAGTAAATGCATACTAAATTTTTAATTTATTAATAAATTCTGTCTGTCGTCAAAAGTTTGCGCTTTAATTATTATTGGTATTAATATTATTATTTTATATTCATATATATAATTATTTATTTATATTCTGCTTAAACGAATTTCAATTCCTTCGATATGACTTCTACAAAATTTTCTTTCTTGTCAAAAGTTTTACATGTAAAAAACTTGGATACAGCACTTGTGTTTTGTCAGAATATCATATAAAAAATAACACTAAATAATAAAAGAGAGATTAAAATTATGTCAAGGAATATTCGTAACTTAAAAATTATATTCTTTATGTAAAAATTCATAAAAAGTTTTACAAAATAAGAAGCTGCTGTTAGGTTAACATACACACAAAAAGAAGGTAGAAACTAGAGAAACTAGTACTAAAAACTAGAAAATACTAGAAACTAACTTTAGTAGAAACTAGATATATATATTATAAAGGCCAAACGTATTTGTGCGCAAAGCATACGTCATTTTGCGAATGGCAACACTTTCCCTTGCAATTTTGGTTTTGCAATTTTCGCTACTGCAAATTTTATGCTTCTAAAAACTTCGCACATTTTAAATTTTTACACCGTCGAATAGAGAAAAAATTTTACTTTTAAATGCAGTTTATTTGAAAACTGTATCTTAATTATTTTTTGAAATATTAATTTTTTTGTAATTTTTAATACCCTTGTTCTTATTATGGCAACAAAAGTACTCCATTTCGATTTAAAGAAAAGAGATAAAAACTGATTACTATTTTTATGTTGCCATTTTCTTATTAAAAGTGAAAAAAATTAAATTAAAATACTTTCTTTGTCAACAATTACTTTCTGCCAAACCCGGAGAATTTTGGTTTCATTGAGAAAACTTCATTTATACTTAGCAGAATGTAAATAGTATCTGTTTCCAGCTAACAGCATAAAGATTTCAAGATTC
Source organism: Maratus speculifer (assembly GCA_964019185.1). Taxonomy (NCBI): domain Eukaryota; kingdom Metazoa; phylum Arthropoda; class Arachnida; order Araneae; family Salticidae; genus Maratus; species Maratus speculifer. The sequence continues at coordinate 335,185,128 of OZ025292.1, forward strand.
GAATTAAGATGACTTCAAAATGATCAAATTAATATACAAATTTAAAAAAAAGAATGAATACAGATATGAAAAGAGCACATGTAAATTTTGATATGGAGAAAATGATATCGGGTTTAGATTTCACGAGGGGGGGTGGGGAGAATCTATGATTGAGTCATAGTGAAATAAATTTTTCTTTTTTTCCCTTTTAGAATAATAGCATAAGAGACTTAATTGATGTTTTTATCATAATAACAGACTTTTATTATATTTTACAGCTTATATATATGATTAAAGTTTAATTTCAACAATTTCTGCAACTGAGTTTTATAGAAATATTTTGTTAACTATAGGTTAAAAATCATTTATTCAAGTGTTAGACTTACCAATAATAATGAAATATTTTAAAAGAATATGTACAAAATACGAATATATGTTCATTTTTTAAATTATACAAAATTATATCTTATTTATATAGCTCTGAATATACACTTTTCATCAGAGTAATTTTTCTGCGGATTTTAGTGATTTTTTAATGTACTTAGAAATTAAACCAAGGTAACCACTAATATTAACTCTTTTAAAATAGCATTATTAATTTCCTAAAACGCATTTTAAAGTACTCCTGATTACATATTGATTGGATATTATATTTCATTTTACATTATGAACGGCTCATATAAAATTAATTTAAAAATTGCGTATGTTAAATTGCATGAAGTTGCGTGAAATTTCAAAGAGATGTTTGCGTTCCTAAAAATCTATATTTCAATGTGGTATAGGGCATCTTTTGCGCAAACTTGCGGATTTTTGAAATACATGGATTCGAAATACTTTTATTGGCTATCACATAGTTTTCAGTTTCCGGAAAGCATAGTAAATTGTCTGTAGACAAAAATATTTTTTTTATAAATGTTATACTCCAAGAAATTTCTAGGATGAAATAATAGAAACAAAAATAATTTAAAATTAAACTATAAAATGAAATATAACAAATACATATCTTGGGTTATATAAATATTTACATGAAAACTCTGGACAGAGCAAATACTCTCAGAGGGTTAAATCTATTATAATAAACGGATGCATGATGTGTGAATCCTAAAGTGTTATTTAAAGTAAAACTTCTAATGTTTCTGGAAATTTTTCGTCCTTTTGAATGTTTTTACTTTGTGTCTAATGCTGGAAATCAACGGGTCCGATGTTATAAATAAATAGTGCATGAAGACTTCGACTTATTATTCTTGTACTCGACTCCCAGTATCTTTGACACTCTTTATTTCGAGCTTCGCCAGCTTCTTTCAATAGTTGGTCGATTGGAACAGCAAAATTTGCAATTATATCTTTTCCATGAATTAATAACCTGTGAACAGAAGCTGGCATGTAATACCATCCGTACACTGAAACACATTCTTTAGCTGTTTCCTTTGCAAATGCACCATTTTTTTGGCATTAATTACTTTGTCACAAGCGATAACTTGCATTATAACTGCAAAACTTTTAATAAGTTCTTTATCCAATCCAGTAACCTCAGTTGATTATTCATACTCAGCAAGTGTTTCCATCATGTGTCAAACTCCCCTGATTAACAACATCAATTAGCAAACCTAATTCTTTTCGGAATTGGCGTTGAATTTTTATCTTTAATTCTTCTGTTTCTTTTTGTTTTTTACCCTCAGTTCTAGCACTTCAAGCTTTAAATAGTAAATTGTAAGAAATATGAATCAAATAATCCTTTGACCGTATCTTTACATGGAGACTAGATGCACCAAATTTGTACGAGGATGTATTTACACTTTTTTCAGCAATTTTATCAATGTTATTCATTTCAGGCTTTGCAAGACATAAAACATATTGAACAAGGAGATGTATTTAAAATGACCGTAATAATTTTTCCATCAATCATTGTTAAATTCATTTCGTGATCAATGGTTATATTTTGATGTGCTGTTGGCTGTAGGTTTTTTATTTTTTCTTCCATTCGCTGATATTCCTATTTTGATATATCAGTATTCTCGCTGACAAATTCAAATCAAACAGGGCGACAATATCTAGTTGATGATGGAGTTTGATTTTGCCATATGATTTCAGCTCCACATATTAATCTAATAGGAACAAAACTAGTCATAAAAATTGAACTATTAGATTGTAATGAGTATCCATCATAAAATTTTTGTTTATACATGCTTTGATTTGGAGCACCATCCAAACCCCATTTGCATATCAATTTTAAGTGCTTTTTGGATTCAAAATTTATTTTAGATGCACCTAAAAGTCTAATTACAAGTAAGTCCAAAATTTATATCAAATCAATTTGAACCAAACTATCAGTAATAAATATTTGTTCTTTTGGAACATAACAGTCTAGTTTCACTTGTTGAATATAATAGTATGTCTGCCACTAATGCTGTTACCTTCCTGAATGCAATTTTCCTTAAAGTGATATATTGTTCATTAGAAAGATCGAGATTTAGCATCATTTCTAAACCCTTTTTCTTTGAAAATAAATTTGCTTTAACGTTTTTCCCGCAAAATTTGTATTTGTAAAACACTTCATTTGAATTCTTTAAAAAATGATCATTCACTTTTGCAAGATCCTTAAAACCCTCAGGTTCTAATTTTTGTTTTGCTGAATGCAAAAAATCTTCTCCAGAAGCATCCTATCTTAAACTTTGCGTTAGTCTTCTTTTATGAGTTTCGATTGCATCTGAAAAAGATTTTCGAGATATTAATTTCTGCGAATTTTCTACTGCAGATGGTTTGAATTCATTATCAACTTTGAAGGAATTCTAAAGCAAAGAACTGTTGAAGCGATCCAATTTTTGTTGATATTTCTGCCACCGATCTTTTACAGGAATGGAAAATTTACATAAACGCTCCTTTAAATTTTCTTCAACAATTTCTGAAGCATTTAGTCCACAGTGTTCACTTACAAAACTAAGCATTGCTATATCACAACTAAAACCATTATTTAACTTCTTTAAATACAGAAGCAAATCTCTGTTTGTTATCATCTTTCAAAAGAATATAAAAAAGCAAGATGAAATAATCCTGCTTCAAATAAAAAAGAAACATACTAAAATTAATTTTACTACAAAATAATTTTATAAAACGCAATCTCGATAGTAAAAAATATGCACTGAAATGGGCTCTAAAAAGTTGCAAAAAAATGTTATAGTTTTGTAGAACGATTTTGAAGTGTTATGCAAATATTATATATGTTGCCAATAAAAAAAAAATATTTTGAATATTTTGCGAATGCTATTACGATATAATTAAAAACAAGATAGGTACTAAATTATCGTTTGCTAAGCTTTTTCTTTTACTTTGTTTTTAAAATTTAATTCAGTTATCCAGTATGTCTCTAAAAGTCGATTTTTGGAAAAAAAAATTAAATTGCTCATAAAAACCATGCAGATCTATTGGATACATTTTATTTTACTTTTTCAAACCTAAATATAACAGATAAAATCATATACATAGGTTTATACAATTGTGATAATCCTATGTTCGACATCTGCTATACTTTGATTCACTGTGTGTCGGTGGCATCAACGCCGACGTGTTACATTTGGCTGTAATAGACATATTGACGAGCCTCATTTGCCTAATATCTGGTGCTTCTGATCATCTTGAGCGTATTTTACTATTTTAAAATAAATACGCAGTGTCAAGTTATTGTGATTTGTTTCATTGTCTGTTTGTGTTTGCCGAATTTCCATAAAATGTGCTGGTATGGCGTATAAGTGCTTATTTTGTTTATTTTTGGATTTATTTTTTATTACACAAGGAAAAAGATTGATCATACTCGCGCTAACCGAAAAAGTTTACTTTCTCTATCAGCTAATTTTGAAATCTTTTTTTATTATGAATAAAAAAAAACTTCATAATCCGTCTGATTGTATTCGCGCAAACCAAAATTTATTCGGAGCTTATTTATTTTAATATGGATTTTTAAAGTTTGAACGAATTTATGACTCATCCTGTATATAATCTTATGAATTGTTACATCTATACTAATAAAAGAACAAAACGCTCTGCCAGTGTGTGTGTCTGCGATGGGTAGCAAAATCTACAGCATGTACGAGGCTCAAAATTTTTTGAGAGTAGCCCCAAATCTCCCCTGATGTACCTGAGCTTCAGAATTTCGAAATTCTATTTATTAACTAAGTAATTAATTAAATTCGGAAGCTCACACTCATAAAAAATCGCTTTTTTTCTTCTTTTTTCCCCTTCATTTGCTTATACACTATATTGCCATTGATTATGGGACACTTGCGATTTTAGACATTTTACTAAATATCTAGAAAAATACATGAGGAATCATCTCGAAACTCTTAGTGTATAAATATAATAGTATAAGTCATACATCTCCGTGAAGATTTTTTCCCGAAACTCCAAAGGGGGTCGTCAACAAATTAAAAAAGAATGAATATCTTTTGAATAACCCTGTCAAAACTAATGTAGCAAAAGAGCTCAAACTCTAGATTGTAATTGAATGCCTTATTGTAATAAGCCTTGTTCATTTTTATGCAAAAAGCATGCATACTCGCAGAGTAATTAAGGTTTTTATAAAAATGATCCCAAATTTTTCCAAGTTTTTTCCTTATAATTTTCAGAGTTCTTAATATAAAATATTATTTTTTTCAGAAAATATGACAAACAACATTCCACACAGTACACTGTAATCAGAATTAAAAAATAATGAAAATTGTATAAAAAATGAGTTGGTTTACTAAATAATTTTTTACTGCGCATGCGTCAACGATATCAAAATTTCATTTGCATATTATGTTAGCTAAATGTATAGAGCAACTTTTGTGAAAGTCACAAAATCATAACTTGAAAATTCTGACAATAATCGTCATTTGAATAAGTCGAAAATACGTTATTCTCAAAATGAAGCAAAAACAAGAAGGGTTGTATCAATATATTCATTGATTAGTGTCAATATAGAATACACAATATGGGATGTACTACTGCATTTGGAGAAAATCCCTCATTTTTTTGCTTCATTTTGGAAACAACGTATTTTGTCCTTTTTCTATAGACGATTACTTTCAGAATTTTCAAGTTATGATTTTGAGAGTTTTACAAAAGTTGCTCTATACATTTAGCTAACATAATATGCAAATGAAATTTTGATATCTTTGACGCATGCGCAGTAAAACATTATATAGTAAACCTACTTATTTTTCATACAATTTTTATTATTTTTTAATTCTGATTACAAGGTTCTGTGTGAAATGTTGTTTGTCATATTTTCTGAAAAAAATATTATTTTATATTAAGAACTCTGAAAATTATAATGGAAAAACTTGGAAAATTTTGGGACCATTTTTATAAAAACCTTAATTACTCTGCGAGTGTGCATGCTATTTGCGTAAAAATGAACACAGTGTATTACAATAAGGCATTCAATCATAATCTAGAGTTTGAGCGCTTTTGCTACATTAGTTTTGACAGGGTTATTCAAAAGATATTCATTCTTTTTTAATTTGTTGACGGTCCCCTATGGCGTTTCGGTAAAAAATCTTCACGGAGATGTATGAAGTATACTATTATATTTATACACTAAGAGTTTGGAGATGATTCCTCTTGTATTTTTCTAGATTTTTAGTAAAATTTCTAAAATCCCAAGTGTCCCATAATCAATGGCAATATAGTGTAGTTGGTTCCATAAAATTTTCGCAGAAATAATTAAAAAAGCTGGGACAGACCTTAAAAATTCTTGATGAGCTTTAAAATTCTTCAAACTGTCAGTTTAAATGATGATTTTTTATCACAGCTGTTGTACGCCATGGAGTGAATTGAGCTTCTGAATTCACACACATACACAGGTGAAGTAAACCGCAAAAAAGGTTTGCAATATGAAATCGTTTATCACTCAAATTTTAATGTCGCAAACAAAAGCATGTGGAAGGGATTTTGTATTAAGACGAATTGAAAGAAATGAATTACAGCTGAAGCATATTTTACGAAGAAATAGTAATTTTTTTAAATTTTTTTTATCTATTATATTATTTAAAAAAAATGTTTGCTTTAAAAATAATTGAATTCGGAAAATTAGAAATAATTAAACGTCAAAATAAAATTAAATAAAATATTGAAAACAATTGATTTGAACTAGAAATGTTTATGATGACTAGAAATGAAAAATGTTTATGATTTAACAATATATTAATAATTCTGTGCCAATATATAAAATATATTGATGAAAACATTCTTTTAAAATCATGCATGGAAACTTAAATAACAAATATTAATCTAAAATCTAGATTTCAGAGTGCAGACGATTTTAAGACATTAACGAAAGAATGTTAAGTTTTCAAGCAAAATCTTAAATGATGCTTCCACCGGGTGTCCTGAAAAGGACTGAACGATTTTAAAAATCAATAACTTGCAAACTTTTACAGATATTTAAAAAATTCTTGCACGAGAGTCATCTAAAAGGACAAAAGTTTTTTTCCTGCGATTCTGGATTTTAGTTCGAATTACAAATAATAGATGGCGCTGAGAGCGCTAGGTGCTGTGTTGAAACGGATATTGACGTCACTTGGCACTGAAGCAAAATAAGGAGATTAAGGCTGTGGAGTGGATCTTGTTCGAAAATGGACTTTTGCTTTTACCATTCGATTTTGAATGCAATCCATATAATTTTGATTTTGCTGGCGTCAGCGCAATAATAGAGAAAAATATTGTTTTCATGGGTACAACTTCTTTGAAATCGAAATGCGTGAAACAACAACGTTCAGATTACCGACTTTTTTTTTTTTTTTTTTTTTTTTTTTTTTTTTTTTTCTTCTACATTCCAAGAATGTAAGTATTTTTGAGAACAGGATATCTTATTTATCTGTTTATTTATCTGGGTATTTTTTAAACCTTTTTATATGTCACCTAGTCATGTCCTGTATTGTATATTATGTATGTTGGATTAAAAGTTTATTTACAGGTACACCCAAAAGATTGCATCACATCATAGTCTATGGGGGAAAATCGCTTGCAGTGTGTATTAATGAAATACACTATTTCAAATGCATTGAAACTGATATAAATCACTGAATTTCAGTATAAGATGATTATGATAGAATAGGGTATTTGGTATTTATAGAATTTAACGTTCATTTACAGGGGCACACAAAAAGAAATCGGTTACTGTACTCTCTTTAAGTAATAATTGCTGGAAATGCGTTTTCAATTTCGGCATGCGCTTTTAAATTTAACTGTTTTTTTAGATACGTTAGTAATTATATAAATGCGTATCACCTACACTCGTCTCTGGTCCGTCCGTTTGTCTGTCTGTCCGCATATAACAATGCAAAAATTACTCTGTCGAATCGTTTGAAATTTTAAATATATATTTGTTGAAGAATTTTGTCCAGTTATTTCAAATTTTAAGAAAATCGGATGTGTATTTCCAATACAGGGACAGTCAAAAGTATTGCGTTACATTATGGCCGACGGGGGAAAAAGTTTCAAATGCGTTTTGATGATGTTACACCCGTCCGAACATAATGAAATTAATATACATTTATGAATTAAATTAAAATACAAATGATGTAGAATATGCTGCACAAAGAATAGTTATTATTCATTTACAGGGCCACACAAAATAATTATGTAACATAACGGTATAGAAGGGAACATACTTTCAGGCATATTTTAATTTTGTTACACATATAATAAAATTGTTATAAGTTATTTAGGTTTACTACGAGTTACTTACTGTGTAATAGAAGATACGAAGTATTTACAGGGACACACAAAAGATTTCGGAAACTATTCTGCATCAGAAATGCTGTACGCTAACGATAATTGCTTGAAGTTTTTAGTTTTGATATGATTTTTTTTTAAGTTTCACTAAATTTTTGCATGTTACGCTGCGTATATAATTGGTTCAAATCATATACAGGGCTACACAAAAGAATTCGCACTCCTTACAAAGTGTGTAAGTAAATATATTAAAGGTGGTTTGTAAATGAGTTATGCATTTTTTACGCTGAACAGCTTTAAGTATATTACGATATGTTTAAAGAATAGAAATGAAATGATATACAGAGGCACTCAAAAATTGGATTAATAGCCGGCTCTGGATTGTAATCTCTAGAAGTGTGATTTCATTAGTTTAAATCATGTTTCGGTTTTAAATAGATTTTAGCTAAATAATGGCGTGTTTTTAAAGATAGTAGGTAAACTATAGGGTATATAAAAGAGTTCAAATATGTTTCCGTCTATTTAAATAAATTGCTAAATGTTAAATTTCAACTTAACATGTGTTTTTAACGCTTTCAAACATAGTTGAAAGTGTTTATGATTTCTATTTAGTTGGCCGTCTGCCTGTCTGTCTTTCCAAACTCTAACTTGCGTTGAAATAATTGAATTGGTCTCTAAGTGATAATATGTTAATGAGATTTATTATGCCGTGTTGGGTATCATAAACAAACTATGCATAATTCATGTTTCATTTACACAAACATTCAAAACTATTCCATTACATTATGTTCTTTGAGGATAATTATATATGTAGCACCTATATTTGCCATCTGGAATGTTCTTTTATCTGCCCGCACAAAATAGTGCAAAAACTACCCAACAGAATGCTTTGAATTATAATATATATACTCGTTGCAGAATTTTCGTTACTCATTTAAAGTTTTATGAAAAGCGAATCAAAGCTTAAAAGGATATTAATAAATGTTTTCTTCATTGTATTAAAACCTATCATGCGTGACTAATTAGATGATATCCAATGATAGGTGATGATTCTAGATTGTCATAATGATTATGGCTCATTAATATGGAGGTAGTATTATTTCCCTATTACCATGAATTTAATATACATAAACGTAATAAATTTTGTATTTAGGTATTTATTCGAAAGAGTGCAACAGCTATTGCACCAAGTTTTCAATGTTTATACTGTAAATATTCATTGTTCTAAAGAATAAACCATTTCCGCAATTTTTTTACAGCATACAGAAAACTCTACTAAAAAACTTTTTTAAAAGAACTGGCATTTCTTAAAATATAACAGTTTTTTAAAAATAGGAAAATTGATTAATTAAAAAAAAATAAAAAAAAATAAAAAACTATTAAATTGTTTCACTCAGTTTTAAAATATGATGCACAAAATATTCTTTAAATTAGATGATAAAAAGTAATTTAATCCGAAAAAATACAGCTTTCTTAAATGTAAAATCGTCTGCAAAACTCGTATGCTGCTCGTTAAATTCATGCCCAGTTTCAATCGCTGCTATTATATAAAAGGATTTATTATTTCCATGACAACAACACATTTCATTGAAATCATACCGACTGAGTCCAAAATCGGGCTTCATGTCGAGTACACAGGTCAGATATATGTTGTTCAATAAAAACAAATAAACAAAAGTTCAAAATCGCGCCCTAAGAGCAAGATTGCATTGTCAAACGAGACCTACTCCACAGGCTTAACCTCCTTATTTTGCTTCAGTACCAAGTGACGTCAATATCCATCTCAACACAGCACCTAGCGCTCTCAGCGCCATCTGTTGTTTGTAATTCGAACTAAAATCCAGAATCGCTGGAAAAAAACTTTTGACCTGTTAGATGACTCTCGTGCAAGAATTTTTTAAAATCTGTAAAAGTTTGCAAGTTATTGATTTTTAAAATCGTTCAGTCCTTTTCAGGACACCCGGTATATTGATATTTCAAAGTCATATGATAAAAATAATCAAATAATTCTTGCCTATGATAGATATATTTGTATCTTTTATGCATTCCGATCTGTATTACAACCAATAATGGCACAAAACGTTATTTCTTAAACGAAATTTTAGTCATTTATTCAATAACAGTTTAACAGATAAAAAACAAAAACAAAGAAATACGGGTTTAAACCAGTTTGAATTGATCGGAATGTCAAAGCACATGGTTTTGTTGGTGCTTATTTGGACTTAATGTAGCAGATTTTAGGGTTACATTTTTGACGTCACCCCAAGACATTATACTTACATTCAATTAATTTATTTTTACTGTATGGTTGTATGCAGATTTTTGGCATTTCGAACATCAGAATGTATGAGTCATTAGCTGTGTTGCAGTAAAAAAAATCACACAACAGTTTTTTAGGAGTTTATTTTTTTTATCATTGATAAAATTTAAATGTATTCTATTCAATTTAAAATTGTATTATGGCTTTAATTTGTTTTTAAAACAAAAATAAAATAGCTGTTTGGCGTACAATTGTTCGAATCCACAAACGATTCACACACCATAATAAATTATCAAATAGCAAAGTAAATTATTTTTCAGAAATAGCCATAAAAAGAATAGTAGAAAAACTGATTATAACCTTAATGTTTAGACTAATTAACACGTTAACCCAATTCCAACCAGAAAAAAACAAACCACACTCCGATCCGTGATAGACAAAATTTCCGTGAGTATAAACCCGACCCGAACCTAAAAATTCTGTCTGAAAAAAACTATGGATTTGATAACTGACCCGAACCAAATGAATCATAACCCGATCCAAACAAGAAAAATAATTTTGGTGGGCATGAAACCTGACCAGAACCTAAATATTTTCTGTAAAAAAACTCGAAATATCACCCGAACAAAATCTGAAACCGATAAAAATATTCCAGAGAACTATAACCTGATCCCAGAAAGACAAAATACTTTCCGTGGTCATAGACCCGACTCAAACCTAAAAAATTCCATTTGAAAAATCTTGAAATTTGACCCAAACCACATCTAAATCTGACCAAAATATTCGAAAGAACCATAACCGGATTCGAGTAAGACAAAATAATTTCCGTGGACATGATCTTGATACGAACCTAAAACTTCCATTCGAAAAAATACCTAAGATTTGAATCGAACCAAATCTGAATCTGACAAAACTATTTCAAAGAACCGCAACCGGATCCGCACAAGACAAAATATTCCCATGCACATGAACTCAGTTCGAACCCAAAAAATTTCTTTGAAAAAATCGTCAAATCTGAAATGAACCAAATCTGAACTTGGCAAAAATATTCCAGTGAAACATGTCCTTATTCGAACAAGACAGAATAATTTTCGTGAACACGCAAGAAGACCCGAACCCAAAAGTTCTATTTTAAGAAAAATCCAAAATCTAAATTGAACCAAATCTGAACCCGATAAAAATATTCCAAAGAACTATAACCCAATCCGAGCAAGACGAAATAATTTCCATGGACATAAGCCCGACTCGAACCTAAAAAATCCGATTTAAAAAAAAACCTGAAATTTGACCCAAACCATATCTAAATCCGACCAAAATATTCGAAAGAATCATAAATGGACTAGAATATGATAAAATAATTTTCGTGGACATGAACGAGATCCGAACCTAAAATTTCTATTTGAAAAAATACCTGAAATTTGAAGCGAACCAAACCTGAACCTGACAAAAATATTTCAAAGAACCGTAACCGGATCCGAATAAAACAAAAAATTTCCATGCACATGAACCAAATCTGAACCTAAAAAATTTCTTTGAAAAATATCTCGGAATCTGATATGAACCAAATCTGAACTTGACAAAAATATTCCAGTGAAGCATGTTCTTATTCGAACAAGGCAGAATATTTTCCGTGAACACGCAAGAAAACCGGAACCCAAAAATTCCATTTGAAGCGAAGCCGAAATCTGCCGAAGAAAAAGCCGAAATCTGAATTAAACCAAGTCTGAATTTGACAAAAATATTCCAGTGAAGCATGTCTTTATTCGAATCAGACAGATAAATTTCCGTGGACACGCAGGAAGACCTGAACCCAAAAATTCCATTTGAAGAAAACGCCGAAATCTGAATTTAATCAAATTTGTTCCCGACAAAAATATTTCACAGAACCATAACTGGATCCGAGCAAGGCAAAGTAATTTACATGGACCTGAATCCGACCCGAACATTTAAATCGAATTTCAAAAAATACCTGAAATCTGATTCGGACCAAATCTGAACCCGACGAAAATATTCTAATGAATCATAACCAAGATCCGAACAAGACAAAATAATTTCCATGGACATGAACCCAATATATGGTTAGGTAGCTTTTGGGTTGCGATTAGGTTGCAATTACATTACGGTAAGTCGTTGATTTTATTTTATTTCATGTTAGGTTACAGTTACACGGTTACACGGTTAATTTAAAGTTAGGTTAAAGTTAATTTGTATTTGTTATGGTTGAATAAGGATAGATTACAATAAAGTGGCGGCTAGGTTACATTTATATTATATTTAATTTACGGTAGGGTACTGTTAAGTCGCAGTTAGGTTACAGACAGGTTATGGTTACGATACAAAAGTTTACGGTTAGGAATTTGTCCGCAGAGTGAACATTACGCATGCTTTGATTAAAAATATACACTTACTTTTGTTAAATGGCTCTGAAATTATAATACTATATACCAAACTTTTACCATCGAGTATCGATTTCATTCACGGTATAGTCAGATTTAAAAGTGATACAATTAGTTTGAAATTCAAAATATTTCACTTGGGATTTCTATTTGAAAGAAATGATTAGTTACGTGACTTAACAGTGATTTTTACGGGTAAATATCAACACTTTAACACGAAAATAACGCAATCGTTGTATACATGTTCCCTCCCGCGTTTCTCATTGATCATTTTAAGTATTTTTAGAGCTTAATATTAGTTTTTGTTTTTAAAACCGATTTTTCATAAAGTCAACTGCCACATATTTCAGACAATGAATTTCTGCATGCTTCGAGTTTATGATATAATCATACAAATTTCAAGTTCGTTTAATATTGTTAATATGGACCCGGGCAACGCCGGGCAGGTCAGCTAGTGACAAATAGAAAAATGTTACGAATTAACGCATCATTAACATAGACTTATGAGTTAAATCGCTTACACTTTAGACAATAATGTATTGATATATTGGAGTTCATAACAATCAATTTACGATAATGGTGACTTTAAACAGAGGTTCAAATAAATTGCAAAATCACGCAATGTGAAATTATGTCAGAGCGAGGAAGGGGGAATGCAGCAGTGGCAGGTTTTTAATCCCTAAATTTTAATAGTATATTTCTCCCTATTTAATGACAGAATTCTTGCGATTAAATCAGTCGAAGAATAATGTTAAAAATTAGTGGTGTCATCAACTTCATCAACTGCTGCACAGATATCCTCTCACTTTAATGCTCAAAATAAATAAATATCGATATTTTGATACTCTTGTTTCACAAAAGAAATTAATCAAGCCTTTTATTGTCAATATGTAAATAGAATTTTGAAAAAAATCATAAATGAATTGCAGAATTTCTCTAATGTGTAAAGTTCACAATATTTTACCGACATACATTGGATCACTTTACAATATTTCATCTATAAACATCCTACAACATACCACCGTTCTGCATTCTGTTAACAAACAGGACAATGCAATATAGATGTTTGAAAATGAAGTCAATGCAAATCTGCTGAGAGAGGATAATTGTGATATATATGTACACAAAACATACGGCATTGCAGTAGCTCTTATTTAAAGATTGATTAAAAATTAAATAAAATGTTTATGCAAGATTTTCCCCGTGGTAATATGACAGGATAAAAAAAAAAAAAAAAAAAAAAAAAAAAAAAAAAAAAAAAAAGAAAGAATTTTCGTTTCAAATCATCAATATCCTTCATTTTTAAATAATTTGAAAATTCGATGAATACGTTTGAAGAATTTTACTAATTATCTTTATATACAGGGTGTCCCAAAAGGTCGTTTACAAACTTAACATGCTGGTCTGTCATATCATGATGAACAATATTAAATAGGAAACTAAGGGTCCCAAACGTCTTCCAAAGGAGATATGCGCCATTAAAGTTTAGTGCCCAAAAATACAAATGATTATAAAAAACAGAAAAATTGGTCGATTCGTTTGCGGTTTTCCCTAAAAATATTCTTTATGTCAGTATTTTCTTGAAAATAAATTATAAAGATAAATTTCAAAAAATGTCGATGGAGGGCGCTTTAGACTTTGGAGTAACGATAAACTAGTTTTTACCATTATTTTTTGCATCTCATTAAACTTTCTAGAAGCTTAGACATAAACTTAAATTTTGAGCTCAAAATCTAAATCGTTGGAAATGGTTAAGTAGCGCAAACTGAATTGCGGGGGGAGGTTCAAATTTCAAATGATTATAAGAAACGGAAAAATTGGTCAATTGATTTGCAATTTTCACTAAAATTATTCTTTATGTCAGTATTATCTTAAAAATAATTTATAAAGATAAAATTCAAAAAATACCGATAGAGGGCGCTTTAGACTTTGGAGTAACGTACAACTATTTTTTTCTGTTATTTTTTGCATCTCATACATTTTTTTACAAGCTTAGACATAAACTTAAATTTTGAGATGAAAATCTTAATCGTTGGGAGTGGTAAAGTAGCGCAAACTGAACTGTGTTCAATGGGGGTGGGGAGGTTCAAATTTCAAATGATTATAAAAAACGGAAAAATTGGTCGGTTTTCGCTAAAATTATTCTTTATGTCAATATTTCCTTGAAAATAAATTTTAAAGATACATTTAAAAAAATCCGTTAGAGGGCGCCTTAAACTTCAGAATAACCAACAATTATTTTTAACCTTTTTTTTTAAATTTAATTAAATGCTTGCAAAAATTTAGACTTAAATTTTGTGCTCAAAATCTAAACCGATAGGAGGGGGTAAAGAAGCGCAAACTGAACTGTGTTCAGGAGTTGAAATGTTACCTTCCCCACCCCTCGAACGCAGTTCAATTTTTGGCCGCCTAATTTCTCACAAACATGCAGATTTTGAGCACAAAATTTAAGTTTGAACTTTTACAAGCATTTTATCAGATACAAAAAATAACGGTTAAAAATAGTTGTTAGTTACTATAAAATTTAAGGCGCCCTCTGACGGAATTTTTTGAAAGATATCTGTAAAATTTATTTTCAAGAAAATATTGATATAAAGAATAGTTTTAGCGAAAACCGACCAATTTTTCCGTTTTTTATAATCATTTGAAATTTGAACCTCCCCACCCCCATTGAACACAGTTCAGTTTGCGCTATTTAACCACTCCCAGCGATTCAGAATTTTATCTCAAAATTTAAGTTTATGTCTAAGCATCTAAAAAATTTTTATGAGATGCAAGAAACAACGGAAAAAAAATAGCTGTACGTTACTCCAATGTCTAAAGCGCCATCCATTGACCAAATCCATTGACCAATTTTTCCGTTTTTTATAATCATTTGAAATTTGAAACTCCCCCCGCAATTCAGTTTGAGCTACTTAACCACTTCCACGATTTAGATTTTGAGCTCAAAATTTAAGTTTATGTCTAAGCTTGTAAAAAAATTTAACGAGATGCAAAAAATAATGGTAAAAACTAGCTTATCGTTACTCCAAAGTCTAAAGCGCCCTCTATCGACCTTTTTTGAAATTTATCTTTATAAATTATTTTCAAGAAAATACTGACATAAAGAGTAATTTTAGTAAAAACCGCAAACTAATCGACCATTTTTTCTGTTTTTTATAATCATTTGAATTTTTGGACCCTAAACTTTAATGGCGCATATCTCCTTTGGAAGACGTCTGGGACCCTGAGTTTCCTATTTAATATTGTTCATCATGATATGACAGACCAGTATGTTAAGTTTGTAAACGACCTTTTGGGACACCCTGTATATATATCTTCTGTGCGTGTGTTTGTCACTGAACTCGTAATAAACGACTGGACCGATTTTAATGAAATTTTGTGTGTGTGTGTTCCAGTAGATTCGAAAATGGTTTAGATACACATTTCATCGAAACTGATTCCGTACTTTTTTAGTAAGTAGGAAAAACTAATAGTTAGTGATTTTTCGCTAGTTAAAAGTGTTAAATAAGTTCGCTGAATAGAATGCGGACGGGATGGCCGATCGGTGTAAGGCCCCAGATTTAAGTCCTGGTTCTTAAAGAAAGAAATAGTGTGTCCGGACCCCACTCCTGACATACGTGTATGATTTTGAATAATATTTTCTGTATTATAATTTTAATTAACAGACTTGAGAAAATCGTTAATTTTTAACTAAAAAGAGAAAAATAAACTTTTCTATCAAAAATTGGACCGACTTAAAAAAAAACTACTGCAAAGTGAAAAATAATTTCCTTACATAATTATAAAAAGAAATTAGATTAAGAGCGTATTATTTATCGTGCGTATTATTATACTTATGTACAATTATTTGATTTTTCGGAGTCGGTGCCAGGACAACGTCTGTCGGGTCCGCTAGTCTAATATAAACATTTCGTCTCTAATATAGACATTTCATCCTTAATATAAAAATTGCGTCTCTAATACAAACATTGCACATAATTAATTAATCATTTTATTTGTTTTTTTTCTTAAATGTTATTTGTTAAAAAATTTGAACAAAGAAAGATCCAAAATATAAAGTGAACCACGGTAGTAAGTAAACTTTGTGCGTTTTTATAAAGATTTACTTCTAAAAATGTATTTAAAATATGCATCTCAGATTAAAAATAGACAAATATAAAAGTACACAAATAATTTTAAAGTAATTACTAGTTACTAGCATTAATTGAATCTTTTTAGCTATATTTCATAAACCACAAACAATTCATAAACAAGAAAATAATCCCCACATTAATCATCAATTTAATCTATTACTTACAAAGTAATTAATCAAAAATGTCTACATCATTCTGCAAATAATTCCAAAAATAAAAAAAATACATATATTGATTCCGTTTTTTCATCATTACATACACATTTAAATATTCTACTGTTATGAAATTTTGATGCTATTCCGAATAAATGACTGACAAATAGGAATGTGACGAAAAATATTAGCATACTGAAACCATTATTGTTATTAAAATGTCATCTGCATATTCAAACTTGGAATGTTTCAAGGCATTGGATATTTATGACAATAGATCTATACTAAAATATTGTAAGATGCGGATGGCAGTATGTATGCTAACGAAGCATATGGGACGGCTATTACTCATACAGAAGCAAGAAAATGAGATGAAATTTTTAAGAGAAAAACCTTTCCTCCTGATATTACAAAATGATAATATTATGGAAAAAAGAACCTTACTTAACGCAGAAAAACATTCTGCTTAATGAATAACTTTTTGAAGAAATTGGCAAACGCACTTTAACCCTTTGTCTACCGAACTATGAATTCATGAAAATTTTACAATCTAAAGCATTTTACGTAAATTGTTTAAACTAAATTAAAAGATTTCCACAATCATTTAATATATTTTTGAAGGTTTTTAGGTGGATTGAAGGATTTAGAACGTTTAATTAGATTTGAATTTACAGGGATTTTGCGCAATATTACTAACTTAAAACTTTCATTTTAAACTGTTTTCTTAGTATTTTGTAGAATTATAAAATGTACAAATGTGATGTTCTTACATTATAAATATAGAAATATTTCCAAATTGGAAAATCCCTATTTCTTCTCTCAGCGCCAAGAAAGCTGAAAATGTACAAAGGCAAAAAAAATCATCCTTTAAAAATATTTTTGTTTTGTGTAACTAATAATGCTTTTGGAACAAAATAAAGTAATGTATCTGTAACTAATTCTAAACAGTATTACAAGTAATCGACTTGTTAAAAGAATTTTATAATAAGTAATTTTAATGGTACTTATAAGTACCGTCGGTAGATAAATGTTTTAAAAATTCCATGAATTTTTTCTCCTATGAAATTGTCAAAGTGTGAAAATAATATTCTTTGTAATTTTTATAAAAGTGTCTATAAATAGAGTGAGGGTCAAAGACACTTTCGTTTCTTGAAAACACATGCTAGAAGAAAACTAAGAATCCAATCTGGAAGCACAGTAGTCGCGGAAGTTTCTGTTTTCTCCAAAATAGAAAGCTCGAATTGGTTGAGGAAGCAACATGCAATTACGGTGGTAACCTATTTTTTGTACAAAACTTTACATATATTTAATGCAATAATCTGTAGCGGCGTCCCCTCTGTTTAACATTTTGTGATTATTTAAAATGTTACCAAGCAAAAAAAAAAAAAAAAAAAATCACTGCATTTTTTTTTTTTTTTTTTTTTTTTTTTTTTTTTTTTTTGCAGAATATTACAAGGCAGAAAATACTGCATATATTGGTGGAAGCATTTGAAAGTATGGATAAGGACTTCATAAATTGATAGTATACGTGCTTAGAGAATGCTGATAAAACTTTCAAGGTATATGTATTTACAAGGTGAGTCATAATGCCCGAAACAATAGGCTATCTCCTTAAATATTGCCCCTAGACCCATACTTTGAATTTCCAAAATTCATAAATAAAGGAAGCAAAATATGATGGCTTAATTTGCAGCTCCATGAAGGGGGGGGGGAGGACTCTACTGGTAAAAATACAAAAAATAATATTTTACATCGCCTCCGCCGAGTAAACATTCCACTTACGAAAACTTTCCTCATAAAATGTATAACATGAACTTTAAAATTTTAAGTCTTACTTAAAAGTCGATTAAATAATCAACTGTAGATGTTAAAAAGTTAATTTTATTTTTAAAAAATCTTAGTACTTTCAAACCTCATCAATTAATGTCACAGAGTTATGGACGTTTAAACAATTCGTCAGGTTTTGAAGGATTAGGCACAAATTGAGACGCGTGCAATTCACGAAAAGTGCTACTTTAAGAGTTAGTTTGAGTTCTAGAAAACATTCAAAAAATATGTTTATTAAGTTAGAATTTTTATTATTTGTGCTGGTTAAACATATAATTTGCAAAAATAAAAATAAATAAATAAATAAATAAAAAATAAATCATACAATTTCTTATAAAGTTAAAAAATTAACTCCTTAGTATATTTTTAAGTGGAGTAATTTAAAATCTTTATAACTCGAAGCATTGTCCATCGGAATTCAATTCTTTTTCATTTAATTGAAGAGGAATATATCATTTTAATTTTGTTTCAGGATTATTTAAAATATTAATTTTAAACATATCAACAACATTTATTTTTAAAATATAGTAACTTATTTTTTCAAAAATCATATGTTCAAAAGTAAAAAATTTTTTCACGTTTGCCGAAACAAAATTAACATAAATAAAAAAAGACAATTTTCAAGTTTGCAATTTATTTCTTTAACTGTTCTTCGGTTAATAATTTTAAAATGAGAAATGGTGCAAAGAAAAACGCATTTCATATTTTAAACGAAGATTAGTTACTAATAAAATGTTTAAGTGCTTTTTAAAAATTGCATTAAAAAATAACTTCTTTCTATACCTTAAAATTCTAATTCAGTTTCTTTTTTGCCGTTTCCACCTCATTTTTGTACTATTTAAATGTCCTTCCATTATTTAAATTAATATTTTTTCTAACATGCTGAGTAGGAGTTTTTTCATAACTTGGATTGTCACAACTTCAGGCTTTTTACCGTCCTTGCGAGACCGTTAAAAAAAGCCTGTGTTCTGGGGTCATGCGGGACCAGGCCCAGATCCTTAGTTTTTTTCTGAAGATTCGACCAGGCCTAACATTCTTTTTCATTCCGAACCGGGATTGGCTTCCTTCTTCCTAGATTTGCTCGGGAGTAAATTTTCAGTTATGTAAATTAAAATCATAATCTCTGACTAACCTAATCGGTGCAAAAATAAGTAAAATGTGCTCAACCAAAAAAAACAATAAAAAAATAAATAAAAAATAAAAAATTGCACATATTTTTAAATGGACATTACTTTACAATAAAAATTTTAAAATTCATTTTTTTTAAAGGATAGTAGAATTAAAAGGGAAAAAATAATGTAAAACCAGTGCAAACGACTTTGTCTAGGAAAAAAAGGAATCTAAAAAGGAATAGATCCATGGAAAATAAATACAGTCGAAACTCGTTAACATGAACCTCAAGGGGAATCAAAATTTTGCTCATGTTAACAGTAATTCATGTTATCAGTATCAAATCTTTGTATTCGTCTTTATAGGGGACTGCGAAAACAATTCATGTTAGAAGTAATTCACCTTAAGCGTGTTCATGTTAACAAGGTTTGACTGTATAATGATACCTGAAAAAATGATTACATTTATATATCCTAAAAAAGAAACTTGTCTAAAACACATTTTTTTTCTTTCCCATGATTTAGCAACTAAAAAGATTTTACTGGATAGCAAACGATATTAAACAAAAAAGGGATAAAGTTACGTATAAATACAGATTCATTAATAAAACAAATATATCACAACTTTTTTCGCTTATTTAAAAGTAAAAATTACAAACATAAACAAAGCAAATGCTATAATAAATATTTTTAGTCAGAAGTGATCCATATGAAACAATTTTTAAACATATCGATATAAAAAACTGAGTAAAAATTCAAATAGGACAGACCGGGTTATGATTTTAACTTTTTACAAGCGGAGTCGAACTTTTATCTATGGGTCAGACCTGACCTAGATATTTCGAACCACGTAGAACTCTAATGCAGATTACTAGCATATTTTGAAAGCATGTTTCGCGTAAAATCTGCACGCTGCTTTTTTATGTCCAAATAAGAGGCACTGTTCTAATCGAAATTTAATAATGGTCAATTTGTGGATGATCCCTATCTTGCTTTCCAAATGAGTCAAAAACTCTTTGCTTAGATGCATGGTTACGTGTTGTAAGTCACGAATTTTGGAGAATTTTGGATTGTAATATCTCTATGAGAGTTATAGATATAAAGGTGACTTTTTCTTTTTTGAATTTAAGAAGGATAAAGAATGATTTCCTAATTGGGAATTTAACCCTACGGGGGTCGTATAAACATTTAATGTTCTCTGTTTTTTTTTTTTGTTTTTTTTTTTTTTTCAAATAGACCCCCTATGAAGTTTCAATATATGCCATCACAATTTTCACCTTTTTTATGAAACTTTGCAAATGGAAGTATACGCCTAGGGGCAATATTTAAGGAATAGACTATTGTTCTGATAATTATGACTCACCCCTGTATATATATTACGTACCTAAAAAATCAATTCTCCCACAGAGCAAAAAAATGTTGAAGTTAGAACTCGAACCCATAAACTATGACTTCCATTGTCAATGCTATACCATTTCGCTTGCTGATCTGACAACCGACGAGCATATTTCTCTAAGATAATCTTATTCTCAATAACATCTAGTCTGCCATGTAGGCAGCTCGACTGAATCGATCGCATGTAGTAGATTTAGTATGATATATTTACCAATCAGTATGACTGAGGTAAAAATAATTGGAAAACTACTGGATGAAAAAATTAAACTGTATTCATTTACTAACAACAACAACAAATAAATAAATAAAAGTAACTTAAAATTAAATATCAACACATTTTCTTTTATTTGCTTTCACTCCTGTATAAAAAGGAATTTTCAGTATATACTTCATGTAATCACAATTGATTATTTTACATTTTTTTTTCTAAATTAAAGATAAAAATACCATTTAATATAAATAATTGGATAGAAATTTTATGCATAATTCCGGTGTAGATAAAACGACTGAAATGAACGAAAACTTTAGAAAATTTTAATATATATATATATATATATATATATATATTTGCATAGGTATTTCAAATTTAAAGTTTCAATGTAATAATCAGATAATTAATAACTAATCTAGAGAATTAGTTGGACACAACCATCTTTAATTAATGCTTTTTTCAGTAATAAATTCTTAATTCATTCATTAAAACGAAAAAACAAACAATCACATTATTCACAAAGAAATGACTCAGGCATGTTTATGTCATTCTACAAACATAAAATAAAAATGTTAAACAAAAAGTAATCGACTTCATGCCATTCATTTTGAATGGCTTGGGAAAATATTTAGAAAAATCGCATGCGAGTGATAAATAATTTACAGACAAAATGGGACCGCGGTGAAAAATATTAGCATATGGGAAGACATTATCATTTTAAAAACCATATCTGCATAATCGAATTTGGAATATTTGAAGGCGATGCATTGTAATTTTATGATAAAAGAGTCCATAAAAAATAGTGTGAGATGAAATGGCAGTATGTATGCAAACAAGGCATACACGGTGGGTATTACACAGTTAGCTGACAAGAAATGAAATGTTTACTTAAGAAATCTTATGTAAATCTTATAAGAATTTGAAATTTGAAAACTAAGAAAAAGTTCACAATTCCTTAATACATTTTGGAGATTATGTAAGTGTTATATGTACTGCATGTCAAAATTTCAGAATCGTAATACTTTTAATATAATAAATTATTCGTGATAAAATGAGTATCATTTTCATAAAAAATCAAATTTTAGCTGTAATAAAATAATATCATTTTTTGTTTCATAACACATTTCACAATTAAATGATCTAGAAATATTCACTTTGGAAATTATATTATAGTAGTAAGTAAAGCTCACCATACCGACTGATATTTGGGCCATGAATATGCAACACAAATTAAAATAGTGAAATAAAGAACCCTTCAGCTATTCAAAATGATGTATGTAAGCCAGAATTAGATTTTAATAAGATTTACGTAGCTTACATTAGAATGTTCTTTAACTGATTAATTCCTATTTTAATTAAACATCATAATGCATAAATCCATAATGGATTTAATTCGAAAGAATCGCATCGTTTGCTTACAAAGTGATTGCAAAATTATCTCTCAATCTTTGTTAATATCATAAAAAATAAACCATTATTGTACTTAAAATATGAGACAAATATAACGCACACGTCTTGTTTAATTTTCCTATTTACGTTTTATGTAATTTCATACGTTTAAACGTCTATCTTCATAATTGACTCTGATTTTGAAAATTAACTTAAATATTAAAGGATTAACTGTGATAAAAAAAAATCTTTAAGCATAGAGTGTAAAGTAATATCTGAAATTAAGTACTTTAAAATAAATAGAGTTGCAATTAAAAAGTTTAAAATAATTGTATGGTACTTTTTAACGTTTAATGGCTAGATTTTAATTTTAATATTTAATTAATTAATTTCAAAATAAATAACATATAAATTAAAAGAAATTGCCTAAAACGTTATTTTTGTTACTTTTAATTTAAAAAATATGCATAAAATATTTTTTTTAAGATTCATAAAAAACTATTTTATAAAAGTGGTTTACAAAATGAATACATACATGTTAAAATTCTTTAAAAGCAAAGTAATTTTGAGAAAAAATCTGTTTATTTATAACGATGTTAGGTTTTATCAGGTTAGACAAATTATAGAGCATCTAAAAATGATTTCGAGATGTTTATATTTTATACAAGTTAAATAACATTCAAAGAAATCGTTTAAAGAGTCACCAATAAATAATGAAATGTCGTCCCACACTGTAAAAGAAAGACAGATGTGACGTAAACTATGAAAACTTACGAACGAATTATGGAATAAACGCTTCCAAGTCTCCCAATGTTCCGAAAAGTTTTCTTTTATCTTTAGAAATCTTAGAAAACAATTTATTTTCGAAATTTAATTTATAAAAATAACTTTTTATTAGCTGCCCGTAATTTTCAAAATGTTTACGAATACATTTTACAATAGTTTACGCTCTCTATAGTCGTCGAAATGATCGAAATGAAAATCGATTTTTTTTTATGCAATCACACATCAACTAAAAATTAATGAACTAATATAATTTTTTAAATGCGTTTTAAGAATATTTCCATTGAAGGTAATTTGATTATTTCGTGAAATTCTTAATAAGCTCTCAATAATACTTTTCAAGTAGTTATGCTAATTGAAAGATTTTTAAAAAGTTTTATTCTACAGCAAAAAGATATCTAATTATATAATTTCTAAGATAACTGTTTTAGAATGTTTAAATATAAGCATTGCAACGTTTGCTAAAATGAGACATTTCTTATTTGTACCGAAAAAATGGAAAACCTAATTAAGTTTGTGCTTAAATAAATTTGTACTGGAAAAAACATTTACTTTTCCTGAAAATTTCTTTTCAATTTTATAAAGTGTTGTCCTTTGCAATCATGTTTTTAACGAAAAGTTTTAGCTTTATAATAACTTTAAAAACACAAATCTTTTGAAGTTTTCTTATAATAATTATGGTAATTCTTTTGTTACGCCGTTTTCACTACTTCATCAACACAAATTTAAAAAAATTATTTACTGCTAGAAATTGTCCTTAACTGAATTAGGAATTTGCTCCCCAACTATATTCTGAGAGGAAAAAAGTGCGATTTCGGTAATTCGCTTATTCTCATGTAAATATCTTATTATTTAAGTACTCAATGAGATTTAAAATAATTGATAAAATTTTAAACCTTTATTGCTATTATTTTGATTAGACCCAGGAGACAATTCATTTACCTGTGATAAATGAATCTTGATTGCCTTGAGGGGTTCATCTACCCATATATATATATGGAATTTGAGATGCAGATAAAACTGCGTAATACAATCTTTAATAACAAGTAATTCTTTAATAATTTTTTTCTTTGATACATGATTTTATGTAAATTAAATGTGCTCTTTCAAATATAACATTAAGTTTCAAATATCAGCTCTACTTTTTAAGGCATAAATATCGTTTTATTTATGTTATTCTATTGCATATGAGGCCTATAATTCACATAATACAGTACAAAACTTTATAAATTTTCTAAATATGCTAGCGACATGAATAAAACATAATTACAATATAGTAACGAAATAAAAACTCTAATAACACCTTTTGCACCGCACTGAATACGCCCACTTGTTTGAATTCTTCAGGATTCGGGCTAATGATATACATAATATAGGAATAGAGTTAATCAACGTAGGTCTGTGAATTCCCTCCAATATATAGGTAAACCTAACTTCAGATCCTCATTTTTCATAACTGCGCTTTATATATATTTATACGCAACGTGC
This sequence comes from Maratus speculifer, assembly GCA_964019185.1. Classification (NCBI taxonomy): domain Eukaryota; kingdom Metazoa; phylum Arthropoda; class Arachnida; order Araneae; family Salticidae; genus Maratus; species Maratus speculifer. The sequence continues at coordinate 335,209,966 of OZ025292.1, forward strand.
AGAACCCAATTTTTGCTGAAATGACCCATACATACGGTAAAAACGATCTTTTAAATGAAACAATCCTCTATATTCAACTAATGTATTATCTGCAAACAATGTAACAAAATAGATGAGCACGACTAACTCAACGTCTTCGACTGGAAGACATTATTTCTATAACACTTAAAACAGTTAAATAATTTACATCCCTCAATTGAATGACTCTAAAAGATTGTTCACAGCAGTCTCTAATGAAAAACATACATACTAAATTGGCCAGTTTGGCCTTCAATTTTAACCCAAAATATCAAATCCCCTCCGGAAATTTCAAAGGAAGAATTTTCAGTTTAAGTGATAAGCAAATATCCCTCAATAAGTAAAGCATAAAATACTATTCTTTTTTTCTGGTGTGAACTCTAAAATTCTAAATAAAAACAAACACCACTTGACAATCTTGCTATGAAACGGCAGCTTTACCGTCCTGAAGACTAACGTTAAGCGAGTTGATAATGTAACGGGTTCTTGCCATTTGCAAAATAAATAACTGGTTGTGAAAAACATTTTCGTATTTTCATTGAGCACTTCTAACACAGCCAAAATACATTCTTACAATTCAGAGAGCAAATACCGGGTGTCCCAAAAATGACTGATGGATTTTAAAATTGAATAATTTGCAAACGGTGACAGCTATTAAAAATTTTTCTGCAGGGGGGCTATGTATAATGTCAGGAGTTTTTTTTATCGCAATTCTTGATTTTAGTTCGAATTTCAAAAAACAGATGGCGCTGATGGCGGTTGGCGGCCAGTCGACGCCGAGGCTTACTTCATTCAGCTTTGGCGCAAAAGAAGGAGATTAAGGCTATGGAGTGCGTCTCATTCTACAGTACAGTCTTGCTCTCAGGCCCCGATTCTGGACTCATTCGATATGATTTCAATGAAATGCGTTGTTGCTATGGAAATAACAGATTGTTCGATAGTGGAATACAGCGTTCAGAAGTGGGCATAAATTTCGCAAGCAGTATTTGAATTTACAGAAGATTTTCGTTTAGGAAGTTTTATTTTCCCGGATTAAATTACTTTTTATGGCATGATTTAAGGAATATTTTAGGCACCGTATTTTAAAACTACATTGTTAAAAATTTTAAACCTTTGCTGCATCGTCACTCCTCCACTTTTATAGAAAGAGATTCTAATTAATTCACTATCTTATGGAGCATTCTCATTGGTCAAAATAGAGATATTCTATAATAGCAGAGGAGTGACGATGCAGCAAAAGCTTTCAATTTTTAACAGTGTAGGTGAAGATATCTTGCTACAATCTTGCTCTTACACTATAAAAATCTGCTGCATTTTGTTGTATACGCACACCGCTTGTATAGAAATAGTTACTTGATTGTATTATGAAGCATTGTTATTGGTCGGAAAAGAGATATTATATACAAGCGGCGGAGTGCGTATGAAGCAAAGTGCAGCAGATTTTTAACACTGTGAGGCCCTATTCTGAACTCATTCGATATGATTTCAATGGAATGCGTTGTTTCCATGGAAATAACAGATTGTTCGATAGTGGAATACAGCGTTAAGTGGGCATAAATTTCGCAAGCAGTATTCGAGTTTGCAGAAGATTTTCAATTAGGAAGTTTTATTTTCCCGTATTAAATTACTTTTTATGGCACGTTTTTAAGACTATTTTATGCATCATATTTTAAAACTAGATAAAGAGATTTCTTTAATTTCATAATTTTTGTTATATTTTGAGAAATTTTAGATCGATTTAGATTGTTATATTCATGCTCAATTTTGAATATTGTATTTTTCTATAGTAGAATTTGTTGTTTCCATGACAACAACACATTCCATTGAAATCATATCGAATGAGTTCAGAATCAGGACCCACAGTGTTAAAAATCTGCTGCATTTTGCTTCATACGCACTCCGCCGCTTGTATATAATATCTCTTTTCCGACCAATAACAATGCTTCATAATACAATCAAGTAACCGTTTTTATACAAGCGGTGTGCGTATACAACAAAAGGCAGCAGATTTTTATAGTGTAAGAGCAAGATTGTAGCAAGATATCTTCACCTACACTGTTAAAAATTGGAAACTTTTGCTGCATCGTCACTCCACTGTTATTATAAGTAGTAGGAAAACAACAGTACGGGGACAGGAGCAGGCGGGGCTGCGGGGCCGTCCCGCCTGCGGTGCCTCCTGCGATACCTCCATGCCTCCGGCTGCCCCGCCTGCGGTCCCTCCTGCGCCCACCGTGACACCACCACTCTCCTGCCTCCACTATGCATCCCCCTCCACGAACGCCCCCTAGTGGAAAAAAGGAACATTCTATTATAGCAGAGAGGTGATCAACCTTCCCTAATTAAAAATATTATCAATCACATCTCAACATTGAATCATACTATAAGATGAAGATTAAATTTATATTTGAATTCTGAACAACCATAATTTTAATGAGTATTATTAATTAAGCGAAACAATGGAAAATTGCAGTTTTTAACCATTTTATTTAGATTTCTTCAACTACATGATGAGATTATCAATTTAACACAAGAAAGTTAAACATATATTTGAACTTTGCTTGATAGACATCTTAATGAGTATCGTTAATTAAGTAAAAACAATAGAAAATATCCAGTTTTATAGAAAAAGACTGATTTCTTACGATTTTTATCAACTATATGATCAATGTAACGACTTAAAAGTTGAAAGTTAAAGGTACATCCTAGTTTTTCAACTGCTATAACCTTAAAGAGTATCGTTAATTAAGTAAAAACAATTGAAAATATCAAGTTTTATAGAAAAAGACTGATTTCTTACGATTTTTATCAACTGCAACATCAGTGTATCGACTTACAAGTTGAAAGTTAAACATGCATTCTAGTTTTTCAACAGCTATAATCTTAATGAGTATCGTTAATTAAGTAAAAAACAATGGAAAATATCAAGTTTTATAGAAAAAGACTGATTTCTTACGATTTTTTCAACTCAAACTTCAGACTATCAATTTGATAGAAAGAAATTTAAGCATGCATTCCAGTTTTGGAGAACCATTTCCTTCATGAACATTATTAATTAAGCAAAACAACAGAAAATATTAAATTTTTATCTAATTTCTTCATATTTTTTGATTTTTTTTTTTTTTTTTTTTTTAAATATAAAATCAGAATACACAACTTAAAATAGAAATTTAAACATAGTTTTTAGTTTTTGAACAGTCGTTACCTCAAAGAATTTCGATAATTGAACAATCAACAAAGGAAACTAATGATTTTTTAACGAAAAAAGACGAATTAAACGAATTTGGTTAACTTTTACTCTAATTGGAAATTTCATCGTACTTTATATATACCAACTAAGTAGAATTTTAATACATAAACGAATAATTTTGAGAAATCCTCAACACACAAATGTGAACCTGCAGAGCATTTCTTATTACGTCATATCTAAACTAAAACTTTTTTCTACAACCCCTCCACCCATGTCTCCAAGTAGGGGAAACACACAATAGAGTTCTGACGTCACAACTTACAAAGGTATACAAAAAAAAATGTTTACGTTCAAGTAAAAGTATCGCATAGAGAGAAAAAAGAAGACATTTAAACTATTTATCCATTCTAGTTTTATAACAGTTACCACAACATCATCAAATTAAAATTTGAAGTCATAATGAGTGTAATTAATTAAGCAAAATAATAGAAATATTAGTTTTTCAGAGGGGGAAAAGACGAATTTAAACAAATTTTATTAGTTTTACACTAGTTTAATAATAATTTTAAGAGGAAAAAGACGAATTTAAACTTTTTTTTTTTTTAGTTTTACACTATTTTTTCTCATCTCCAACACGGATATATCAATTTTAACAGAAGAATTAAACGTATATTTTAGTTTTTAACAACAAAATCTTAACAAGTATCATTAATTAAACAAAAATAAATATCAGTTTTAAAGAAAAGACGAATTTGAATAATTTTACACTAGTATTTTCAAAAGCAACATGGAAATATTAATACTTATTCACATATTTCACTTATTCACTGTATTCAATACTATATTTAATAAATTTGGATACACTTTAAGAATTTCCTAATCTATAATTATATATTAGCTGTATATTTAATGTTACCCATGTTTTCAACATTAGTTCATAATCGTGAATTTTGTATTTTAAATACCATGTATTCAGGTTCAGATTATTTTCACTTGAAATCATACAGAATTTTTTAACAGAGTTTGTTTTTGAAATCATTGAAGCAACTGTATTTAATATTTTTAACACCAATTTTCTAAGATTTTTTAACATTTTCCGGTTATACATTCCTCAAAAGTATATATTCTAAACAATAGAAAATATTAATTTTAAGAATAAAAAGACGAATTTAAACAAATTTTATTAGTTTTACAATATTTTTTCTCATCTCCAACACAGATATATCAATTTTAACAGAATTAAACGCATATTTTAGTTTTTAAGAACAAAAATGTATTAAGTATCATTAATTAAACAAAAAATAAATATCAATTTTCAAGAAAAGACAATTTTTTACACAAATTTTCAACTTTGAAATACATTTGTTTACATATATTGTTACAATATATTACTAAACTTAAACTTTTTAAAAAGTTTGAATGTCTTTACAATTGGTTCATATTTATATTTTTCACGTCTTGACTGCATTCGAAATCTTACAACAAAAGTATACTTTTATTATTTTTATTATTATTATTATTCTAGAAAACCTAAAAAGTCATTTCTTGCTGCTTTAAACACTTGGCATATTAAAACTACTCTGAGATATTCTACCCATATAATTAATCAAATTAGGACATGATTCATCTTACACTTCAAAATTTCTGAATTTTTAAGCTATTCTGCTGATTAATAGCTGATTTTACAATACTTATTTCCATCAAACTTTATTCTTGATCCTATATATTTTAGGAGTACAGAATTTTAACATCTGTTTATATCTACTTATCAGAAAATTATCAAAACACCCAACAACATTTTCCAAATATGAATATTATCTTTACAGTTTAATAATACAAAACATACACGAATACAAAGTTTAACTTTTACAAACATTTTATATTTCAAACCAAACTTTTCGGAATTTTCACATCATAAGAGCAAACATTAGACGAACTTTTTAACTTTTTAACTTTTTTTATTGCTTAGATCTTTTCATCATAACTTTTAATTATGATAATTATCCATTTTTAGGTTGATTGTCGAAAAACTGTAACTGAAATTACATAAACTTAATGTAAAAAACCATGTTCTCACACAATTTCTTGAAATTCAACAAAGAATTGACTATTACTTATCTATTATTATTCTTATTAAATACTTATCTACATCAATATCAACTCTCGATAGTATATAGATATTTCATCATTACACACTTACAACTCTTTTCAAACGTTTATCAGAAAAATAAGTCAATCAAAGTCTAGTAGTTATCACACCTGTTCCTCAGAAATATTACTATCATATGAAACAGTAAAGAAAATTAATAGATATTTAATATTTAATAGCCTCATACGTGAAATTACTGTCGAATGAGAATACTAATAATCTATAAAATCAACTGTTGAACAAAAAAATAGCACAGATTACCGAAAATTCAAATGTTTTTTCTGCAAAAGTTACAAAAATTAACAAATGAATGACAAGTTAGAGAAATAACTAAAAAAGTTAATGAACATATTTACAAATTTATCATTATTATAAAAAAAGTCTCAAAAATTTTGTTGTTTTTAATAGCAAATGCAATGGTATACTGCATTAAAACCAACGAAATTTTTGAAGCTTTTTTCATAACTTTTTTGAAATTTTTGCAACATTTTTTTGCAATTTTTTTACACTTTTTTTAACAAAAATTTTTCATTTTTTTTTTAACGTTGTGATTTTCTTTTTTTTTTACTTTTGTAAAAACTTATTTTGAAAAAAAAAAATTTGTAATAAAATGTTTTTGAAAAAAAAATTTTTTGAAAAAAATATTTTTGGAAGTTTTGGTTTTTGTAAAAAAATTTTGTTGTAAATATTTTTTTTCAAAAACTTTGTTATGAGTTTTTCACTTTGTGGTTTTTGTTTTTACATTTATGTTTTTTCTTTTCACTTTTACAATTTTTTCATATTGTAAATATTTTTTGTTAATATTTCTAGAAAACAATGAAAATATTTTGTAAACTTGCATATTTTTTCATACATCTGTTTATTTTTTGTATGTTCTTATGCATTTTTTAAGTTGTGAGAGTGTTATTTCACTTAAAATGTTATGTAATTCATTAATGTAATAGGTATTAGAAAAATAAACACAACGATATATGCATATAAAAGAATATTTAATGTGAGCATTTAAAGAATACACTGCAAAATAACATCTATACATTCATACTGGTTAGAAGAATCACAAAATTACTTTTCAGCAGTGTGTATGTCTTCCAAATTTTAAGTTTGAGATATTGTGGTAAGTGTTGTGAAAATATGATGGATAAATAGCCTAAATATCTTCCTTTATTTCTAAATTCTTCAAAAGTCTGACTAATTTTTGAATATCTTCGCTAAGTTTACATATATCTGATGATGCTTTATATGATGATGTGTGCATTTTTGGTTCATGTCTCCTTGAAAACAGCATTTATGGTAATCTTTCCAAGTGTAAGGTTTTTCACATGTATAGATTTTTGTATGTTCTGTTAAATTCCATTTACTTAAGAAGTGTTTGTAGCAAATAGAGCACAGAGAAATAAGATGTGGTAGATGTAAAATATAGTAGAGTATATAGTAGTAAAATATAATAGAGATAAAATGTAGTAGAAATAAATGGACACAGTTAGGATTCTCTTCAATAATATAGGTAAAAAGCACTTGTTAAAGTGTAGGTAGTAAGACAAATCATTTTGTATTTACTCTAATTACGTTTCATATACGAATTCTAGTATTTCTCATATAAGTACTCACATATGTTTATTCGTTAACGGTACATGTGCTAGGGATGAATCATTCGGGTCATTAATTTCTGAAGTTTGCTGCTGTTTTGGTTCATCTTGTTGAAACATCTGTATAATGAAAGAAATATATATTTAGTAAAGGTTTAATGTATAAATAATCGCTTATTTATTTATTTTTATTAAATACATGTATATTGCAATCAATTTCGTGTACATTTAATATAAATTAAATTTTCTTCATTTATTCATATGATAGTAATTTCTCTGAGGGGTACATATCTGATAATTTTTAGAAAAGTGTGAAACACAAATTATTCTATGATAATAAGCATTGTGGTAAAATTCGCATAGCTTGGTTTCGGAAATAGGTTATTTGAAATATGAAATGTTAAAATTAAAGATTGTATTTGTACATGCTATGTATAATCAAAAACTATAAATATATTATTATTTAAAAAACTCGATGGACGATAATTCAGATGCAAGATGAAAACATTAAGATCAAGTGCAAGATGAAACACATAATTTGATTAATACTATGGAAGTGCTAACTCAAGATAAACCATGTATACTATATATCATTAAAACTATAAAGATAGTATTTATATTTTAAGCAACTTGATGCACGATAATTCAGAAGTGCGAGATGAAACATCTGATGAATTGATTAAAAATATGAGTAGATTAGTTTTAATACATTAGATGATTATAGCAGTAAGAAATTTCGTGTAGGAGCAATGCGTACATGATGAAAATCGAATGGAATCAATTGATTTCAACTCCTGATCCAAGTTAGTATTTATCTCACGTGTGTAATGTGGAAATATAAAAGGTGAAGAATCAAGTTTGATGTAAATAAATATTGTGGTATTGGTTTAAAAACTAAAAAAGTATTGAATTTTACTGAATTAGAAAGCATAAAATTTGATTAAATAATGTTTTATGTAAAATATTAAATTTAAATGTGATAAAATTATGAAAATCAGTTTGTAAACTCTCATTTTTATAAGTACTACTATGAAAATATTCTTTTAATATAGAATTTCTGCTTATTGATGAGACTAAAAAATTATATTTTTGTTAATTTTGAATATTTATTGAGTGTTTGTAATACTAGGACTAAAATCTTACAAATTCGGTGATAAATTTTTCAAGAAATTGTGGTTTGTAATCCAGAAAAAGGTGTGATTTTAATAAATTTGTAAATATGTTCATTAACTTTTTTAGTTATTTCTCTAACTTGTCATTCATTTGTTAATTTTTGTAACTTTTGCAGAAAAAACATTTGAATTTTCGGTAATCTGTGCTATTTTTTTGTTCAACAGTTGATTTTATAGATTATTAGTATTCTCATTCGACAGTAATTTCACGTATGAGGCTATTAAATATTAAATATCTATTAATTTTCTTTACTGTTTCATATGATAGTAATATTTCTGAGGAACAGGTGTGATAACTACTAGACTTTGATTGACTTATTTTTCTGATAAACGTTTGAAAAGAGTTGTAAGTGTGTAATGATGAAATATCTATATACTATCGAGAGTTGATATTGATGTAGATAAGTATTTAATAAGAATAATAATAGATAAGTAATAGTCAATTCTTTGTTGAATTTCAAGAAATTGTGTGAGAACATGGTTTTTTACATTAAGTTTATGTAATTTCAGTTACAGTTTTTCGACAATCAACCTAAAAATGGATAATTATCATAATTAAAAGTTATGATGAAAAGATCTAAGCAATAAAAAAAGTTAAAAAGTTAAAAAGTTCGTCTAATGTTTGCTCTTATGATGTGAAAATTCCGAAAAGTTTGGTTTGAAATATAAAATGTTTGTAAAAGTTAAACTTTGTATTCGTGTATGTTTTGTATTATTAAACTGTAAAGATAATATTCATATTTGGAAAATGTTGTTGGGTGTTTTGATAATTTTCTGATAAGTAGATATAAACAGATGTTAAAATTCTGTACTCCTAAAATATATAGGATCAAGAATAAAGTTTGATGGAAATAAGTATTGTAAAATCAGCTATTAATCAGCAGAATAGCTTAAAAATTCAGAAATTTTGAAGTGTAAGATGAATCATGTCCTAATTTGATTAATTATATGGGTAGAATATCTCAGAGTAGTTTTAATATGCCAAGTGTTTAAAGCAGCAAGAAATGACTTTTTAGGTTTTCTAGAATAATAATAATAAAAAAAATAATAAAAGTATACTTTTGTTGTAAGATTTCGAATGCAGTCAAGACGTGAAAAATATAAATATGAACCAATTGTAAAGACATTCAAACTTTTTAAAAAGTTTAAGTTTAGTAATATATTGTAACAATATATGTAAACAAATGTATTTCAAAGTTGAAAATTTGTGTAAAAAATTGTCTTTTCTTGAAAATTGATATTTATTTTTTGTTTAATTAATGATACTTAATACATTTTTGTTCTTAAAAACTAAAATATGCGTTTAATTCTGTTAAAATTGATATATCTGTGTTGGAGATGAGAAAAAATATTGTAAAACTAATAAAATTTGTTTAAATTCGTCTTTTTATTCTTAAAATTAATATTTTCTATTGTTTAGAATATATACTTTTGAGGAATGTATAACCGGAAAATGTTAAAAAATCTTAGAAAATTGGTGTTAAAAATATTAAATACAGTTGCTTCAATGATTTCAAAAACAAACTCTGTTAAAAAATTCTGTATGATTTCAAGTGAAAATAATCTGAACCTGAATACATGGTATTTAAAATACAAAATTCACGATTATGAACTAATGTTGAAAACATGGGTAACATTAAATATACAGCTAATATATAATTATAGATTAGGAAATTCTTAAAGTGTATCCAAATTTATTAAATATAGTATTGAATACAGTGAATAAGTGAAATATGTGAATAAGTATTAATATTTCCATGTTGCTTTTGAAAATACTAGTGTAAAATTATTCAAATTCGTCTTTTCTTTAAAACTGATATTTATTTTTGTTTAATTAATGATACTTGTTAAGATTTTGTTGTTAAAAACTAAAATATACGTTTAATTCTTCTGTTAAAATTGATATATCCGTGTTGGAGATGAGAAAAAATAGTGTAAAACTAAAAAAAAAAAAAGTTTAAATTCGTCTTTTTCCTCTTAAAATTATTATTAAACTAGTGTAAAACTAATAAAATTTGTTTAAATTCGTCTTTTCCCCCTCTGAAAAACTAATATTTCTATTATTTTGCTTAATTAATTACACTCATTATGACTTCAAATTTTAATTTGATGATGTTGTGGTAACTGTTATAAAACTAGAATGGATAAATAGTTTAAATGTCTTCTTTTTTCTCTCTATGCGATACTTTTACTTGAACGTAAACATTTTTTTTTGTATACCTTTGTAAGTTGTGACGTCAGAACTCTATTGTGTGTTTCCCCTACTTGGAGACATGGGTGGAGGGGTTGTAGAAAAAAGTTTTAGTTTAGATATGACGTAATAAGAAATGCTCTGCAGGTTCACATTTGTGTGTTGAGGATTTCTCAAAATTATTCGTTTATGTATTAAAATTCTACTTAGTTGGTATATATAAAGTACGATGAAATTTCCAATTAGAGTAAAAGTTAACCAAATTCGTTTAATTCGTCTTTTTTCGTTAAAAAATCATTAGTTTCCTTTGTTAATTGTTCAATTATCGAAATTCTTTGAGGTAACGACTGTTCAAAAACTAAAAACTATGTTTAAATTTCTATTTTAAGTTGTGTATTCTGATTTTATATTTAAAAAAAAAAAAAAAAAAAAAAAAAAAAAAATCAAAAAATATGAAGAAATCAGATAAAAATTTAATATTTTCTGTTGTTTTGCTTAATTAATAATGTTCATGAAGGAAAAGGTTCTCCAAAACTGGAATGCATGCTTAAATTTCTTTCTATCAAATTGATAGTCTGAAGTTTGAGTTGAAAAAATCGTAAGAAATCAGTCTTTTTCTATAAAACTTGATATTTTCCATTGTTTTTTACTTAATTAACGATACTCATTAAGATTATAGCTGTTGAAAAACTAGAATGCATGTTTAACTTACAACTTGTAAGTCGATACACTGATGTTGCAGTTGATAAAAATCGTAAGAAATCAGTCTTTTTCTATAAAACTTGATATTTTCAATTGTTTTTACTTAATTAACGATACTCTTTAAGGTTATAGCAGTTGAAAAACTAGGATGTACCTTTAACTTTCAACTTTTAAGTCGTTACATTGATCATATAGTTGATAAAAATCGTAAGAAATCAGTCTTTTTCTATAAAACTGGATATTTTCTATTGTTTTTACTTAATTAACGATACTCATTAAGATGTCTATCAAGCAAAGTTCAAATATATGTTTAACTTTCTTGTGTTAAATTGATAATCTCATCATGTAGTCGAAGAAATCTAAATAAAATGGTTAAAAACTGCAATTTTCCATTGTTTCGCTTAATTAATAATACTCATTAAAATTATGGTTGTTCAGAATTCAAATATAAATTTAATCTTCATCTTATAGTATGATTCAATGTTGAGATGTGATTGATAATATTTTTAATTAGGGAAGGTTGATCACCTCTCTGCTATAATAGAATGTTCCTTTTTTCCACTAGGGGGCGTTCGTGGAGGGGGATGCATAGTGGGGGCAGGAGAGTGGTGGTGTCACGGTGGGCGCAGGAGGGACCGCAGGCGGGGCAGCCGGAGGCATGGAGGTATCGCAGGAGGCACCGCAGGCGGGACGGCCCCGCAGCCCCGCCTGCTCCTGTCCCCGTACTGTTGTTTTCCTACTACTATTATAGAATATCTCTATTTTGACCAATGAGAATGCTCCATAATGCAGTGAAGTAATCTCTTTCTATAAAAGGTGAGGAGTGACGATGCAGCAAAGGTTTCAAATTTTTAACAGTGTAGTTTTAAAATACGGTGCCTAAAATATTCCTTAAATCATGTCATAAAAAGTAATTTAACCCGGGAAAATAAATTTTAATTAACTCACATTTATTTTATTTTTTTCTATTTTAATGCAACGATAGACTAATCCTATTGAAAAGGGCTAAAAAAAGGCAAATTATAATATTTGTTTTTGGTAGTTATTTTACACAATAATGTACTATCAACAGTTTTCATGATTATTTTTTGAACATTCATAAAATCTACTGACGAATTTTCTTAAAAGATCTAAAATTTCTTAAGAATACAACAAAAATCATCAAATTGAAAAAAATCTCTTTATCTAGTTTTTAAATATGATGCATAAAATATTCTTTAAATCGTACCATAAAAAAAGTAATTTAATCCGGGAGAATAAAACTTCCTAAACGAAAATCTTCTGTAAACTCAAATACTGCTTGCGAAATTTATGCCCACTTCTAAACGCTGTATTCTACTATCGAACAATCTGTTATTTCCATGGCAACAACGCATTCCATTGAAATAATATCGAATGAGTCCAGAATCGGGGCCTGAGAGCAAGACTGTACTGTAAAATGAGACGTACTCCATAGCCTTAATCTCCTTCTTTTGCGTCAAAGCTGAATGAAGTAAGTCTCGGCGTCGACTGGCCGCAAACCGCCATCAGCGCCATCTGTTGTTTGAAATTCGAACTAAAATCAAGAATTGCGATAAAAAAACTCCTGACATTATACATAGCCCTCCTGCAAAAAAATTTTTAATAGCTGTCACCGTTTGCAAGTTATTGAATTTTAAAATCCATCAGTCATTTTTGGGACACCCGGTATTATTATTTTTTATTTAAGGAGGCAGTGGCTGTGGGTAGTATAATAACTAAATAAATTATAATTTAAGTCAGATATATTATCTGGAAATCCAAACTTTTTAAAGTCACATGTAAAACTTGATACTTTTATATGTGGATTTTATATTAATATATATAAATATTTAACGTATGCATTATTGATATATTTAGAATGTTTTTCTTGACAGGATTTTCAATATTTGAAATTTCAAAATTTTAAATCATTGTTAGGAATAACAAACTTAAAAACGATTTAGTTAACATCCTAAATTTAGTAATGCTTGATAATGTTAAGTTTAATATTAGCTCTAATATTTTTTCACTGTAAATTTTATATATTTGCCGTTGTTTTACTACACTGTCAAAAAAATTCTGTAAATCTACAAAACTAGTTTTTGTAAAGCTACAGAAATCTGGAAGTTTACTAAAATTTTATCTGTAACAGGGTCTTTGTCTGTAAATTTTATCTGTACCACTCGCATAGTACAAATACATGAAATATCTTAGTTTCACCTGTCAGCCTATCAGAAAGGGCTTCAGTGGTGACGTAATGACTATTCATGGATCCACAGAGACGTGAAATGAATCAATTTTGAATTAGAAAATTTGATAGACATTTCTAGTTGAGTAAGTAACTTTTTAATCTTTATGAGGTAAAATTCTATTAGATTTCAATTCGCGAATTTTTTTTTCCAAGCACCTTCGTCGTTCCAAGCCCAAGCTCGCTCTCTGATTGGTTGTTGCTTTCGGCACTGTTTTCACGTAACTTGGCGATAACCATACTTGGCGAAAAGTACTTCGCTCATAAGTGAACGAGTAAACCTAAAATCTAACGTACTCATTCTTATTCTTCCTTCATTCTTATCCTCGTAATCTTGTGCTCTTGTGTGTAAAAACTTTTAAATAGTACAACTTTCAATAAGACACGTTCCATCCAATCCAATGCTGCAAGAGAAAAGTTACTTTGTACTCGGTTCGGATGGAGATCAAACTCTTGACGGAAGCATCTATCGCTACGCCAAGTATGATTATCGCCAATTTACATGAAAACAGTGCCGAGGGCAACAACCAATCAGAGTGCTAGCTTGGGCTTGGAACGACGAAGGTGCTTGGAAAAAAAATTACGCCTTAAATTCTACCTGATTTATCACGAGTAAAAATCAAAAATTCAGAAATAACTATTTTATTTTTAGTTATTGGCAAGCGAATCTTCCAATTATGCTCTGTTTATTACATATTTATCTTTTGGTGAAATAACTATTCTTTACGTCTGTGTTTAATACGTGTGAAATTTCTAATGTTTTATGTAATAAATCAAATTCAACTGCTCTTTTTCTGAAATTTCACTTCCCTTTCTTGCCCCCTTCTCCACAATAGGAAAATTTAAAATGTTTAAAACTTGCTTTAAAAAAATATTACTCAATTTGTTTCTCCATAGTGAATAAATTTCATCATTCATTCTTACATCACTTTCATTTCATTAAAACTTCATATGAATTTCGCAATTAAAATTTTGCTTCCAAATTTTCTTTAAAAACTCTTTAAAACCGCTTAATATAAAATAGTATAAAAATTGCAATCTGTCCTCTATGCGTTAATTTATTGTCGTAATAAATTATCAATTAAGTCTTTCCTGTTCTTTTCCCACTCGTTCCTCAACTAAAAGAACGCATAGAATTACAAACATGAAGTTTAAAAATCTTTATACTCCAGTGGTAAGAAAGGAAAAACCGAAATCGGAATTAGAGGAAAGCTGGAAATTATTTAAATTCATTTAGTTTAGGGTCTAGAATGAATGTATTAAGTTTTTCCCTCTCTGACTAGGTTGTGTTAAGATATATGCACAAATTTATAATTGAAAAACACAATTTTATTAATTACCATAAAAATATCTATTAAAAAAAACTCATGAAAAACATTGTCACAACAAACAATGTTGTAGAACTTAAAATTATAAATAGAATGATAACCGATATTTAACGTTTTTGTTGAATTTTCACAATTTTACTTCAAAGTATTGGCTAAATCGCTAAAAAAGAACTTGAAACGCGAACAGACGAGGTTATCAGTTTACCATGCTTGTTATAATGTACTTGTAACTTTTTATTAGTTATTGATGCATTATTTAGAGTGGATATTTTAGAGAATTATGGCTTAATCTCTTCATTACGGATTATAACCCAGTGGTGGGGTATACAAAAAAGGCCAAAAGTCTGGTTTAATTACAGGATATCTGGAAATTGTTTTAATCCTATCGACATAGATTAGAAACATATGTACCAATTTTCCTCCTTTTGCAGGTGAGCATTAGCCGCTACAAATAAATTAACTTAAAAAGTGCATATTTTCAAAAAGGACTCGTAAATGATGGGAAATATTGTTTATTTCCGATATTGTATTTGAAATATGTGTAGCACTTAATATGATGCAAATAGAGTGAATAACAATGCGTATCTATTAAAATCAAGGATATTGAAAATAAAGAGCAAGGATAGGGGGAAGGGGGGTAGAGCGAAAAAATGGGTGTGCATAAGGTTTTTCTCTAGAGGAATTCAAGGTCAAATAATAGTACGATTATAAATTTCGATATTTTGCGTAAAGGTCAAAGATGGGACTAATAAAATGATTTTCGACAAGTATACAAGAATCTTCAGTTAAATTCATAAAAGTTTCAAACCTTAGAAACATTGAAAAAAAAGTATTATAGTCTTTACGTAAAAAAATATTCATTTTAAACTATGATTTAAGGTTAGTGGTGTTCACTGCGAATTGAAATGCAAAACAACTATCATTTATGCATCACTTTCTTGATAATTACTATATTATAATTCAAAAAATAGACAAAATAAATTTCTAACATAATTACAAAAACATCATGAAGGCCTCAAGAATTAAAATATATATATATACACGTATGTAACAAATGGAGACAGGATGGATGGATAACTTGGTGTCTCCTTGTTCCAAGTTTTAGATTAGCGGTTAAGGCAAAATTTTGAAATAGAATTGCGACAAAATTATAAATGTCGGTATTCATTTTAAATTATTGCAAATTTCAAACTCTAAGTCATTTGAATTGTCAATGGTTTTTATAGTATTACTTGTTTTGAGATATTAAGATAATTTAAAAAAAGTATATTTTCTAATGTTCATTTAGAACGTGGGGGGGGGGGGAAGAGGGGCTCTATGCTAATTCTAGACCTAAACTGGAGGGATTAAAACAATTTCCAGTTTCCCTTACTAATTGTGAGTTAAACCTCCTGAAAACTTAGGTTAAACTTTGAAAGAGAATTGCGGCATTAATGTTCAGCAAAAATATTAAATGCAGGTGTTCATTTTACTTACAATTTTAAGCTTTAAAACATCTGTATTATCAATGTTATTTAAAGTTAGTTCTTTTGAGATATTTTTATGGTATTTAAAAAAAAAAGCAATTTTGCTGTACATCTATAAATTTTTTATAACTATCATCTAATACGAGAAGAAAAATTAAATATAATTACATATTCATTTTAGATCTAAGCTGAAGGGATTAAACCTGTTTCCTACTTTTCCTTACTAATGGGCTCTACGTACTAATCCCTGGGCTATTAGTATTTTATTTATTTCTAATTTTTAACTAAATAAAAATAAAGTTTTGTAAACAAGTCATGTAATACTCCCTCTTTCTAAAAAAAAAGAAAAAGAAAAAAAACAGTTTATTTTTATGTTTTAAACATTAAAAGTTATTCCTTAAAAAAAATCCTGATCTGTTACTTTATTGTAACAATAAGTAATACAGTGCTCAGCAAAAGTTTAGACAATGATCGATTACGCTTCTATATTCAGAAGTATGTACCGAATTTTTGTAATTCATCTGTTATACATTACTTGTGACCTATCCTTTATTCACAAGCAATAAAGTTTAAATTTTACCTTTTACATAATATATAATGACGAAAAAATTAAATTAACATTGTTGCAAAAGTAAAGACAATTTGCATATTTTCAGAAAAATAACTACAAAGTAAAATCGAGTTGCACCCACAAAGTTATCTCAAAGTTGAAAGTTATCTCATTCCTCCCCACTCTCCCTTAATTTCTTTTTATATTCAGATAATTTCAGAGCTTTAAGCGAGTAGTTCAGTTGCATGTCTGTTAATTTAATTATTTATAGAGGAAGTTTTATTTTTATGTAAAATTATCCGTAAAAAAAAGAAATATTTGTGTTTTAAGAGAAAAAAATTTATCTTTGGGGTTAAGCAAATATAACGTTATCATTTCAGGGGTGGGGTATCATTTGATATCGATATCATTTCTGATCATCAAATTTTTCTCTTTTTATTTGTAACATGGTCTTTGGTACAAAATAGCATGTTATCTTTTTAGCCTGTTATTTATTTTATGAAAATACAAAGTTATTAAAATAACTGAAGTATTATAAAATTATTTAATTCTAAAATATATTATATACCCGAACGTTTAAGATTCCTATTTTTCTTCGTATGTGTATGCATATATAATCACAGTTCGAGAAACCATATGAAAAATTTACTTGAAGTGAAGCTGTGTTTACTGATAAAGGAAAAGAATGTTGTCCTTGTTTTGCTAATATGAGATTATATTTGCCCCGAACCCTCCTCTGTTCGGTGCAAGTTTCGAAGTGATCTGCGTTCGCCAGTGTATTTGAAAAAGTTAAAATTCAAATTTTTATAATCAACTGCATTATCAATTATAGTATTTCAACTTTTAAAGCATATATTTTGTTCGGAACTTTTAAAATATCATCTTGGAGTAAGTTGCTTATGGAGTAAAAAGATTTTGGAGAAATAGTTTGAGATTTTTTTTTCCAAGGGGCTTACTGTGGTAGCTTGTAGATATCAGAAATTTAATATCGGAACGTATAAACATGTTAAAATTTGTACTGATGATATATCGCGATAACTATTGTAAAGTGCATGGGAATAGAAAAAATCCCTGTCGGCTGGGCCTATAGGCGGAGGTAGATTTCGAAGAGTGCTCATTTCAACAATATATATATATATATATATGTGATTAGAGATAAACCCAGTTTAATAACTTCATTTGGCCGTTTATGAAAAATTTTTAATTTCATTTTTCTGCAAAAACTGGTTTTATCAGAATCATCTTAAGAAAAATTCAGCTCAAATGCCCATTTTGACAATATATTTTGAAATAGATTCTGAATTTATTAAAAAATCGACCAAAACAGTACATTATGCAGTTCCTAAATAACAAAAAACTGTCAGTTGAATGCATTTGAGAAAAAAATTGAATTTAAAAATGAGTCATAAAATAACCGATTTGTTGTTTGAATACATCCTTAATTATTTAATCATGATTGTTTCGGGAAATTTTGTGCGAATTTTGTGCACTTTGGCAGCATTTAAAAAAATATATTCTATCTTTATCAAAAAACTGGCCAATGCGTCACAGTATATAGCTCCTAAATAAGAGGATCTGTAAATTGGATGCGTTTGAGAGCGAAAATGGATTTTAAAACAAGTCATAAAAAACGCAATTTGCTATGTGAAAACTTCCCTAAATTTTCAAATCACGATGACTTCGGGAAATTCTGTTCACAATACCCTTTTTGGTAGCCTTTTTCGAAATATATTCCGTCTTTATCAAAAAACTGACCAATGCATCACATTATATAGTTCCTAAATAAGAGAATATGTAAATTGGATGCGTTTGAGAACAAAAATGGATTTAAAAACGAGTCAGAAAAAAACGCAATTTCTTATTTGAATACTTCCTTCAATTTCCGGTCCCGATGACTTTCGGAAATTCTGTTCAAAATACCCTTTTTGGTAGCCTTTTTTGAAATATATTCTGTCTTTATCAGAAAATTGACCAATGCGTCACTTTATACGGTTTCTAAATAAGAGGATCTACCATTTGGATGCGTTTAGAATCAAAAAGGAATTTAAAAATGAGTCAGAATATAAGCAGTTTGGATTTGAGGTTTTTTTTTCTCCAACTCCTATCTTTTTTTAATTTCTTTTTGCTATACGAGTTAGTCCTATGAAAAACTTGTCAATATAAAAGTTGTATATATTTTTGAGAAGATGTAAAATAAATTTAATCAGATTTGATATCTTAAAAATTGACGGAGTTATGGATTTTTCTCTTTTTTCATCGCCCTTTTTCTTTTCGTTTTTAATTTTTTCCATCGGTAAAAGTTGGTCCTATCAAAAACTTGTAAATACAAAAGTTTTAGATAATTTTAAGAACATTTACAAAAAATTTAGTTGGACTTGATATCTTGAAAATTGACGCAGTTATGAATTTTTTTCTCTTAAAATCCCTGTTTTTTTTCGCCCCTTGAGCCCGCTTCTAAATTTATCAAAAATCTGTCATGCATATACTTTTGGCCCATTTTTAAGAAGTAATATAAACTTTAAACCGATTCGATATCTACTTTAATTAAGAAGTTATGGCGTTTTTTCGGTTTTCACAAAAACGCCCCCTATTCCGACCGCCTTGGTCCGATTTTGCCCATTAACGAACTTAGCCAAGATTTTATCCCCTTTGATTTTATGTACAAGTTTGGTGGA
Source organism: Maratus speculifer (assembly GCA_964019185.1). Lineage (NCBI taxonomy): Eukaryota > Metazoa > Arthropoda > Arachnida > Araneae > Salticidae > Maratus > Maratus speculifer. Next base: position 335,229,238 of record OZ025292.1, read on the forward strand.
GATTGGTGAAGAATTATAGAAGTTATCGTGTCCATAAAAAAGTGAGATATATATATATATATATATATAGATAGATAGATAGATATATAAACTGGTGCGATTGCAATAGGTAGTATTTCTTACGAAATCTACCTAAAATTGTCAATTTCAAAAGATAAATGCATGGTAGCAGATATTTATGCACTAATAGATGGAAAAAGCACCTAATCATTTTGTTATACTATTTGCTCCTGAAGCATCTTTTAAATATGTATGTATTTTTACTTAATAAAAGTATTTTTAAACAAGAACTAAATATCAATATATAACCATAGATTATAAAACACTTTCCAAAATATTCAGAATTGTATGTAAAATTTCCACCGCTTAATAAGGTTAAGTAAGCATTTTATAAAACATGTAACACATTTGAAAACTTAATTTCAGAAATTACTATCAATTATCGGAAAATATCCGAATTATTTTCTAGAAGACTGTATATGATCTATATTTTTGTATGTACACTACATGGCCAAAGATGACCGCCCACTTGCGATTTTAGACATTTTGTTAAATATCTAGAAAAATACTTGAGGAATTATCTTGAAACTCTAAATGTGTAAATATCATAGTATAAGTCATACATTTCTACAAAGATTTTTTCCCGAAACTCCAAAGGGGACCGTCAGCAAATTAATAAAAAATATCTTTTGGATAACCCTGTCAAAACTAAAGTAGCAAAACCATTTAAACTGTAGATTATGATTATGTGGGTTATTTTAATAAACTGTGTTTATTTTTATGTGGATAGCATGTATACTCGTAGAGAAATTAATGTTTTTATAAAAACAGTCCTAATGTTTTCCAAGTTTTGACGGATTCTATCTAGCTAATTTAAAAATAGTTGTAACATTCAATGCGAAGATGAGTATTGGCTTTTTTATAATAATATTCATTATAAATTTTATTAAATTTTTCTTTAGATTTTATGTTAACATTTAACTTTTCTTTTTAGATGCATGAAGAATCTGAAGTTCATCTTAAAAATAATGTGAGCCTGCTTGACGGTGAAATTTGAGGATAAAGAAGCGCTATTATCAATGAGAAAAATCTCGTGAAATTCCTATTTGCGCTTTAATACATTCTACAGCACTGAAGTTTTCCAGTTATTTTATTGTAATGACATTTTAACAATCATTTTATAATAGTGTCTTAACATATATATACATATGAGCTTGATTATTGTTATTTAGACAAAACATGGCTTCAAAAATATCAAGTATGAAAGTCATATGTATTTGTACAAATACTAATAATTATGTAATATTTGCAAAATGTGAGTTGTATTAAAAATATGCTTTTTTATTTCAGTTAATTTAATAAATAGATATTTAATAAATTTACTCATATTCCATTGTATTTTGTCAATTATTCATATTGCATTTATTGGTTATACAGATATTATTGGATACTATATTGGATACTATATATATACTCCTTATTGGATACTATATTTATATCAAATGACAGCTCGTGAAATTTTCCAAAGCAATATACAGTTATTTTTGTTTCCATTCAAGTTTCCACAAGCTTTCTACTATTAGAAAAATTTCTTAGTTATACTGATTATAACATACTGATTCTAAAAAGTTTGAAACCTGTCCACAATTACTGTTGATATATCAAAGATGTATTTTTTCCATACATATGTTAAGGTGTATATCCACTCTCATATATATAACTATTTGAGTTAAAGATTCTAATTCCAAAGGAATGTTAACTACATAAAAATTCTACTAAATTCATACATATTCGATCTATTTATCTGGATCTTTAAGCCAGATTAATTTTAAATTCGTGGTCCTGTCAATAATTAAATTTCTTCTATTTAATATTTCAATTTGAAACAAAACTCCCAAGCAAATAAAGCATTAAAGACATTTGTAAAATATGTAATGTATTAAGTGTAAGTGTTGTAAGAAATTTGTGAAAAATAAGTCGTTGAAAAAGATTCCCCCCCCCCCCCAAAAAAAAGGGGTAGGAAAAAGATTCTAATAATTAGTTATAACTTCACGGCATATCCACCTGAAATAAGAATAAGGTGTAAAAAAAGCTTAAATGCGACATTCAGGTAAAGACAATATTTTTGCAGATCTCATATCTGTTTTTTTTTTCTTTTTTTGCCATTGAATCGGTTATTATATAGTTTTTCAAATGTACAAGGAAATAATAACGTTCTGATAACCATAGAACAGAAAAAAACTCCTTTAAAAAAGATAAGATTAATGTATTTTCATTTCTAGTTTAGTAGCATATGTACATAAAATGAACAGATGGTATTTTCTCATAATATAAAAGTTTTTAAATCATGTATTGGATTAGATGAGGCGCAGTGCTTAAATACCGGGTGTCCCAAAAATGACTGATGGATCTTAAAATTCAATAACTTGCAAACGGTGACAGCTATTTAAAAAAAAAATTGCAGGAGAGTTATGTATAATGTCAGGCGTTTTTTTTTTTTTTTTACCGTAATTTTTTATTTTAGTTCATATTTCAAACAATAGGTGGCACTGACAGCGATTGAAGATCAGGTCAACGCTTCACTCAGCACTGATCACCTGGCCTTCAATCGCCGTCAGCGCCACCTATTGTTTGAAATTCGAACTAAAATAAAAATTACGGTAAAAAAACTCCTGACATTATACATAACCCTCCTGCAAAAAATTTTTAAATAGCTGTCACCGTTTGCAAGTTATTGAATTTTATATACAGAGAGAGACAGATAGAGATAATATCGTCCTTACAATTTGTAAATTTCGTTTGTCTTAGTTATATCAATAACATTTTTTAGGCATATTTTAAAACTCAATTATACCTTACTTTGTTTTTATTGGCTCTTTAAAATTTAACTAAAAACCGTAAGAGTACCGCTTCAGCATATCTGCTCATTTAGTGCTGTTTTTATAATGGTCGTTTAGTATAAATATGATTTTGTACCTATTTTAATATCTAAAGTGAATCTTTAGTGCGTAACATACAAATATTTACTTCAATTGCTGTGGTTAATACTGAAACACATGTAAGGCCATATTGTTTATTTTGCTTCGAAGTATTTTGATACACGAGGAAAACTCCACTCTGGATATTTAAAACTGTAAAAAAATTAACTTCATATTGAAAGAATTCTGTAACAACTCCAATTAATAGAAGTATTAGTATACAATATATATATATATATATATATATATATATATATATATATATATATATATATATATATATATATATATATATATATATACACGTAAAATCTTTTCGGAATATTGCTGGTAAACCACTGGTAATATAACTGCAAAAATATTTTACAGTTACAAATATATTTTGGTAAGTGCAAATAAAATGTTTTAAATACAATACTAAAAAATCATTTCCATTTTTACTCTATTACCTCTTTGTAATGTTGCAAAAAACTTTCTGGCTCAAATACAAAAACTGGCTCAAATACAAAACTAAAAAATTGGTAATTTTCCTAACGGTACCTTAATAAATTTCCATTTTTTGTGACGTACATAAAAAGTTTAGGGTGCAATCTTAAAAAAATGTGCCATGAAGTCACTTGCAAATGTACACCAAAATTCTCAATAAATTTACTACAAAATCCTTTGTAAGAATACTAAAAATCAATAGAAAGCTCACAAAATATTGTTTAGAAAACTCTCTAAAAATCGTTAGTAAATTTACTAAATAATTCTCAGGGAATTTACCGTAATATGTTTAGTAATTACCCTAAAATATCGCTAGTAAGCTAACTAAACTATATTTAGTACATATATAAAAACTAATATGAGAAACGCCCTTAAAAATCATTAGTAAATATACCAAATAATCTATAGTGAGTTTACATAAAGTTCTTTAGAAAATTCCCCAAGAAATGATTATTGCATTTACAACATGATCGTTGGTAAATTTACTAAAAAATCCTTACTAAACTCCCTGAACAATCATTAGTAAGATTACTAATTAATATTTAGTAAATTTACAAACAATTCTTTGGGAAACTCACTAGAAATCGTTAGTATGTTTCCTAAACAACATTTAGTAACAGTTAATAAAGCAACTTTTGTAATATTACACGATTTTCTTCTGTTGCGGTTACATAAAAAGTTCTAGGCATCCCAGTTTCCTAGAAAATTCTTAGTAACCTAACATAATTTTTTTTTTACAGTGTATTAATTAAATTTGAATTCCAAAAGTTTTATTTTCTACAATAAAAAGATCAATCTCAACAATTAGGAGTTTTCTGGAATATTTCTCCTTTTAGCAATTTCCAAAATAGTTAAAGAGTTTATGAATTCAAGTTGTCTGTCCGTCTGCATGTCAGTGCTCTAACTCACATAAATGCAGTCCTTTTATAATGGAATTAATATATGTCATTGGATATCATTATGACATTATGATAAATGAAGAATGTAAGCACCTAACGGTTCATTTGCAAAGACACTCAAAATAATTCACACTCAAACATCACTGTCTATGGGATAAAAATCGTTTGTAAAAAAGCATGTATATATATACTATATATTACATTATTTTAAACATATTAAAATGGATACCTATTACTGAAATATATACAAGGTGCTTATTATAGAATTGGGTCTGTTTATAAATTAATGTTCATTTACGGAGACGCGCAGTAGAAATGTCGATTAATCATGTTCACCCTGTATATTTAGAAAATATAACTTTTAGGATTTTTACGAATTATAGTCAATTGCGATACCTTTGGCCCAAATTTCGAGTAACATTGTTTTATCTTTACAAAAATTTCACCAGTGCTGCATACACTGTAAAAAAAATCTGTAACCTTAGTAATCTAAATTAACCGAAATCTCTTATGCTTACTAAAATTTTATGTGTACACTGTACAAGAAAATGATGTCAATCTACAAAACTTGTAAGCAAAACTAAAACCATCTGTAACTTTACAAAAGAATTTACTAAAATTTTGGTAACTTTACTAACATTTTATCTATAATGCTCGTTATCGTCACTTAAAAAGTTCTTGGAATACGATTTCCCAAAAGAATTCTTAGTAACCTTAAAATTTGTTTGATTCAAAGTGCAAATCTGTATCTGTTACATGAATTTTTATTGTTGCCGTTACATAAAAAGTTCTTGGAATACAATTCTACTAGAAAAATTTTTGTAATTATCCAAATTTTTTTTTACAGTGTAGCGTTAACTGGATAAATTATTTTTAATGCGCAACCAAACTCACAATAGTGCTAATATTTATATTTTTAGGTCAAAACTTTGCCGGTTTCTCAAGTGGTGTAGTAGATTTAATCTTTTTTCTGTCTGAGGTCAAAATTAACCTTATAGGTCAAAGTTGCTTTAATTGAGTGTATTGTCCAAAGTAACAAAATTTGAAAAATGTTTGTTGTTACATTCAATTTTTTGATACTTTCAAGATTTTTATAGTTAAATTTTAATGTTTATGCACATTAAATATATAATATTAAATTGTTATTTTTACTGTAGCTTGCTTATTTATTAAATATTAAGTTCAAAGACATAATTTTCAGGAAAACAGTTATCTCTACAAATTCAGCATCGAAAATGTTGCAAAACATTTCCTCTATATTTATTTTTTAACTTTATTTACAAAGAAATATGTAAATCACCCGATCAAAATTGAAATTCGATGAAGAGGAAAATAACCACCGTACATTTAAACATTTTCTTTTCCTTATGTCGAAAAAGAATTTTTTCTCAAATTGTTTCTGCATTTACATTCAACTTCTTGAATTTTATTTAAGAATGAAAAATAAAGCTTGTTTAAAATAAAATGTTTTACAACTAATGTATATGTAAGAAAAATAATTTTTTTCTTTCTATCAAATGCTTTATTTCTTAAAAGAAAAAAAATGAACTACACTGATGAAAGCTTTTAAGATATGCTTTTAAGTTCTTAATGTATGTGCCAGTTAATATTCTAGTTAACTTAAAGAAAAACATCTAAATTTCAACAATTGTGTTAAAATCTTTAGTGAGCGGTCTGTTTATTAGCGTAACTGTCGTAAAAAGAAGTTTGAATCGGTGTTCACAGGTCGTAAATCAACTCTTACAAACATGTTAAGAGTGATCATATTATGAGTGAATAAGTTGTAAGTTTCTTGAACCATACTTTTCTGCTTCTTGATATTTATTATTAGTAGTTGTAGACGCTACAAATAGTGTATTTGTTTCCATTGAACAGCGCAATGAACACTCATATATACATTTTTTTAATTAAATCTATTAAATTATACTAACATAAAATTTTATTATTGACAGACAATTAATTTTCTTTTCTAATAAGCTATAAATTGTAGATTTAAAAAATATATTTAACAGGTTTATACTTTAAAAATTTATCTCAAAGAAATATAATTTAAAAAAAGAACAAAATGAGTTTGTCATACGTTTGAAAAGTAGTTCTTTAGTCTTTATTAAACCAAAAAAAAAATAATAATACTTGATTATTGCTCCATTCTGCTGAATAACTTTAAATATTCTATGTTTCATCGATAAAATTCGTTTCTGTTGTTTCAATTTTAAACCACAAATTTTTAGTGACATCTTTGAAATATTTAACGCTACTGCTTTTCATTTGAATAAACTGAATCTTTAAAATAAAATGTTATTTTTTAATTTCAATAATTTGGAAAATGCAAGTGCGCACAGTAATATGCATTAAAGGCCGGAATATCAGATCAATTATAAAACTAATTATGAATGGAAATGTTATTAAATTTTAGTACATCTTTTCAAGTAATTGTTTTTAAAATTGGAAATAAATATAAAAAAAATAATGTGACATCGTGTCGTTTTGATGTGGTGTATAAAACATATTTGCATAAAACAAAATAAAATAAAATGACGCTCTCTTTTCACAAATAAGTTATTAATGAAATATATATGAATATTTGCATTGTGAATATAAAAAACAAACCTACAGTGAAATAGCATAAATAACTTTTGAAAAATGTAACCATTCATATGTTACCAAACTTGTACCAAACTTTCTTCCATAAATTTCATTTGCTTTTGAGTCACCGATATTGAAAATTACAGATACAAACATCAAGAAAAAAAAAGTAGAGCTTGAAAATCCTGTTGTTGTAAAAAAAATTTTTAAGCTTGAGACAAAATTACTGATATCTTTCTGTCTTCTTTTTCGTGAATAAAGATGGAATTATCAAGTGTTTTTATTAATTTAAAGCTAATCTTCCGCTTTTTAAGAATATCTATAATAATAAAAGAAACTTTTGTTCTTTCTGTAGATCTTTGTGTCTGTGAGTATCTTTGACAATGTGCAAATTCTAGTAAAATCTACAGCAGGTACAAGGTGGAAAAGTTTTGTGAATCTAGCCCAAAGTATCTCCTGTTGGAACTGAGACTCAAAATTTTAAAATTGTTGTAATCAGTTAGCTTTTAGATAAAAATCACACCTCACTATCACAATCGCAAAAGCCTTATATACGCAGCGGTTGACAATTAAGATCGAAAAGAATAAAAACCGCAAAGTAAAGTTAAAACCTGAATATATATTTTCAAAAATCGTTCTCTTACGTCTCAAATGGCATAATAAATTAAAAAATATATCGCATTTAACACCGCAAAAATGTCATTTTTCTGAAAAATGTTTTTTAATTTTGTTACAACACCCTTCTAAGGTGCAATTTTTGTGACCAACTAAAACCAAGATCATAAAGCACAATCTAAAAGAGCTAAAGATTAATGGTGGAATCGAGTCTCACGGGCACGATATTTTTTATACTCTAAAAGTGATTAAATGTCCGTATTTTTACACAATCTTTTTTTATCATCTCAATAAAGTATAATTACATCAGCTATAAAAATTTTGAAGCATTCGGAAGGATAGAAATATTTTTCACAAAATAAAATATTTGACGTTTTTGACGAAGTCAGAAAATCCCTGCCTATTTCGTTACAGTTTCTCCACATCTGCGCACAATGGTAGAGATAAAAGCTTAAACAATAATATGTATTTATGGTGCAATCGGTTTTTAAAAATATCTGTGATACCTCTATTCAACACATCGACAACGTTACGTTATACGATACGTTACTTCGAGCCTAAGGAACTTCAATTTATCTCAAAAGTGATTTTAATATATAATTTAATTATCTCAAAATTGATTATTTAAGACAAATTTTAACAGAATATACTTCAAATTATCTCAAATGTGACTTAGATATCGTCATATATCTTTTTGGGATTTCTTTGAAATTTTAATGGCATATTAAATCCACAAAATTATTTTGGCATATCTGATCGATTTGAATTCGATAGAGGTCTGAGTAGTTTTAAGTGTTAGTTTTTCGAAAGGAATTCTGTTAATTCACAGGATTTGCTTTTGCAAAATAAAATTATACTATAGATAAATGACTACAAAACTTTAGTGAAAAATGGAAAAAAAAATTATATATATATTTTTTTTTTGGGGGGGGATGAAGGAAAATATTAATTAAAGTATAGTGAAATTTTTAATATACATTTGAATAAAATTCTTATTCGAAGATTTTTATAATTTATTAACAGTATTTTCTGATTATCTTTAGGTATGATTTTTAAACATATTACTTAAAAATTATTTAAAATTATATCTATTTTTATGTTATGTAATGTAGTATACAATTATGAAACTTTAGGTAGATTATTATGCGCTCAGATTACAATATATGAGCATAGTTTTCTTCAAAATGAATTAACTTAATAACTATATAATAACACAAAAATTTAAACACGTGAGATTTCACCTTCTTTTTTTTTTTTTTTTTTGGACATTAAAAATATTAACATTGCAGCGTCTACCCAATAAATTTAAAAGAAACACAAATTTCCTTAGCACGTTAATGATTATTTTCTTAAACCAAACTAATAATTTAAAATAGTTAAATGCCCATTTACTTAATTTCTATTTGAAAAAATAATTTTGTGGTAATATTGCTGTTAAAATGCTTGGTGAAATATAAATTATAACTATAAATCATAAAAGAAGTGGAGCATATAATTAAAACACGCTGGCATTATTTAAGAAAGATATTTAATTTAATAAACTTCTAACAAACTTGAGTTTCTAAATAAATTCAAGTTCTTTTTAATAAACTATGTGTAAAGTTAATGATTTGAAAATATTTAATCTTTTCAATACTGCTTTTGGTGCCTTGAAGAAGAATATATTTATGTATATATAGACAATAACTAATTATAGTCTTGTGTATTCAAAAAGTGTTAAAAATATTCTAAATATGAATGTCATTAATGTTGTTATTAAAAAAACATGGGCGTACTTTCTTACGTCTTTATTTGTAAATAACTTTGCAATAAATATTGCGGAATTTAACAGCATGCTAATCAAACAACAGTTTTCTATATTTATGAAATGCTCCAATTTTTGAATTTTAGTTAAATTTTAATTTATAAAAAATAGTTTATATTTATTGTATTCAAAACTAATATTATAATAAATTTATAAATAATTTTATCTGGGCTAATTCACTTAAATGCGTTTTAAAACAATATCTTATACTTTAATTTATAAGGAAAGTTAACTACTTTGTTCTACTTTTTTAGAAAAACAAGTAAAAGTTTTAGTAAAATTATTAAAATAACACTTCAAATTTGTATGAGATCATTTAGCTTGGAGAATGCTTAGTAACAATTTCTTTTTTTTTTAATCAATTATATGTAATGTTTAATCTTTCGCTCGTAATTTTACATCTTATTTTAAATCAAATTCTAATCTGAAAATACTCACTATCTTAATTTTCCTCATGCATTACTGTATCGTCATTGAATTAGATAATTTATTAAACAAAATAACAATCTTTTAAAACAGAATGATATGGAAAAAGACCTTCCGGCAGTACCGGGAAGAAGAGGTAGCTTTCATATACTTATTTATTTATTTTAAATTAAATTATTCAAACATACGAAGTTCAAATAAGTGGAGCCCGATTATATCAGATTGAATGCTAGTTTTTTTCAATACTGAATATTAATAGGAATTTTTAGAAATTAATCATCTTTTATTCAACCTGGTTTTATTGTAAGCGGTTTATAAGGTCGTCAAATTCTACGATATCATGAAATGTATGCCATTTTAAAGCAACATGATGGATAAAACAAACCAATGTGCTTGGTCGAAATCTTAATTCATGTGCACATGCACACTGATATCGAAATCGATTAATAGTGCTGTCGCGGGCAAATTGATTTTTTAAAAAATGTCACCCACATATGTCCTAAAAATATCACCAAATTCAAGCTGCTATATCTCAGGCGTTTTTTAATGTAAAGACAAGCAAAAAATACTTCGGATATCATTATTAAGATAAATACTGTAGAAAGAAACTTTTTTCAATTAAACATTTTTTGTTTTTACATCATTATACATTTAAAAGATTTTTGACAAACTTAAATGCCGCCATTTTCATACAAGATGGCGGATGAAGTTGGCCAAAGAACTCGGTCAAGACATTGGTAAGTACTATATACAAACGGAGTTATATCCAAACTAGTTTATAAATATGTGTATTATCGTAAGACAAATTTCAGACCGTTTCAAAATATCAACCACACTGGAAATTAAAAGTGCTATAACTCAACCATTTTTCAAGATATAGATGAAACAAAAAGTGTTGTGTAATCTTTGTATCAAGGTCAAACACGCAAAAGAAAAATCTTTTTCAATTTCTTAATTTTTTGCACCTAATTTTAAAATTTAAATAAAAAAATAATATGCCGCCATTTTGAAACAAGATGGCGGATGGAACTGGCCAGCAAACTCGGTCCAGACATCTGTATATACTATGTACGCACCAAATTTCATCGAAATCGGTTCATAAAAACGCATGTTGTCACGTGACGAAAATCATATTATTTCAAAAGTGAGCAACACTAGAAATTAAAAGTGCTATAACCCAGCCATTTTTTAACATACAAACAAAACAAAAAATGCTCTGGAATCTTTGTATTGAGGTCAAATGCATAAAAGAAAAATCTTTTTTCAATTTCGCACTTTTTTGTAATTAATTTTAAATTTTAAATTTTAAAAAAAGATTTAAATGGCCGCCATTTTGAAACAAGATGGCGGATGGAACTGTCTAATGAGCAAGGTTCAGGTCTCATTATGTACTATGTACATACTAAGCTACATCTAAATAGATTCATAAATACTCGTGTTATCACGTGACAAAAATCGGGTCGTTTCAAAACGTCAGCCATAAGAGAAATTCAAACTGCTATAACTCAATCATTTTTTAAGATATAGACAAAATAAAAAGTGTTATGTAATCATTGTTTTTAGTTTTAACACATAAAAGAAAAATATATTTCAACTTTTAAATTTTTCGCATATAATTTTAAATTTAATTTTTTTAATTAAATGGCCGCCATTTTGAAACAAGATGGCGGATGATGCTAGCCAACGAACTCGGTTGAGACATTTGTATGTACTATGTGCATATCAAGTTTCATTCAAATCAGTTAATAAATATGATAGTTGCAGCATGACAAAACGAAAATAATGCAAAATAAAGCAATTATTTATTTACAATCCATGTATCCTTTTTTCTTTTATGATTTAGGTTAATTTCTTATAATTGCAATTTTGACAAGAAGTGACGGCAGAGGAAAGCAATCGTCGATAAAAAGTAATTTAATGTTCATTCCATAACTTATAAATTAAAAAAATACAACAAATAAAAAAAACACTTACAACAATTGTGAGGCAAATTTTTATCCACTAATATATCGGATTTTTTGTTAGAAAATATGCTCCATAGTAATACGAATTTATGCTAGTTAGTTCAATTTATGCTAGTACACCATTTTGGCATGGGCAGAGAAATTTCCCATTTATGGCTAACATCAGGTTAAAAAGCAATTTCGTCAAATTTCTCAAATTGCTTGACTTCATCTTGCTTATAGAGACTTTCGTCACGTGATTTGTGATTGGCAAAATTGCAATATTTTATCTCGTATTGTCAAGATTCTCACAACTTCCCAAAAACTTATTGTTCGTGAGTAAAATATGAATCATAGATTTCCGAATTCAGTATATAAAACATGAATTTAATATATTTCCGAATGATTTTCTCTTATATTCAGTATGTCTCAGGCTCTTATTATTTTCTTATGTGTAATGTAATATCATACATCACACTGTATTTCACAATTTGCCTTTCTTTAACAATGTATTATAATATATATATATATATTAATTAACTAGTCTAGTTAGTTAAAACAAAGAAAAATTAAAATATTATTGCCGAATTATTATTTCAAATTGTGTTGCTAAAAACATTATGTATATATATATAAATAAAGCTCATATGATTCAACCTAACATTAGAAAAATTCTTAAAAATTTTTCAGATTATTGCTCCCTAAAAACAATGTTGTGTATGTATAAGCTAAAATCTTTGAAACTATGCATTTAAAACAATAAATATTAATATGAAACCTTCGTATTTAAATAATATTATAATAAAAATTAATAGAAATATTAGAAATATGCGTATAAAAGTAACATTTTAGTTCATGCTAATCTTAAAATGTATTATTAATTTTTATTGCGTCCTAGAGGAAAAAATATGATTTGGGCTAATTGTGTTGAAGTTAATGATGCGTTATTCACTAGCGATTTATTCATGAATGCTTTACTAATCACTGCAACACTGGAAAGAAATTGACATTTAAAAAACTTATTCTGCAGTTAATGAGCTATGCTTATCTGTTGAAACATATTGTTTAATGAAACAAATAAATTAAATGATAAATCAATTAAAGTTTTGGGAGTTTATTTTTATCTCTTATTATGGTTAAATATGTAATTATGAATATATATATTTAATTCTAAGTATATATTAAATTATTTATATACACAACTAAAAATTTCTCAGAGTTTGGACGTGTTTCATAAATCAAATCTGTATATAAAAACTAGTCGGATGTGCCAATCCCAAAACTTTCTTCTATTTTATCCATGTTAATATTTTCAAAATCCTATATCACAGTTCCAAAATTAAATGGATATCTACGCACATTATAGGAACTCTAATGATAAAAAATTCCTTTCATTATTTTTTGAGATTTGATTGTCGCTGAAATGACGTAAATCATGCAAAATTCATCATAGCAGTGCCACTTGTTGGGTGATTTACACGGAAACCTGATTTGCAGTAACATACGTCAACATCACATCAAACTGAATCCGAAGTTTGATGAAAATCCATGCATTAGTTCTTGAGATACAGATACGGGGGAAATCGCCAAAAATGCAGCATATCAGTACGTTTGTTGGGCTATGTTATACATGAAATGGGATACATATACTGGGAGAACTTATATATCAAAATGTAGAATACGGAAGATTAAAAAAGATCTTTAGAATGTCTGTTTGCTGAAATCTGTATTGCAACAGCATTAAACGTTTTTCATATCCCTTGTAGTAATGCGAGATTTTAACTAAACTTCCATAATTTACTATATTTTGTATACACTTCCACATTAAATAAGAGATAACATTTCAAAGCTTAACATTGAATGTCAAAATGGCTGTTCCTGGTCTGGCAAAGCAATACAAACAGTCTATGCAGAGGTCAATTTCTCAAGTGGGTGAAAAAAGTTCCGGCCAGGATTCGAACCAGGGATATATTAGCTGAAGCCGCCAGTGCTCTTCTAACTGAGCCATCCCGGACGAATACTGAAGGACTATTTTACCAACATAACTTTAACGATTACAGAGTCTGGTCTGATATTATGGATAAACATATTGCTCAACAGAATAAATCGAAGGTCAACGAAGAAAGTTTTTCACCTACTTGGGAAATTAACATCTGTGTAAATAATTTACCGATTGAAAAATCGTGTTAAAAAGTATTCTAAAACAGTCAATACGTGACTTTTTGGGATACTTAGTAAACATATCTTTTAAAGTTTCATCAAATCTTAAATATTGAAATAAATGATAATTATACTTTTCATTTTATATCTTTTTTAAAGCAAAATTAATTAAAGCAGCATTATTGTTCTAGTATTATTTTAGTTTTTCATCTATAAACAACAAAAATATAGAATATTATTATATTTATATCAAGTTTTGTCGCTCCAAAAAGCGCAAAAAACGATATTGAACACGAAAATTCAAAAGAAAGTATCGATTCTTTTACACAATGCTGTTATTTCTCCAGTATATTGATAAGTTTAGTCGCATGTTCTATTATTGTACAGTTGTAAGGATAAATTGAATATGTTCTTTCACTAAGAAGAAATTCATAATGAAATAAAAAGCAGCTCTAGTATAATACAACAAAATGCCGCTTTCTAGGTCATATAAAATGCATTTAAAAAAGATTATTGGTAAAAAAATTCATTTCATATTCGTTTATCGGATTAAGTCTCGATCGATGGCAAATTTTATTCCAGTCATATAAGAATAATCCGTTTCCAAAATTTCATCGATTACTATTTAGATTATTAATTTATTTCTGGTGGGTGCATACCAGACATATTTCATAAATCAATTTCTGATTTTAATTGGAATGTAGTAATCTTTTCCACAATATAAAAATAAAATTAATAGAAAATAATCTGATTCTTACAACAGAAAGTGCTGGTCACTACAGTTGCTGTTGAATTTATATTTATCTGTTTTTAAGAGTTCTGTAAATGTCTCATATTGGGATAAAGTTTCGTTGTTATTGATTGCGTAATACTCACGACAAAAAAAATCTAACCCCTCTACCATATTACTGTTTTCTTGGTTTCTTTTAGACTCATTTCACCCTAAAATCGTCGAAATAATTTATTAAAAATCATACGCAAGCGGTCTGTAGGTGTGGCATTTTGAAATTCTTTTGACACTCTGTGATATTTTTTGGGCAATTTTAATCATTAAGAAGATAAAAAACAATCCTTAATATGATATCCTCTAAATACTACGATAACATCCGTGTATCTTTTGGAGAAATTTCTTTATTATATACAATAATTTATTATTAAATATATTGTAAATCGACTTTTATAAAATAAAATAAAATAAAAACATAATTTTCAGATCAAAAGTAAGATAACAACAACAAAAAATATATGCGTATTTCTTACAATGTTTATGTCCGAGAAGGGAGAAGTATTACGATATTTCAGTTAATTCTGTATTTAATGTTAAATTTTTGTTACAAGTATATTAAACCAATTGAACATTAAAAAATGAAAATAAAATATAAACAGTGTGATATCTAAGCACCCTAAAAACTCTGAATGCGTTCAAAGAAAATTGAAATAAATCTTAGGCTTTTTAAAGGTTTATATTTTACATGTTCCCTATCATTTTGTTTACACCTGTCACAAATATAAAACAAAATCAGCAATAAAAATATTTCCAACCTAAGTTTTGAAAAATCCTAAGATTTATTTTAATTTTATGAATAAGATCAATGGAAAGTCAGCCTTTTGACCAATTTATTTAACAGTGTCATCAAGCAATTGATGAGACTGAACATTTTGATTAGCTTCTTTGAATGCATGCCAAACTTATCGAACAAATCGGTGAATCGGTCAGTTATAAATGTGTGCTGTGGAAGTGGCCAAATTCACCGATAAGCCACCAAATTCACCAAAAATATTTCTAGGTTAAATGGGTAACATGGTTGGTTTGCTCAGTCACGTGATACAATTCACTATAACAAAACAATAATAATACTACGCCGACGCTAATAGAGATGGAGTTGCGTCATACGGTTGGTGAATATCGTATAATGTATCTTTCGATCGATTAGACAGTGACTTCAAATAACTGATGAGATTTGTAGCTCTGGTAAACTAAAATTCCAGTACATAAGACTTGCGACATACGATACTTAAACTGAGTTTAGAAAAACGCATTTCTCCAAAATGTGTCAAACCTCAATTTTAGAACTTAGTGATACTTGCCTGGACAAGATTTTTCATATAAGCAAATCCATAGAGTTACCAAACAGATATCTATATCCATGAGTAGTATTTAAAACAATAATGAATTTGGTGTTAACTATAAGTGGCAAACTCGCCAATATGCTTGGCGATACGCTTTTATTTAGAAACATCTCATAGAGTCAAAATTTATATGCCATATGTTGCAATATTCATATCGAAACATTCTACGCTGATAAAAATCTGCAACTTATGTTATATTGTCACTCCACTTCTTTTATAGAATATCACTATTGTGACCAATGAGAATGCTCTATAATATCACCAAGTAATCGTTTTCTATAAAAGCAGCAGAGTGAATATGCCACAAAAGTAGCAAATTTTGACAGTGTACGGTTAAGCTGTCATAAAACACTGTACGAATCGATTCCATCATTTTATCAATTTACGAAAATAAAGTGCGATACGAATGGGTAGTTTTATTGACGTCACTATTTGTTGATTTTTCATTTCGTATATTTCTAGAACCAAGCTGCGAGGAGACCGATCACTTTGGTTGGATCAGTGAACTGGAATTTAAAGTTTTTTGATAGGAAGAAAATTTATTTTACATAACTAGATGCTTTGAATGTGGAAGCGCCTACAAAAGCTCGTAAAATGTCTAGTAAATAACTCATTCAAAGATAAATGCTATGCTAACATGGTCGCACTGTAAATACATACTATTACAATGGAAAAATATTACTAAATACAATATATATATGGCAAATCATATTACCTTTACTACTGCAGTAGGATATAATACCAAACTAAAATTAATCCAAGTAAATAAGATTGATATACAGCTTATCTCAAAACTATTCCTAGTAACGTTTGCGATAGAAAGGCCACGCCATGAAAAAGCAATACAATGCATGGTCTGTAAGTATAAGTGTATATCTATGATGGTGCCTTGTATCTTCTGAATTTTATTAAGGAACTCAGTATACTCTCTGTTTCACAAATAAAGCTATAAGGAATATCCGCCAGCGTATAACCTCTGACTGCAGCGTATGCCCTAAGTTTTTTTTTTTTTTTTTTTTTTTTTTTTTTTTTTTTTTTACTTACGACTACATTGTATATAGTGAAATGGCAGATTGAAAAACTATTTGGAAAATAACTTTAATATATTTTGTCTTCATAATTAAATACTTTTTATTTTTAATAAGCGAAATGAATGAGTATAGACCCAAACAACCACAATCATCCTTTGGATGCCCTACAAAGACCCTAAAGATATTGTTGTTGTCATATCCTATAAATCTCTCCTATGAATATTCGGATAACACTAAAGAATGGACCGTCCACTTGTATTGTCCCCAAAATGACCCACGGATGTCCCCAAAGTGATGTTCCATTCCTTCGCTTTTCTCCTTGTAATCAAGGGTGCAACCTAACAATCTCCTCAACAGTCACAAGAACACACCACATGGCTGATGGTTTGTGCCAAATTCGAATAAAAAAATTGATGTGTCTATAAGGTGAGAGATTCTTTCATATTTATTTCTTTTGTAATACTTTATTATCATTCAGTCTATGTATTTATACTATTATGGCAAATCATATTAAAATCATTCATGCTACTGCCTACAGGACGATCTCACACATCCACAGAATTGTCATATTTAGAATATTAGAATATTCTAAATATGACATTATTTGGATGGTTTAAAGAGGTTATTAGGACCATCCCGAGAGTATAATGAAAGTTTCCTGCAACCGTCCAAAAGGCGTTATGCAATAACATCCATAGGACGTTGACAGGTGTGACATTTCGAAACCATGAGGATTTCCAGTAACAGTCTACAGAACAATTTACGGTCCGCAGGATATCAGTTTGTCCTAAATATGACATCTTTTGGATATTTTTAGGTTGTCTTTGTGTTATATGGGGATGCTGTTTTATTATTTTAAAATATAAACTTTTGAAAATTTTTAATAAAACATTTATATTTTTCAATGCTGTTAATGAGAATGAAAATGTCTTTCATTTTTATGTATCATAAAATTTTAATTAATTTGAAGTTATCTGTTGATTACAGGAACTTAACATTTTAGATAAATATACCTCATTTCCTCCTATTTCAAATTAATGATAAAAACAATAGTTTAAATCACAAAGAAGAATCACTATCAATGAGAAGAAACGAAAAATGTATAAAGAAAAAAATTAGTTTTTTTATCTACATTTAAGACATAAAATATAAAATGTACTTAAATATAATAAAATAGATAGCTTAAATGCTAAAAATAGTATATGAACCTCTAGAAAATGAAAAGAATGTCACTTTATTTTTCTATCCTTGTTTTTATGAGAATATCTATCACCTAAATCTGCCATGCGAATATCTTCTTCCATTGTGAATACGTAGACAAATAACTGATTATATTGGACATCTAATAAAACAACTACAATGTGGGGAAATTTGTTTATCAATCATTTAATTGACTAGTACTTTCGTCTTCGATGCAACTTTCATGTCTCCAACAAATCAAGTTGACAAAGAAACACTTGAATACCTAGCTATTTTTATCCACGTATTTTTATAGATTCAATAGCTTTTGCCCTCGGCTTCGCTCGCGTTAAAAATAACAAATTATGTAATAGAAGTTTTAAAAACTTTTAGAATTCTTGAGGGATAAGTGGAAAAAAATTTTTTCTTATTATTTTTATATATATTTACTTTAAACCAAAAACAACAAAACCAATTCACGAAACAAAACTAAATCCAAAACCAAAGTGATTGTCTTATTCCTTAAAAGATTCAGTTTCGTTTTAAACTTTTAGGGGAATCCCGGGGCCACCCCGGGGGGGAGGGGGTAATTCAAACCCATTCCCATTTTGACATACTTTAACAATACCACCGAAGATACAATGTTATTATTTACAATAGGATATTCCAGTTAATAATTTATAAGACCTTTTTGCAACCAAACTTACATATTTACATTGAAAGGTATTTAAGACAATATTGAATCTAATTAACTTATAATAATTAAATGAGAACATTAAATAATTAATATACAATCAAATGTTGGATGCAAGTAATATTTTTCTTGAGTTCCATAATTTTCATGCTTTGGACCATAAATCGCTGACATTGACATGGATTAGATATACTTACATTATATAAGGCACAATACTACTACATTATGAGCATTAAGATATTGATCTAGTAATAATGTTTTTAACATCAGTAATTTTCACATATTGCACTATACATCACAGTTATCAATTGAAATTATGTTTCGTGTTAATCAATATTTAAAGATAGCTATATAATAAATTGTAGAATAAACTATATTAGCTAATAAAACAGTAATTATTTGACTATTCTTAAAAATACTCAGAAAACATGTAAATGGGGAGGGGGGATTAAGATCTTGATAAAGAAAAATATATATCCAATTACCACAGAATAAATTAGAATGAAACATAAAGAGAAAAACCAACTGTCCCATTCTATTTCACTCTCTCCTTTTTATTGTACGGAACACTGAGAGCACACAACATTATCTTGTTTCAGAAACCTATCAGCGACACCTATCGGAATTCATGAGTAACACTTTAGCTTTCTATCTGCTCCATACAAATTTTCACCCCCCCCCCCCATTTTAGGGAAGTGAGGAGTTAGAAAGAGACAAAAAATATCCTATGTCACTCCCCACCCCTTCAAATATCCCCACTTAAAAAACCACGTCAATTCGTCGCTCTGCCTTGCCGTGAAAAACGGACAAACAGACACACACACACTTTCCTATATTAGTATGGACAAAATTTAACATTTAATAATATATATATATTTTTTAAATAATGGATATATAAATTTATTAAATAAAGTGAGCTCTTAGCATATTTCTTAAGATTTTCACTAAAAAACAATAAAACTTCAAAATATTCTTTTTTTTTTTGGGGGGGGGGCTTCTAAGAGTTTCACCAATAACCTAGATTATAAGACATGTAAAGGTGAGCTATGAAAAAATAAGGTTAGCAAAAATTGCATCCGGAGGAGCAAAATCACGACGAATCATTATTTTTTTTACGGAATTTGTCGAAATGTTAAATTTTATCACGGCTGAATGATTCATAATTTTTGTAGTCGATTTAAATTTGTTTTTTGAGGCGTTCAAAAAAGTTTGTGTTAAAATACAGAAGTTGTGTTATTTTTAAAATTGAAGAAACAACGTCACTGAAAGAACTGAAGCGACCCGAGTTCTCTGGCGTGTTTGAAACTGTTAAAATTCATATATTTTTTAACAGATTACAACATAAGTTGGAAGATGGTTTTAGCTCAAAAAATAATAATGTTTAATTGGTATCTTTAAAATTTCATCATGGAGGAGGAGAGGAGTTTCTATAAGGGAAAAAACATTTTTCAGAAAATTGACCTTTTTGAAACATTTTTTTAAAGGGATAATTTTTTGCGATAGTTTTTAGAATTGATTGCTCCATTTAAGACATAAGAGTCAAATCTTTCAAATTATGTCTTACGTTTTTAACTTTACTGATTAATTTAGATATTGTAAGTTAATATACAATTACAAAATACACCCCATTTTTGTTTGTTTTTCATTTTTAACTGCAAAAGGTTTCATAGCATGCGCCATAGATTTTATATTCATGTAAGATTCGACTTGAGTTTTAATGAAAGTGGGTTTCTACTGTTATTTAATAACTAAACTACTTCGATTGAGATTAACTAAGTAAGACAGGGAATTCTATAATTCTCAGTCCTAGATTAATCTGGGGTCACTCTAGTTTTGCCTCACAAAAATTAGATTTACTTAATATTTTAGACTTAGCTATGACACAAGTTAAGATTTAAAAAAAGAATTTTTGATTTATTCTATAGTTACGAAAAACCATTATTTTATTTATGAGTCAAATACAGATTACTATTATTAAAATACAAAGTATTATTAAATGAATTATGGATTGGTAACAATTTTTTTGCAAATGTCAATAGATTTTTCGTATCTATATCATGTGAGTGTTACTCCATGATATTTGTTTAATAAAGCTTAATTTAATCATTTACATCTTAATAATAAAATATACTTTATAAAATACATGTTAAATATATTAAAATTACAAATTTTAATATAATTTGTATATATAGGAATATATTCATATAATATTACGTAAATTTTACTATAATGGAATTCCATTATATAAGTTTTAATATAATGTAATTTAAAAAAATTACAACATTTATGTATTTTCTATTGTGATCGGTTTTAATAAAAATATTGTTTTCTTCTTAATAATACATCATGTCATATAAAGTATCAAAAACAATATATTCTAATATTTTCTTCACATTTTATCACAGTGTTTTATTTGTTTATTTGTTATTTGCAGATTTGAGTGTTTTCTGCCGCTTGATATTACTTCACGTCTCCAGTACATGATATGAAATACTTCTTGGCTAATACCTCAAGTATTAAAAGAATGGTTACAGTATTTATTCATGCATACAAAAGAATTCGTTTTGAGTACTTTGGTAACACTCTACTAGATATTTGGAATGTATTATATTAAAGTATATACATATATTCATGAATATGAGTTTTAGTAAATAAGACCTTAACCGCAATGATTACTCATGAATGGGAAGAGAAAACATATTTAATGAATGCATGAACATGATATTTAATGAATGCATAAATATAATAAAAGAATATTTGTGCAAAAAAATAGCACAAATAAAGATGAGATCTTCTTCCAATTTTTCATGAATAATATGATGGAGAAGCACATTTCGCATTTAATTGAAATAACCAAAATATGGAAAACAAACCATTTTCTCCGGAACGGAATCTGATAATCTCTCATCCACCATCATAATCCAAGAGCTGACCGCACAAAATCCTAAGTCATCGAGCACTAGAAAAAATCCTATATTTATTGGAAGAGCAGTAATAGAGGAATCTAATGATCCATGTCTGCCGGAAGCGAAGTAGTGCATAAGCAAAAAATTAATATTACTAGTGGTTGACTCGTAGGATTAGCATTGTGTTTTCCTGCACCCAGTTTTCCATTTTTTCATACTTTTAATTGTACGGCAAACACAATGCTAAACTTACGAATCAACCATTAGTGATATCAATTTTTGGCTTATGCACCATTTCGTTTCGACATGGATCATTATACTACTCTATTATTACTCTTCCATAAAATAAAGGATTTTTTCTCGTGCTTCATGACTTAGCATTTTGTGCAGTCGGCTCTTGGACTATCATGTGTAGTCAATTTATGATAAGTGGATAATCTTTATACTGCTTTCAGTTTAAACATTAAATTTCGACGCAACTAATTTTCTCACATGGGTTATATTTTACTCATACTTTTTACTTACAATGAATTTTACTGCGAATGTTGATAATTACGCAAAATACAAAAATCCCTGTCGGCTGGGCCTATAGGCGGAGGTAGATTTCGAAGAGTGCTCATTTCAACAAAAAAATATATATGATTAGAGATAAACCCAGTTTAATAACTTCATTTGGCCGTTTAAGAAAATTTTTTAATTTCATTTTTCTGCAAAAACTGGTTTTATCAGAATCATCTTAAGAAAAATTCAGCTCAAATGCCCATTTTGACAACATATTTTGAAATAAATTCTGAATTTATTTAAAAAAATCGACAAAAACAGTACATTATACAGTTCCTAAATAACAAGAAACTGTCAGTTGAATGCATTTGAGAAAAAAAAAATTATTTAAAAATGAGTCATAAAATAACCGGTTTGTTATTTGAATACATCCTTAATTCTTTAATCATGATTGCTTCGGAAAATTTTGTGCGAAATACTCACTTTGACAGCATTTTAAAAAATATATTCTATCTTTATCAAAAAACTGGTCAATGCGTCACAGTATATAATTCCTAAATAAGAGGATCTGTAAATTAGATGCGTTTGCTATGTGAAAACTTCCTTAAATTTTCAAATCACGAAGACTTCGGGAAATTCTGTTCAAAATACCCTTTTTGGTAGCCTTTTTTGAAATATATTCCGTCTTTATCCAAAAACTGACCAACGTATCACGTTATATAGTTCCTAAATAAGAGGATCAGTAAATTGGATGCGTTTGAGAACAAAAATGGATTTAAAAACGAGTCAGAAAAAAATGCAATTTCTTATTTGAACTTAAATTTTCAGTCCCGATGACTTTGGGAAATTCTTTTCAAAATACCCTTTTTGGTAGCCTTTTTTTGAAATATATTCTGTCTTTATCAGAAAATTGACCAATGCGTCACTTTCTACAGTTTCTAAGTAAGAGGATCTACCATTTGGATGCGTTTAAAATCAAAAATGAATTTAAAAATGAGTCAGAATATAAGCAGTTTGGATTTGAGGTTATTTCTCCAACTCATAGTTTTGTTTAATTTCTTTTTGCTATATGAATTGGTCCTATGAAAAACTTGTCATTATAAAAATTGTAGATATTTTTGAGAAGATGTAAAATAAATTTAATTAGATTTGATATCGTAAAAATTGTCGGAGTTATGCATTTTTCTCTTTTTTCACCGCCCTTTTTCTTTTCGTTTTTAATTTTTTTCATGGGTAAAAGTTCATCCTATCAAAAACTTGTAAATACAAAAGTTTTAGATAATTTTAAGAACATTTACAAAAATTTAATTGGACTTGATATCTTGAAAATTGACGAAGTTGTGAATTTTTTTCTCTCAAAACCCCTGTTTTTTTCGCCCCTTGAGCCCACTTCTAAATTTATCAAAAATCTGTCATGCATAAATTTTGGCCCATTTTTAAGAAGTAATATAAACTTTAAACCAATTCGATATCTACTTTAATAAAGAAGTTATGGCGTTTTTTCGGTTTTCACAAAAACGCCCCCTATTCCGACCCCCCCCCCCTGGTCCGATTTCGCCCATTAACGAACTTAGCCGAGATTTCATCCCCTTTGATTTTATGTACCAGTTTTTTGGAGATTGGTGAAGAATTATAGAAGTTATCGTGTCCATAAAAAAGTGAGATATATATATATATAGACAGATAGATAGATATATAAACTGGTGCAATAGGTAGTATTTCATACGAAATCTACCTAAAAACCATAAAAGCATTACGAATGTATCGCAAGATAACAACATTGAAAATGTTTGCAAACAATGTTTGCAGAAGAAAGTATCCCCTGCAATCAAATTTATTTTAACAATTCTGGAAAATAATTTCACAAAGCTTATGTTGAGAGAATACGTAATAAAACAATCTTGGTGAGCTTGAACAAAAATGTCTGATAACTCTTTTATGGATTAGAAAACAGCACAGTGAAATAGATATGTTTTGCTAAAATGATATTTAATATTATCATAATTAATACTTATTTCAAAGAAATGATATCTTTTTCTCTTTAATCAATGAATGTATTTTATTTGATATCATTTGTAATAAATAAATAAATAAAATTGATATTGCCGAAACTGTTGGTAGAAAAGCTGCCATTTCTTTGATGCTTCGCCATAATACTTTATTTTAATAGATGTTCCTTTTATCTATAATTATTTAAACATTCTCAAAACAATTTCGAAATCAAAATGTTACGCTAGATTAAAAAACAAGTACTTTTTAAAAAGGGTTTTTCAAGATTGGGGTTTATCTTCAAATATGATCTGAGATACAATGTGACAATTCGAGTTTTAGATTCCATTTAGTTTCTAACTCTAGATTCTAAAGATTGTTATAAATGACTGAATATGTAAATAAAATTTAAATATCTAACAATAATCATTATTGTTCAAAATACTCAAATTCCTTATATATAATTTACAACATTTATCCTTTATTTTACCAGTAAAATGTAATAATAATTTTTGTCTTATTTAATCTGCAAAATTTGTGACAAAACAAGAAGAGAATTTTATGCTAAATTACAGCAGCTTTAAAACGCCTTAGTTCTTAAGTTTTTGATTTCTCAAAAAGTAAATTAAAAAATGTTTTTTCGCCTTCATTTCTAGAAAAAAAAATCTTAGGAAAAATACTTTTAAAAAATCATATTTTTTAATATAGAAATCTAAGAAATTTTTTGAAGCCACTCGGCAACAGTGGATTTAATTAAAATAATCTTCATTAAAAAAAATTCTATAATATTAAATAAGAACTGTGATACGGAAAAAACTTTATTTGCTCACTCCAGAGCAAAATACAGTATTTTGCAAGTTTCCAAACAAAACAAAAATCCTGTGTAATATTGAAAATATTAAATCCATCTTTATTTTTAAACAGCACTAGTGCTGCTATGTAATGTTGAAAATTAATTTAATAATATATTCATTAATGTATTTTATTAGCAACATTAGATAAGAAAACTAAATTAGGTGTGTTGACTTTCGGTAATACACATCATTTAAGATTTAAAAGTTAGCAGGTGTATTTGCTTGCATTACATTTATTGCTAAATGTTACAAACTTTGAATATTTTTTACACAATGCCAATATATATTTTGCTTTACTATTTAAAGAAATTGTTTCCAACTTATTTCACAGAAATTACTTATAAGTAATGTATAATAGCTAATATTAAAAAGGGCGCTAACATTTTTAAATATTCATTCTAATTCAATTTAATTTGTTTAATTTACGTATTTTGTTTTCCTTCTAAAGCCATTTTTTTCAGTAAACTATTCAGATTTTGTTTACAATGCAGACATTGAATATGAATACAGATGCACAAAAAAATTCCATCAGAGATGAACTGTAAAGTAAAAAATATGACCATTTTTTAAAAAATCTTAAATTCAGGTACTTATATTTTAAAGAATTTCATCTTTTTTTCACAATAAAACAATGCTATACAATGATTAATAAAATTCATAAATTATAAAAAAAAATATGTTATTCCATTCGACGTAGATCTTATTTAATGTTGTAATCAGTTACTGCTTTAATTTTCACTTTGCCAAAAGAAAAAAAACTAACTTATGTATTAAGTTTAAATTTTTAGTGTAAAGATAATTAAAAAATAATAAAGACTAAAAAATAACACTTCTAACACGTACTGCCGAATATATGTTACATATATCTTTTTTCCATAAACATGAAAGGAGGCATGATTTTCTGTTTTTCCTCAAAGAAAACATTTAATCTATCGAAATTTACTTTGTGTAAGGGAATGTATAAACATATTAAATTATTTGATAGTCACTATAGATACATTTTTTCCGATAATGCCCAAGTCTTCCATTATAAATTTTTAAAATACTCGCTCTGGCAAAATAGTAATTTTTCTATAATGATGATGCCTCATAAACAAACCGTTGGAATTGGTTTGTTTAAGCCATAAGCTTTTCTTATACATATCATTGTATAAAAAAATCATTAAATAAATAATGCTTTTACAAATCTTTCTACGAGACATATGGATATTTAAAATCTCAAAATGATTATGTGTCATACTCAAATGTATTAAATAAAAATTAATATTATTATTCCTCTAGAATTTATATATTTTTTTCTTCAGAACAATTTTAATCAAATCTTCCTTGTTCTCTTCCTTTTAAAAGGAAGATACGTTAGGATTCCATGCCCACTCACATTATTTTTATTCTAACATTTCATACTAAACATTTTATAATTAACAAGAAGAGGATCAACTTTGATAATCACAGATTTCGATTATTTTCGATTATACAGGGCAGAGACCCCTCAGCCTCAAGTTCAATGGATTTTATACAACACTCCTTAAATCTTGAGAAACAGGCGAATCTAATACTATAACACAATTTAAATAGTAACTTTGAAAAGAAATGGCACGGTTGATCGTGCTCAACTGGTATTACAAACATTAATGTGGCATTTTTTATTTTAAACCATTATTTCTCATCATAACGGTTTTGCATGTAATTATGATGTTTCATGCAACTATTTAGTTACAGAAAAAATTAAATAGGTTTAAATTAGAATTGGTATACGTTATAATATTTAATTGACAATGAGATTACTAAAACAAGTATATTTATGGAAAAAAAATTGGAAAAACAAAAAGAGCGCATCCTAGATTCGAATCCAAACCTGCTAGATGACTGGTTACTACTTATCCGACTGAGCTACGACCACGTTCATTTCTAACTGTTCAATGTAAGGTATTTTAGTTGTGTTATTATATAAGGTATCCGGCCCCCGCTGCTTCTGAAGAAGTAAGGAGCGTTGTGTAAAATCCATTCAGACTAAAGCTAAGGGGACTGTACCCTACAAAATGTATTAAAATAATCAAAATATGTAATTATCAAAGTTGACCCTCTCTCTGACAGCTTTATACAAGTGTCCATACATAATTTAATTCAAGTATTTCATAAATCTAAGCGAGAACTTCAAATAAGTTAGAAGTGTCTGAGTTTTCTTTAGCTCTCCGAAAAATTGCATTTTCCAGCTAAAAACTCCATTAACTGTTGACACGTTCGCTGCCTGTTGTATGAAGATTTGATAATTGTTAATGCCGCACTGTTGAAGTGGGTTTTTCCCAGAAACAGATTTACTTTTTATAGCAAAGAAGCAGTGAAAGATTTTCCCGCACCAGCCCGTGACAGGCTATTGAGACATCACTCCACATCACGCGCTGGCGCGTGAATGGCCCCTTAACGTTGGTGCCATATCACGCCTCTTCGTGTGAGCGGCAGCGAATGTGTTAAAGCACTTTAGGAATTTCGATACAAAAATTTTAGTGGTAGTATATGAGTATAAAATCATATGTGGCAGACTAAAAAAATAATTAATTTTAGAAAAAAAATTCTAAAAATATACCATTTATGAAATTTTGTCATTTTTCTAAAACAAAAAGTGTTAGTCATAGGAAAAACTGCATGCCATAAATCTGGAGCATAATCCAGTGAAATACTGATTCTAAATTTCATGAAAACCGGTCATGTTGTTTCATGAGGAAGCAGGTCTAATAGCTCATTTATATTCTGAGAGATTCCACACGGTTTCGACTTCTCTTAAGATAAAGTAGATATGAAGAGTTTATATCATCTTTTCGCTTCGGAACTAGTCAATTGTGCTAAATCCAAATTTTCTTAAGGGAGACCCGTACCCCATTTTCGGCCAAAAATCATCAAAAGTTAAAAAAAAAAATCTCAGAAAACGATAAAATACATATTTGTGAATATCCATGCAAAATTTCAGAACTCTGGGACACTTGGAACAGGTAGAAAATGAGCTTTTTAAATTGTACTCACTATAGAGTTTAAAGGGCTAGCGGCTATTTAAAACGTGTTTTCCTGAGAATGACTTTTTTCATATTTTGCCTAAGTTCAAAGTACTAAGGCTCAGTGGTAAAATGATTTAGAAACAAAGTGTTTATGTTTTGAGAATCTTAAAAAAATTTGCAACAAAAGTAAGGAGAGATATTTTTTTTAACTATTTCTGAAAATTTTACATAAATTGGTAAACAGGAAAATTATAACGAATTTAAGAAAATTTACCATGCGTATTTTTATTTAATTTTTTTTAGCCGATTAAAATAGAAAATTAAAAATGTCTCTCCTTAGTTCTTTTCTATATACTATAACACTATTTAAGAAATTTTAGTAAACCAAAGTATTGAAAATTGAATGAGGAGTAATAATTTTAAAAAGTGTATTTTTCGACAAAAAAAATCATAAAAATCCCCATAAAAAATATACTTTTTAATAAAAAGTGAATTTTTTTGCTAATTATTTCTTACAAGAAGATTCTTAAATAGTATACCAAAATTCATTACTTTAAAATCAATAATAAAAATTTTGGGTTTTTTCTTACTTCCCTTAATTTCATAAATGTTAATAAATTTAAAAGATGTACTTTTTTCATGCATTTTAGAGCAAAAAATTCTTATTACAAATATGCAAATTAAGCTTACAAATGTCAACTGAGAGATATGCAATATGATTTTTTTAATAGCTATCGCTCATGTCTCAAAAGTAGACCAAGGTTTGCTTCACAGCCGTACATTCCCACTTAATTATTACATAAATTTATATAAAGCTCAGCCTATTAAATTACATCTAATAATAAAATTTCGCCAAAAAATAAATTCTTATCTTTATCTATAAAATATCGAGAAAAAAACAACAAAAAATCGCTATTACTGCTCCCCCTACTGGATGAATACCGTAATTTTAAACTGGGATCTGAAGTCCACGGTAAAGCAGGATTCGTACGCTTTAAGGACATTCAAACACTTTTTACTAGAAAGTTTGTAAAGCACCAACTGGTACCATATGGCCGTAGTCATAAAAACAAATATAAAGCTTGTTTTAATTCTATACATTTCTAGGTCGTAGTCATAAGAATTTCCAAACACCTTTTAGCAGAATATTTGTAAAATATTATTAGGTTTATTTAACCCCTTGAGGGGCAAAGCACTTCCGTTCCTAAAATGTTCAAATGACTGATTGACATCGGAATTCATAAACAAATTTATATTATAGTAAGTAAAAGCTGTTTTGTTGTTACATTGTAAAAAACAAAACTTAATACTAAAGTTTCCGGTGCCAATGTGGCTTAAGGGAATTAAAATTAAGTGGTATATGTAATATACCGGTGCCCTTCAAGGGGTTAATGAAAAAAATATTTACCTTCAGTTATAAGCGAACAGTAGTCTACGAAATTTCTGGTATTAAAACAATTAAAAATCACCTGAATACTTTGTTGTGTACGAGCCCTGTAAAAAGATATATATGATGATTGGTTCAGCTCTATTGATAAATTCATTACTTTCCAATGATACAAAGCACAAATCATAGAGAAACCTATGTCTACCCCTCCTCTTCCGAAGAAAATCCGCAAATTCAACTTATACCATACGGCCGTTGTCATAAGCAAAATATGAAGTTTGTTTCAATTCTGTGCAATTATAAGCCGTAGTCATAAGAGCTTTCAATCACCGTTTACCAAAATGTTCGTAAAGTAATATTATGTTTATTTAATGAGATAAATGTTTACTATAAGTGAACAGTAGTTTACAAATTTTCTGGCTTTTAAAACAGTTACCGTAATTTCGGATGTATAAGCCGCGGCTCAAACAATTCTTTATCGACCCAGAATTTTTTTAAAAATTAATGTTACTACTTAGATCGCCGTAAATATTTGTGTTTAATCATTAAATAAGATTTCTGGGTCCAAAAAGAATTATTTGAGCCGCGGCTTATACACCCGAAATTACGGTAAAATCTCCTAAGTCCTTTGTTGTGTACGAACCCTGTAAAAACATATATATATGATGATTGATTCAATTCTGTTGATAACTTCATAAACTTTCTAATGCTACAAAACAAAAATTGTAAAGAAATCGCTGTCTATTCCTCTTCTGAAGAATATTCGTAAATTCAATTGGTACCGCACGACCGTAGTCATAAGGGCAAATATGCAGTTTGTTTCAATTTTATGAAATTCTAGTCCGTAGTCATAAGAATTTTCAATCATTTTTTAACAGAATGTCCGTAAAGTATTGTTAGGTTTATTTAATCAAAAAAAATATTTATTCTTCAGATATAGCTGCTTGTGGACTAACAAACATTTTGGTACTCAAACACTTAAAATCTCCTGAATTCTTTGTAACAACGAACCCTGTAAAAAACATTATATGATGATTGGTTCAATTCTATTGATAACTTCATACACTTTACGATGATACAAAATAATAATCTTTAAAAAATCGCTGTCTACCCCCCACCCCCCCACACACACACCTTCCAGAGAATAGTCCCAAGTTCAACTGGTACCATACGGCCGTAGTCATAAAGACAAATATAAAGTTTGTTTCAATTCTATGCATAACTTCGCACAGTTTTCGATCATACTATATGAAAATTAACACATAAATCTCTTTCACAGTTTCCCTTCGAGTACGATATTACTAATTAAAACTGAATCAATAAACATTTATAAACCGTACTTTTTGGGATCTCTGAACCTAAAGCGTGAAAATCTCTCGAAAACTGTAAGGCAAGATAAGTTTAGATTAAAATACTAGCTTTTATTATAAATATAATGAAGTAAAAATAAATACCCAATGAACAATTTAAAATTGCGAATTCAGCAATAAGTAGTATTTTGGATAGAATTGTCTCATGTCCATTTCGTTAAATTCCGTAAGTCAAATTCGACATTTTCCGACGAATTAATCATCTCACTAAAGTAACAAATTTAGAAAAAGCAAATCCATTTATTAAATTTGGACTAAGTTTGATATATGTAATATGTACCCTAAAGTAAAAGAAAACTTCAGTCTGATCTTCCAAGGGAAAATGAAAACTTGTTAGCTTTAGAAAGAAAATTTTTCTTTTTTTTTATTTTCTTCATTAACTAAAGCTGTAACAATTTGGATCCCAAATAAATAATCAGAAGCAGACATTCATGTTTTCTAGTTGCATTGTTCCAGAAAGATTCTATGTATTGGATCTCATTATTAATTTGAATTTGTCACTAGTTTCATGCAAAAATAGATTATTAAGCAAATTTAGGGTACTTAAGTCTGAAATAAGCTTCAACCACCTGTTATCCTTTTACCATAACCCTTCTATCATATTCAACAGGGTGGAGTGAAAATGACCAAGAAAAGACTTCCTAGGTACCTGAAGGAATTTTTCAAAATTCTTGAAATTTTGCGCATAAATTATCGGTATTAAAAGACAATTTTTAGCCGGTATTCAAAATCAAAATTCCAAATTCAACCAAAAATCCAACAAAAATCATTTTTTAACTCCAACCTAATATTCAGATATGCCCCACGATGTTTCATTAAATTATTTATATTGAATAGAAACTTAAGAAAACATTATCCTGAAGTAAATTTTAAATTCTATTACGAATGTCGTCAAAATTACGTTATGCTTGTATCCCATGTTCTATTATCAAGATGTTCACTTGAGAGTTCTTTAAGATTTGTGTAATTATGTTCACGTAAAAACAAGTAATGATGATGTAAAAGTTAGAAAAATTCTTCAATTTAAAATATAAACAAAAAAGTCTATTTAGTGCAACATTTTCCGAAGAAGAAAAATGTTACGGTATATTCTTGTTTGAATCATTAATTTTAATTAATCTTAATCAAAATAGACTTTAAAATTTATAGGAAAAGCAATATTCTTAAAAAATCTTTAGTTTTCTTTAGAGTAAATGCACTTGTAAAATGTGTTTATAAATAAGAAAAACTGTTGCTTTTTCTCAAATTTCCTTCCGTTCATTAAAATTAATGATCGCTAAGCGGTGATTAACAAAAAATATATTACAAAAACATGTCATTCAGAGAATTTTCTCCTTGTAAATTTAAACCTTTCAAATTATATTTTGTACACAGTTTGTGCTTTTTCGTAAATTATTAGAAAATGCAAGTGTGCTTTTAAGTTTTCAATGGCTTAAAGTATAATAAAATAAATAAAATGTCTTATTTTAACAAGCAGATTTTAAGTGAATTTCATTTTTGGAGTAGGTATCATAAATTGCTATAAAACTATTTTTTTTCTTTAATTTAAGAAAATGCTTCCTTGAATAAAAATGTATACAAATAAGATTTTATTATTTACAAGTTACTTTCAGCCTTTTTCAACCCCTCCCTGCTTACTGATTTAAGTCTGCTGCAAATCAGAATAAATATTTTTTATGTAGAGATTTAAAAAAAAAAAAAATAGAAATTTATTCATAATACACCAGAAAAAATCTGAGGAACTGTGTCAATATTTATTTAAAAAAGCTATTTGCATTTCAGTACTGCATGGTCAATGATGCACAGTCCAGCCCATGACCGTCTGTCTCCATGGCGCACGTTCAGGTATTTAGCGCAAATTTGAAAGTCCTTTCAAATGTTTTTTGTTACTAACTTTTTTAGATAAATATAGCTGCATTTAAAAAATACTTATTGGAATTTTATCCAAGAAATGTTTGCATTCTTTTTATATGGTTAGCATTTTGACAGGTTTTGCCTGTTGACTCTGTTAAACGTTTGTGACAAGTCCCTTTTAGGTAACTATAATTCTAAATTTACTATGATTCATATTTTTGGAAAAAATTATTATATTCTTCTGTCTTTACAAGGACAAAGTATTGGATTCTTGAAAATTTTTAACTTTTGGATTTCGATGAGCTTACACATTTTAGAATATCAGGATCATGATTCGATGGTTTTTTAAAAATGCCTATTTGTGAGTCTGTCTGTCACTCTGCCACTCCGTTAATCTGTGAGTCTGTATGTGACAAAAATTTAGTTTGTCCTCTATTTCAAGAATAAATGAACGGAATTTCACAAAACTTTAGATTTTGTTAGACCTTGATAGAAACTGAAGCTGATTATATTTTGGTATATATCGCACGAAAGGTGATGCTGGTATGTTTTATTATTCACAATCTCCTCAGTGGCTTCGTTTCAAGAAATAACTCTCGGATTCTTATAAAACTTTAGATTCAGTTTGTCGTTTGTATAATTTAGAGTTGAGAACTTTTTGGTGTAAATAGTTAACGATATGACACCTTTCCTGATTGTCGTAATTGCTCTATTAAAAGAACTGCACGAATTTTCATCAAACTTCAGATTCAGCTAGTACCTAATATACATCACTGATGTTTAACATTTTCCAACAAAGTTGAAAAGTGTTTATGCATTCGGTTTGTCTGGCCGTCTTTCCGGATGCCCGTCTTTCAGCGCTCTAACTCCCATAAATATTATCGGAATGCTATGAAATTTTTATATGTTATTGATGTTTACCCTAGCACGAACCCTATTGAAAATGAAGTTAGCTTATTTACAGGGATAGTCAAAAGTTTTCCGGTATATTACGGCCAATGGGAAAAAATCGTTTAAAATGAATTTTAAAGGTGTTATACACTGTCAAACTTATTCAAATTTACATGGATTGCAAAGTGCACTAAAATATGCATTTATAATTTATAATTATTATCACGATAATAAGTTATAGCGGTTTTCCAGATTTCAAAGTACTCGAAGCTTTATACAATGAAACATAAGGAATAAATCTTTCTACCAGAATTACACAACTGAACAAAGGTTACGAAAGTATTTTTATTCAAATATATACGCGGAAATATTAAAATATATATGTGTGAATTAGAACAGCCTCAATATATATTCATTGATTCTGACTAATGTAACATTTTAGATTATTTTTTTATATATTTATTCAGTTGGTAAATAAATTATACGAGTTGTAAATTTCTTAATATACACTGTAAAAAAAAATTTGGAAACTTACAAAAATTTTTCTAGTAGAATTGTATTCCAAGAACTTTTTATGTAACGGCAACAATAAAAATTCATGTAACAGATACAGATTTGCACTTTGAATCAAACAAATTTTAAGGTTACTAAGAATTTTTTTGGGAAATCGTATTCCAAGAACTTTTTAAGTGACGATAACGAGCATTATAGATAAAATTTTAGTAAAGTTACCAAAATTTTAGTAAATTCTTTTGTAAAGTTACAGATGGTTTTAGTTTTGCTTACAAGTTTTGTAGATTGACATCATTTTCTTGTACAGTGTACACATAAAATTTTAGTAAGCATAAGAGATTTCGATTAATTTAGATTACTAAGGTTACAGATTTTTTTTACAGTGTATGAGGAGTCTAATTTGAAATTTACTACTCATAATGCA
Source organism: Maratus speculifer (assembly GCA_964019185.1). Lineage (NCBI taxonomy): Eukaryota > Metazoa > Arthropoda > Arachnida > Araneae > Salticidae > Maratus > Maratus speculifer. The sequence continues at coordinate 335,263,848 of OZ025292.1, forward strand.
ATATAATCTATTAATTTGGTATGAGCTTAAAACAGACATTTCATACATATTTTATAACGATTTACTCAGCTTAAACTTAATGACAATTTTTTTATAAAGTAATTTACTTTTTTTTAACAGCATTTAAAGAAACATTATAAGTGATTCCTTATAATCTAAACTTTTAGCAATTATTTGTTTTATTTTTTTATTGAACTTGAAACTTGCAGAGTCAATATTTCATATTTTTTATGAAAATAAATAATAAAAGGTTATTAATTTTCTTCCCCACTTAAATTCATCCTATTTACAATCTTCAATAAAAAGTTAAACTAATTAAATCACTGTTTAAATAACTGCAATTTTGTCAACAATTCATTCATTCTTTAATGCATTTTATTTTCCTTTGTTAAGAGTGCTAACATTAAAATTTTCAAAGTTTATTGCCATACTTTTATAGTTGATGAAAGTACATAATTTACTGTTCTCCCTACTTGGAATTTCATACAATGAAATAGAATGAATAAATCTTCCTACCAGAATTACGCAAATAAACAAAAGCTACGAAAAGGATTTTATTCAAATATATATACTCGGAATTATTAAAATAAATGTGTGAGTTAGAACAACCACTATTATGTTTAGTAATCGATTGTGACTAATGTAACATATTACATTATTTTTATATATATTTATTCAGGGGGTAAATAAATTATAGAAGTTGTAAATTTCTTAGTGGCTGAAAAACTATTTTGAAATATACTACTCATAATGTAATATAGTATTATACAATTATAGAGATATAAACTTTAAACAGATATTTCAAAGATATATTATAACTACATACTTAGCTTATACTGGATGATAATCTTCTTTTTTATAAAGTAAAAAGTTACATTTTTTACAACATTTAAAGATAAATTACGACTGTTTTCCTGCAATCTACATTTTTAGGAATTTTTTTTTTTTTTTTTTTGAACTTCAAACTTTAGCAGTTTATTTTTCCAGATTTCAAAGTACTTGGAGTTTCATACAATGAAACAGAATGAATAAATCTTCCTGCCAGAATTATGCAAATTAACAAAAGCTACAAAAGGGATTTTATTCAAATATATATGCGGAGTTGTTAAAATAAATGTGTGAGTTAGAACAGTCTCAATGTATATTAAAAGATTACGACCCATGTAACATATAAAATTATCTTTTTACATAATTATTCAGTTAGTATAGAAATTGCATGAGTTGTAGATTTCCAAGTGGTTGATCTTCGAACGGACTTTTTTCGCACACTTTCAAATTTACTACTTATAATATAACATAGTCTTTTAAATTGGTATGTACATTAAACAGACATTTCACAGATACATTATAATTACGTTCCCAGCTTATATTTAAAGATGATCTTCTCTTTTTTTGTAAAATAAATTACTTTTTTTTTAATAAACAAATTTGTATTCAAGCAGTTTCCTTTATATACGTGTATATAGACATGCATTTAAATGTGAATGATTATTTGGTTACTAACCCAGGATACGTAAATAAACATCACTTTCCTATAATGATCATTTTAACTTCTAAAGACAACTCTAGCTAATTGATAAATTACTGCTTTTTTTACTTACCCATCATACGTAGTTTAGGGGTAAGTCTTGCAATCGTTTTGAAAATCGAAAAAAAATTTTTGACGGAATTACACGTTTTAGATAGTGAAGATTCCGAAAAACCTATTTTTAGAAAAAAAAATTTTGCCGTCCGTCTGTCTGTCTGTCTGTCAGTCTGTCTGTAAACGCTCTATCTCCCGAACAAATTGAGATAGAGACTTGAAATTTTGTATGTAGTTAGTATGTAAGAATGGAACGAAGCCTATTTAATATCAGCAACCTCGATTATCCGGAACTATTTTTTTCGGACTCTTGAAAAATTCGTTCTGATGAATGTATATAAAATTTTTCGAATTTTGTTGTTCTAAGGAATGGAAGTAAAAGGCAATAAAATAACACACATTTTGCATATAAAACGAAGTCGATCGGATTATTAGTTGCCGAGATATTTGTAATCCTATTTTCCACATTCTTCGATTTTTCATGACCCTGTATTTCATTCAAATTTCAATTCAGAGGTATATTTTAATTGGAAATGAGACGCTTAATCCGACACAGTTAATTGTTAGTTAATAGAATTATTATTTTTGGAGTTATAAGGATGTTTCTTTTACGCAGTTCGGTACTACTTGAGTAGTTTGGCGTTTTATATAATTCGTCGAAATTGGTACATCAGCAGTTCTTTAATAGAGCATTACTTATGCATATTAACAATATATAAATTTTGTTTATGAATTGCAATGCACTGTATAAATAGTTTTCACATGTTTTATTTTCATATACATATCCATGATGGGTAAGTATTACGGTGGCCCCCAATGACTAGTTTTTTTGAAAAAAATTTCCTATATTTTTTTTCAAAATGTATAAGGCGCTAATTCATTTCCCTGCCTTTCCTTGGGCAATATTCCTGCTGTTTGTGCTGCGAAACAGATTTTTGTGCTTTGTATTCTATTTCTGGCGATGGCTCAAAAATGAATCCTTAAATATTTAGTATAATTCCCGGAATCTGTATATGAAATCCAACTTATATAGAGGTCTGTATGAGATCGATCCTGCAAAGTAAGGCTATGTTCCTAAACGGGCCAAGTCGGTAGAATAAAGACAATGTTTTTAATTTGACAGTCCGAGAATATAATTAAACTAGCTATCGTGCAGAATAAAAATAAATAATCGCGCGTACTGGCATAATATAACTAAGTAGAGAAAACGAAACTAAGCTGATAAAATATGAATAATTTTCAATAGATTGATTGGGATAAGACTAAGTATAAATTTGATACACGAGTGGATGGTAGCTAGTCAACGTCAATATAGACATATATGTCCAGGGAACATATCGGCATATGGAAATTACATCGTGTCTGAGACCAGGTTTAATTATTTTTAATCAGGATCGTAAAAATATTTTCTGACTTGCATTAAAATTCTAGGTACTCGTGTCTGGTCGGAACTGGATTTGCTTGTTTCCCAGATGTGACAGTCAAGCAAAGTCCAGTCAGTCAGTAGAGGTTTAAAAAAATAGTAACAATGATAATAAACTCCTGTTAATGGATTCTCTCTGGAGATGTACGTTAAAATTGTTATAGAAAAATATTTAAAAAAAAGGAAAAAAAAAAGAAGAAAATATCATATAACTTTAAATTATGATATTACATTTTATTATCTTATATTATCTTATATATTTTATTATGCTGTCATTCTTCGTTTGTTCTAAGCGGCATTATTTGTTTCAATATAATTGTCTAAAAGTATAAGTAATAAGGTACCCTGGGGTAAAAACGCCACGTTAAGGTTATACCAATTTTCACGGGTCAGTTTTAGTTTGTGTTTTTCAAACAAATATATGATTTGATACAGCAACTCATTGAATATCTATATTAAAAAAATAATTTAACAGATATTTATTCATAAAATGTAATGGCTTGATTTCTTGACCAATGCTATTTGGTGTTATTACCCACCTATATGGGTAATAACGCCATGCAAACAAAACTATAAAATAAGATGGAATAATTGCATGTAGATTGCCCAATTCAAAAAATACAAACTCTACAAACCTAGACATTGACAAATTGCATTCCAAGCTATTGAAAATGTTCAATTTTTTGTGAAAGTGTAAGAAAAATAAAGGTGTGTGTGTGGGGGGGGGGGTGAGGCAAAACAATTCAGACCGTGAGCTTCTTTTTGTTTAAAAAGGGCCGCTTAAATAGAATTATTAGAAACATTTCACATTTTTAACTGTGTTTATTTGAATCAGTATTTACGATGTAGCTCGGTCACTGTAGGGAATCAACCGGAGTATTAATGCCAAGGATTGGCGTTATTACCCCGTTATAGTTATTGCGCTGTACATTTTAAATTACAAATTATCTCGAGAAGATATCCAAAATCTTCAACAACATTTTGAAAGTCCATGAAATGTACTACAAATTTATGTAATTAACAAATTATTTCCGGATAAAAAAAAATAGTCTTCACATCACAAAACTCATCTCAAAAATTTTAGATCAAGCGTTAATTTTAGTTGCTTGTACACTGGTGAAAACAATTAAAGGGACAAATGGTTTTTTTGCAATTAAAAAAACCTGACAAAGGATATAAAACCAAACTTGACCAAAATATCACCCGATACAAGACTAATGCATGGAAAAACAAAAATGGGCGCAACCTGCACCCTAAATAGGGAAAATGGGCAAATGCCCAGCACAGCAGACGACTGACACGCTGTCAGTCAGAGGAAAACATGCCTGATACTCTGTCAGTCAGATGAAAACATTTCTAATAAGGTGTGTGATCGCCTTTAACAGCTACACGACTCTCGCATCGGCGTTTCATACTGTTTATCAATGTCTGTATCAATCCCTGTGGTAACCGCATCCATTCTTGCATAAAGGCACCCTTTAGCTCACCGATAGTCGTTAGAGCTGGTCTTCGAGCTGCAATTGATCGTCCAAGGGCGTCACACACGTGTTCGATGGAATTAAGGTCAGGGGACATCGCGGGCCACTTCATTCGTTGAATATCCCCCGATATTCGAGGTATTTGTCTACCAAATGAGCCCTATGTGGACGGGCGTTATCATCCGTAAATATGAAATTTTACCCATATGCTCTACGAAAAAGTCGCACATAGGGTGCAAGAATCTCGTTCCTGTACCGTTGACCTATCAGCGTACCTCTATCAAACACATGGAGGTCGTCTTTCATGATACCTGCCCAGACCATCAAACCACCTTTACCATAATGATCCTTTTCGACAATATTAGAGGGCCGATATCGACTCCCGGGTTCTCTCCATATGAGAACACGTCTCGAGTCACTGTCCAGAATGAATCGTGACTCATTACTGAAGAGTACCTACCCCCAATTATCCTCTGTCCAAGACAGGTGTTCTCGGCACCATGCTAGACGAGTCTTTTTGTGGTTCCTACTCAAAGGGATGCAGACTACAGGGCGTCTGGCATACAGGCCACCTGCATTAAGTCTCTGGGTGACTGTTATCCGTGAAATAGATGTTCTTGTGCATTATACAGGTGACAAGAGAGTTGTGTCGCTATAGCGGACCTATCTCTTTTAGCTAAAACTCTCAACTAACGGTCTTCAGCCGGCGTTGTTGCACTCTAATGGCCTTAACCAGGTTGGCGGACCACTGTTCCTGTCTCTGTGAATTGTTTCCACAGAGTGGAGACCACATTTCGCGGAACCCCGAGCTCTTTACAACATGTAGCTTCATCTTGTTGCATCATCTAGACGATGATGTCTAGCCATATTAATGATAGGTTTAAAAAGAAATTCAAAAAACAAGTATTGGGTGCGTCTACGAGCGTTCAAAACGTCCTCACGCTACAAGCATCAGAGAGCAAATGAAGTACCTATACACAAAAGCGATCGCAGCGCCACTACCTTATGGCGACGGAGATCATTGCGCAGCAGGAGTATCCGTAATGAACTTAATTATCATTTAATACCTTATTTTCGTATAAGCATAACTTATTTTCTTTGTTTTTTTTTTAAATCCATTTGTCCCTTCAATTGTTTTCACCAGTGTAAAAACAATAAGACCTAAAAATGAAACAAATTAACTTGAAGCTGCTTTATGCGATTTATATGACTCAAAACCCTTCTGCGCAGAGTACATTAATGTCATTTACCAGATTATTTCATAATTATGCAAAATATTAGCACCTGGCTTTATTACACCAGACCACCTTAATTAATTTTTGTTTCCTGCATTCTATGACTGTCAAACATAAATAATGTAAAATATGCTGTTGAATTTTCCAGTAAATATGTATGTTATATTCATTTTAAAAAGATTTTAAACGTATTTTAAAGAAAAGCTAGGATTGTTTTTAGAAATTGTCTGGAGTTGATCTGGACCAGGCCTGATTTGACTGGTTTTTGAAAAGACCGGATCCGAAACTGATATTTTCAGCCCCTGGCAATTTCTACATTAATTCTGTCTACAGTATAGATAGAGTTCTTTACAGAAAAGTTAACGGAAAAAGAGCAGATTTTATGTAAATATAGAATTTTCATTACGAAGCTATTCAAATGGTTTTTAAGGATAGGATGTTTCTAAGTTCGTTGCTATTTTTTATTAATTGCCTTCCTCAATGAACCTCGAATTTAATTGTAGTACTTTTTTCTGCTCGGTAATGCTTTCTACGAAAAATAATCTCTATAGTAAATTTGTCTGGGATTCACAAAATTGATTAGTTTTATAATGTAGTATTAAAAAAGTATGATAGAACGGTCACACTGGATTTTTATAAAACAAAATTAAATTTTGTATGTAATCAACGAAAAATGCTAAACAATAAGTATAATGTGAAGCATTTAATCTCTTTTTCAGATATACACTAAGGCGATAAACATAAAAGCTGCTTTACAACATATTTGTTTATAGGTAGTATCTCATATAAACTATTTTAACAAATATGGATACATACCTTAAATAGTAATACATTTTTTATTTATTAAACTGGAATCGAAATCAACTTATCGATTCAAATATACAGGATATTACACTCCAACATAAAGTATAATAAAGGTGTAGCATCCAATAGTAAACACATTTTTAAAAATACTTTAAAGATAAATTTACAGAGTTTAAAAGACACCCCTGAACAGACATATCACGGTGTGAAATGTAACAATATCCTGAAAAGTAGTGGAACGCTAATTACTCGATACAGCTCTGAACTAGGCGATCTATATATTGGAATGAAATTGACCTTGCTTACCGAATTGTTATGCACGTCAAAATAGTTCCGCGATGTTGTTGTACTTTACAGAATGCAAAGTAAATCTTTTGAAAAATTTGTAAAGATATCTTCTCTTTAAAAAAAAAATAATTAAATTCCAAGTTTGAATTTAACTAAAATACTACACCTTTTACTTATAAAATGCTCTAAAACCCTGTTTTTATATGCAAATTTGTTTTCTGTAATATTCGCTATACCCATGTAGTATATTTTTTTAAATCACTGTGAAACATTGTCTAACGTTACTCCATAAAGTAGAAGGAAGCCTTTCTGCCTCTAATTTTATGCAGTATTTTAACCGATATATCCAGTGTATCATTGCAATGTTACAGCAATAATATATGTTTAAATTACATCATTATATAAGTGAATAAAATTGCTTTATAAATTATAGGCCGCAGTTGCCACCAATTTTATAGAGTAACGTTACATAATTTCTTTTTCAGAAAGAAATTCTTATAACACTGTATAAACTTAGAATACAGTTTTAAGCAAAACGTTTATGTTAGAATACATTTAAAACATACAATTTTTAATAATACAGAAGTGCGGATATAAAGTATAAATTTTGATACTAACATGTAAAAATTACAATTAAAATTCAAACACAGCTAAAAATTAAAAATACCTTTACTATAATACAATTGCACTATTTCAATAATATCCATTAAATTTTAAAATAATTTAAATTTTTAGGAAAATAATATGTAAATTATTTGCAAGTCGCGTAATTTCTATGTTTTTCATTCTTAAAATTTTCAAATTTCTAGTCTATATCCCAAACTTTTCAATATTAAGTTTTGAAGGTTGAAATAATTTCAGCCGTTTACAAATATATTTTATCTAATACTTTGAAATTACATGACTGCATAATAAACATTTGGAGTTTGATTTAACTCTAATTTCAATACCGTTATTTTGATGCAAGCATGATTTTCAAAGATTATCTTCAAGAAGCCATGTATATCATAAAACTTAATACTACCTTACAATCTACTTTAAAAATCAATTTGTTAAGCATGCAGATGGTTAGAGAAACGTGTAGCACTAATTGAAAATTTAAAATGCAAATCCTGTCGCTACATACTTTGCATTTCTAATTTAGACTTTTGTGACCTACAGGATAAAAGCACGTTAAAATTTTCTGTACTTGTATTGTGTTTTTAAAAAGAGTACTTAAAAAATTTTGAAAAACTGCTTTATCCTCTAAATTTTTAAAAGCACATCGCTTTCTAGCACAAATAAATACTCATATTTACTATTTGTATAATGATAACTGGCCAGTAAGGGAATTAATATTAATAAGAAATTATTAATATACACAATATTGATGAAATATTATTGTCAATTGATATAAATAGGAACAGCCGCTAATAATATTTCATTGGCACAATCTTTAAATCTGTGTTGTAATTTTATTTTTTCTGGTATCCTCCATCTGAAGCAACCTTTTTAATTCCATTCTTAACTTTATAAACAAGCAAAGATTGTAGTAGTATCATTATGATAAAAACATTTTAAAAACTTGTAATTTAACAAATTAGAGCGACTATTAGAAAATGATATTTTCAAAAACTAATGTTTTAAATTTATAAATGAATTCCATATTTAAAAATAATAATAATAACAAATATAATTTTATGATGATCAAAACGTGGTAGTGTCCTATATTACGTACCCCATGGATTAAAAATTAATATTCCTGCACCAATCATATACAAATTTAATGAAATATTAGTTTTACAATTTTCAGTAATGCAAATTTTTAAACTTCTAAACATCGCACATTTCCATTTTTTACACCGTCGTATTGATAAAAAACGTACTTTTAAATGCAATTTATTTGAAGACTGTATGTCAATTTGTTTTAAAGTTATTAATTTTTTTTGTAGTTTTTTAAATACTTTTTTTGTCATCGTGGCAACAGAAGTATTTCCTTTCTGGACATTACACATGAACCAATCAGATAACGATTAAAATAAAAAACAAAAGTATTCCATTTTTGGACACTCAACATGGACCAATAAGAAAACGATTAAAAGAAAAATAGTTACGGCATTCAACCAATAAAAAGATTCAGATATACTTCAGATTTCCCAGTTCTTTACCGAAGACAGTAACTATTTTCCAAATAGTTAACAAGAAAATTATTATTGGAAAATAGTCTTGTTGAAAATAAATGTCCTAATGGATCGTAAAAAAATTATACTATTATCCAATATTTAGTCTAACAGCTTAGCAATATTAAGTCTAGTGGCTACAGATTCAGAAGTAGCACAATAATACTACACTTCTTTGAGAAATTGATTAGCTTAGAAAAATATTACTTTTACACAGTTAAATTTGGAAGAAAAAAAGTATCACACATTATCATACATCATTTAAATATCACACGTTTAGAGCACTAGTTGCGTAATGAAACGCTCAAACTTTTACTAATCCTAAGGGAGCTTTTGTACAGATTTCTCTTTCCAATTTTAAAACTTTAAGATGATCACATATGCATTTTTTCAGGTTTTCACAAGACATTTTTTTCGGAATTTTAAAAGTTCCGAAAGAGTTGTCTGTCCATCCCCTCCCCCCCCCCCCCCGCTCCTTTTCTACATACATTTTTTTCTCTCTCATAACATTCTTTATGCATTTCTTAATATTAAAACACAATGTTTAATCCTACAAATTTAATTATATTCAAATATATTACTAATATTGCTAAATATATTGTCAATAAAAAATATTATTCGACAATTGTTTCCATACAAAAAATGATTTTTTTTTTTTTTTTTTTTTTTTTTTTTTTTTCAAATGCTTAAAGTACGGTTTCGTTTAAATATACGATTACAAGCATTTTAATTCCCTTGTTTAATAATAAATTTTATAAATTGATAAAACTAATTTATTGAAGCTTTTGATATTTCAGAATATATACGCAAAAGTTAATTAGTACCTTCATTTTCAGCGACTAAATTCGCTTAGATTACTAAATAACTTGGAATTTAATCCTTTCTTATGTAAGCATTGATAATCTTTGCTATTACTTTGATCCACGAGAGAAATTCAACAAGTTATTTTAATTAAAAACGATTCCGAGTTCATTATGCAGATTTATTGTTTAGTAATTAAGTATTTGTTGCTTTCTTTTTCCGTTGCGTCAAGTTTAAGTACATAAATGTCATGCAGTTAATGCGAAAAATCCTACTGCAAGTTAACTAAGAGTGTTGTATTGTGCTCAAAATAAAACCGATCTCAGAACCGATTAGTATTAAAATAATTAATTAGTTTTAGAATGAACGGTTATTGAAAGAAAAAAATAATTTTAACGACAGAAATAGAAAGTTTGAGTTAATTGAAAATTGAGGATGAACGTCCCAAGGTGCAAGTAAACGATAACGTGCAAAGTTATTTAAACGTATTAATGAAAACATGATAACACTCTTCGAGGCAAAAAATTTTTATTGGGAAAACTAGATTTGTAATGAATTTATTTAATCAAAAATTTTAAATTGATTGCGTTTCATTATTATTCTGTTTTTTCATTTATTGTTATATACTTTTATATGTGCTCCTACAAACGTCATGGATTGTAGCAACATAAGTTGGCAAATATTTCACAAATGAGAAATTATTAAGCAACACTTTACTAATGCTATATGAAATCTATTTTTTATAATTGTGTATTGTACTCAAAAATAAATTAGAGGAGAAGGCAAGAGTAAATTAGTATGTTATAGCCAACAAAAATTTTTAACAGTGTTTATTTCTTGTTTACGACAGCCGATCTAAATGAGACATATTGGTCCGAAGGGTGTGTGTCCTTAGTGGGAGTGTTTTTAAGGGAGCCTAAAACTGTATTTATGTCAGGAAATATAAGATTTGAAGAAAATCACAATACCTTCGAGTGATTAGACTGACGGGCGTGATCTGGTTCGAACCTAGAACCAGTTTCTGACAAGGAAGGTTAACATGCAGGAATACTCCGAATGATCTGATAAAAAATTATAGAATGTTCTTTTCATGAGGATACACATGTTTATAAAAAAAAAAAATCAAGGGAATCTCGATAGAGCGTCTATAAAAAACAACGAAAATTTCACTATATGAGGATTTTTCTCGCTGTACATAGAATACAATAAAAAAAAAAATATATGTCAAACACACTTTAAGGAAAAATTTTTTATGCTGAACTTTTTTTAAATAGATTTAAATTAAATACCTTTAGTTTTGACAGTTTTAGTTTGTTTAACTATAATTTTGTCATAACGATATTTATATGTATTTATCTTGAAATTTAACTATCAAAAGTTACAATTTAAAACGAAAATCAAAATTTAAATTAACTAAAATTGTTTCAAGCTCAAAATTGAGCCCATTTGAGCATTATTGATTCAAGTTTGTTGTTATACAAATAACTTTGGCTTTTATTTTTGAACACTCGTAAATCATAAAAAAAAAATAGTATAGATTTTTGTTTAAATATGAAAATATTTTTTCAGCGATAAACAACTACAAAAACAAGCAAGATAAGAATTTAATACTTTCTATCTATATATACAGGGTGTTTCTAAATTCATGGTACAAACTTTAAGAGGTGATAGTACACATCAAGACATACAATATTAAATAGGAAACTAAGGGTCCCAAACGTCTTCCGAAGGAGATAGGCGCCATTAAAGTTTAGGGTCCAAAAATTCAAATGATTATAAAAAACAGAAAAATTAGTCGATTCGTTTGCGGTTTTCACTAAAATTATTCTTCATGTCAGTATTGTCTTGAAAATTAATCATAAAGATAAATTTCAAAAATTGTCGATAGAGGGCGCTTTAGACTTTGGAGTAACGAACAACTGTATTTTACCGTTTTTTTTTTGCATCTCATTATTTTTTTTAGAAGCTTAGACATAAACTTGAATTTTGAGCTCAAAATCTAAATCTCTGGGAGTGGTTAAGTAGCGCAAACTGAACTGTAGGGAGAGGTTCAAATTTCAAATGATTATAAAAAACGGAAAAATTGGTCAATTGATTTGTAATTTTCACCAAAAGTATTCTTCATGTCAGTATTATTGTGAAAATAAATTATAAAGATAAAATTCAAAAAATGCCGATAGAGGCGCTTTGGACTTTGGAGTAACGTACAACTATTCTTTAACCGTTATTTTTTGCATCTCATAATTTTTTTTAGAAGCTTAGACATAAAGTTAAATTTTGAGATGAAAATCTGAATCGTTGGGAGTGGTTAGTAGCGCAAACTGAACTGTGTTCAATGGGGGTGGGAAGGTTCAAATTCCAAATGATTTTAAAAAACGGAAAAATTGGTCGATTTCTTTGCCGTTTTCACTAAAGCTATTCTTTATGTCAATATTTCCTTGAAAATAAATTTTAAAGATTAATTTCAAAAAATACCGTTAGAGGGAGCCTTAAAACTTAGAGTAACCAACAACTATTTTTAACCGTTATTTTTTTGTATCTAATTAAATGCTTGCAAATGCTTAGATTTAAATTTTGAGCTCAAATTCTAAATCGATGGGAGAGGTTAAGATGCGCAAACTGAAATGTGTTCAGGAGTTGAAATGTTACCCTCCCCACCCCTCGAACACATTTCAATTTTCCGCTACTTAATTACTCACAACGATGCAGATTTTGAGCTCAAAATTTAACTTTGAACATTTACAAGCATTTAATTAGATACAAAAAATAACGGTTAAAAATAGTTGTTGGTTACTCTAAAGTTTAAGGCGCCCTCTAACGGTATTTCTTGAAATTAATCTTTAAAATTTATTTTCAAGGAAATATTGACAAAGAATAGTTTTAGCGAAAACGGCAAACGAATCGACCAATTTTTCCGTTTTTTATAATCATTTGAAATTTGAACCTCCCCACCCCCATTGAACACAGTTCAGTTTGCGCTACTTAACCACTCCCAACGATTCAGATTTTAATCTCAAAATTTAAGTTTATGTCTAAGCTTCTAAAAAAATTCATGAGATGCAAAAAATAACGGTAAAAAATAGTTGTACGTTACTCCAAAGTCTAAAGCGCCCTCTATCGGCAGTTTTTGAAGTTTATCTTTATAATTTATTTTCAAGATAATGCTGACATAAAGAATAATTTTAGTGAAAATCGCAAATTAATTGATTAATTTTTCCGTTTTTAATAACCATTTGGAATTTGAACCTCCCCCCACAGTTCAGTTTGCGCTGTTTAACCACTCCCAACGATTTAGATTTTGAGCTCAAAATTTACGTTTATGTCTAAGCTTCAAAAAAAATTTAATGAAATGCAAAAAATAACGGTAAAAAATAGTTGTTCGTTACTCCAAAGTCTGAAGCGCCCTCTATCGGCATTTTTTGAAATTTATCTTTATAATTTATTTTCAAGGCAATACTGACATAAAGAATAGTTTTAGTGAAAACCGCAAACGAATCGACCAATTTTTCTGTTTTTTATTCATTTGAATTTTTGGACCCTAAACTTTAATGGCGCCTATATTCTTCGGAAGACGTTTGGGACCCTCAGTTTCCCATTTAATATTTTTTGTTTTGATGTATACTATCACCCATTAAAGTTTGTACCATGAATTTAGAAACACCCTGTATATAAGACCATTAATAGTAAACAATATTAACCATTTGAAATTAACCATTGAATTTAATAATTTATATCACATTGAATATAGAAGGAAAAAGAATAATATGAATACAAATGGAATTTGTAGAACCAAGGCAGAATCTTCAGGTCCTAAATAATTTGGAATTACAAATGGAGTGTGTGGTTTCATCTTCGTATTTGCCATGAGAAAGGAAAACAATACGAATTTGGGACATATATATATATGTTACAGGCCAAACCCGATTTTAGGCCAAACTAGTTTATCCTAACGCCTATCGGATAAACTAGTTTTTCCTAGGCCAAACCGGTCTATCCTAACGCCCATCGGATAAACTAGTTTTTCCTAGGCCAAACCGGTTTATCCTAACGCCCATCGGATAAACTAGTTTTTCCTAGACCAAACTAGTCTATCCTAAGGCTCATAGGACAAACTGGTTTTTCCTAGGCCAAGCTAGTTTGGCCTAACTCTTATAGGATAGACTAGTCTAGCCTGTTGTTTATTGGTCTGAACTAGTTTATCCTAGGCCAACGTAATTTTACGTGTTTTTAACTCACAGGCGTAAAAGCCTGGGAAATAATGGGCTCGCAGGTTCTGTATACATGTATGTTCGTATGTACGTACGCATGTATGTACATATGTATGTACGGAACGCGATAATTCTTGATAGAAATATCCCATTTGCTCCAATTTTTGGATGTAGGTTCATTCTGATAAGGTACTTTTCTGATTATTTTTGGCAATTTATTGGATAAGAAAATAAGGGCGGGCTTACGGGAGGCTAATCCCCCACCATTAAATTAAAGAAATGGATTTTTCATGCAGAATTATCAGTTATCATTTAAAATTTTAGACATAGGATCATTCTGACTAGGTGCCTCCGTGATTAGTTTTGGATCTTTATTATTTAAGTATAAAAAAGGGCAATGTAGGTGACACCCCTTATTTTACCCCTATAATTAAAAAAAATGGTTTTTGACGCAGAATTTACAGATTTGCTTCAAATTTTGGATGTAGCTTTTTTCTCATAAAGTGATTCTCTGAATAATTTTGGGGGTTTAATGGTTTAGTATGAAGGGGAAAATGAATGATTACCATCTTACCTAGAAAAACTAGTTTATCCTATTGGCATTAGGATAAAATAGATTGGCTCAGGCTAATTTAAGTTGTCTCAAAATCAGGTTTGGTAAAAAACATTTTTCACTAGAATAAGTATAAATGTGTATCAAGAGTCATTGCTTATAACATCAATACAGAAATTTAATATATCCACCGTAAGAGACATGATGCATTGTACATGGTGTTTGCTTATTTTTTTCTGCAGACACGTGCCATGCTGAGGTCAGACTTGCATTTATTATTAGTATTATTAATATAAATATTCTTTGGATATTCGAGCCAGATCGGGGCTGAACATAATTTGGAATCGAACAGCGTTTTACATTTTTGAGAAATTAATTACCTGTCTACATATAAGCTATTCTTGTCAAGACGTCAAGTTTTTCTTTTTCGGGAAGTCGTACCAGAAATTCGATTCAAAACGTAGCTTAATACTATTTTCTCAAAAAAGGATAGCTTTTATGAAAAAATGGTTAACGCCGTTCGATTACATATTTTCTGATAAAGAATGCCTATTAATCTTATGCATTTCCAAAAAGGAATTAGTTCATGAATATGTCAGGATGTAGCTTTTTTGGATTTGAGAAAAGCATTTATTTTTTTCTAACCGATGACCAAACCCCCTACCTGCCGAGTTACGTCAGCTTAACGGATTAGTTACCTGATATCGGGGCAATTATCACCCAATCACCCCGTAGTGGCAATAAACCTGATAACTTCACTCGTCTCGTCATCATATCTGCAGTACTCTCATTTGAGCTTACTTTGTTTTGTCGGTTTCTTAGCATTACATCCTGTTTGTACTACAAATGGCTACTCAAGTTTGTCTCGTATTTTAGAACCTTGATCAGATGACGAGATCATCACGTGGCAAAACACCTCCAGAGGGAATGAGAGAGAAATATATACAAAAATCTACTTTTTGTTAAACAGGTTCAAAAGTTATGATGTTTATAGCTCTCATTTCTTTCTTTTATTCCAAATTACATTAATTATTTAACAAGTCTATTTGAATATAGAAAGGTTTAAGAATGTAAATAATTAATAATACATTGTGTATTTTCCATTCTGCGAACACATCGTTATTTAAAAATACATTGTAAATTTATCCAATAAATATGTATGCAGTATTTTTTAAAAGGAATCTTATTTGTATGTGAAGAAAATCTGATTATTTTGCAGAAATTGAGTAGGGCCAGATCGAGCCGGACTGGTTGGTTGGTTGGTTGGTTGGTTGATTTTTGTCGTCCGATTATCTACTCTAGGGATATAGGACCGGGGGAGTGCCCTCCGTGGGGGGTCTTTCTAAGGGAACCTAACCCGTATTTACGCAATCGAGCCGGACTGAGAACTTTTCTATCAAGAATTATCGCGTTACGTACATACGTACATACATGCGTACATACATACATACAGAACCTGCGAGCCCATTATTTCTCACACTTTGACGCCTGTGAGCTAAAAACACGTAAAATTACATTGGCCTAGGATAAACTAGAATGTTGGCGCTGAGGTGTTCATGGAATTCAATAAAATCACGCCAAATTGAATTGGCCTATGATAAACTAGTTCAGACCAATAAACAGCAGGAAAAACTAGTCTATCCTACAAGAGTTAGGCCAAACTAGTTTGGCCTAGGAAAAACTAGTTTGTCCTATGGGCCTTAGAATAGACTAGTTTGGCCTAGGAAAAACTAGTTTATCCGATGGGCGTAAGGATAAACCGGTTTGGTCTAGGAAGAACTAATTTATCCGATGGGCGTTAGGATAGACCGGTGTGGCCTAAGAAAAACTAGTTTATCCGATGGGCGTTAGGATAAACCAGTTTGGCCTAAAATCGGGTTTGGCCTGTAACATATATATACATATATGTATATTTAACTCTCTCTCTCTCTCTCTCTCTATATATATATATATATATATATATATATATATATTTAACTAGATAATTTTGAGTTTAAATTCGTTAAATATCATTTACATGTATTCTTAAAATCCATTAACAAACAATTTTCAATTACATTAAAATCATTTGCTTTTACCGAGGAAGAGTGCTGTTCGCCAAATCTCGTGATGCTTTAGCCTTTTCGCAGCGAATATACAATTTTTTAAAATTCTTGCTATAATTCCTACACTAAAATAACTGATCCTTTATTACATACATACATAGTTTAATTAAGATTTTTTGTTCAAAATTCTGAGTGTGCGTAGTATAGAGAATTTCTTTGCGGGAGGAGAACCTCTCGGCCAATTTTCTTCTATGTAAATCCAAATAAACCTACGAGAAATTACATCGATTTAACGATCGAATTTTTTATAAAGATCTGAAACCGAAATTGAATATTAATGTATTGTCATTTTCAGTATGCAAAGCGTGATTTCTTAAGTTCCACGCATTTAAACTTATTTTATAAGAATCGTTTCCTTCGAAAAAATATTCCGATTTCATAGAAAAAATTTAGCAATATTAAAGATTTTTTTTTTACATTTTAATAGTTTTTGAAAGTTTCAGTTAATGGATAATCGTTGATGACATTCCGCAGTCCCTATACCACCCCATAATGTACAAAATATATTTAAAATTGCTTGTAATGATATTTGCAGATGATATTTTTCTTACAGGAAAAGTTTTAAGTGGGTTGTTCAAGAATTACTGCCTTTAATGTGTATACAGTATTTGTACTGCTATGGTTGGTATGGAATATCAAAGTCCAATGACTTAGGTGCCTACATTGTCAATTTCAAAACCGTAGATGCTATATTAACATATTTTTGAAGGGAGATGTGAAGTTTTAAAGACCTATTTTAAAGGGATTTTTAAGGAAGGGGAGGTTAAAAACTGGTTTGAGCTTATAGGGCTAAATTTGTGACAGAGGATAAGGCGGGACTACATAACTGTGATCCCGAATCCAAATGACAGTATACACGTCTCATCCACTGCCACAAATCTAGGATTTTAAACTCCAATTCAGCCTTTTACCCCCACGCCCTTCTTTCCTCTTCCCTATAAAAAATATGTTAATATAGCAGCTACGGCTCTGAAATTAAGCATATAGCCATCTATGATATTAGGCTTCGATACTCCATAACAACCATCGAATTACAAATATTTTATATACACTGTAAAAAATATTTCCGTTAAAAAACGGAAATTGTACTGGTAATCTAAGCGCAAATACTACTTGCGTATTTTAACGGAAAAAAATTTCTGTAAATTCCTGAAATATTTCCGTTTTTTCACAAAATATTTCCGTTTTTTATGATATTTCTATACGTAAAATTTTTCGCTTGAAAAGTTAAAAGAATTTTTCACTGTAAATGAGAAAAAATGTCAGCTACCGTCGAAGGGGTTTGAACCCAGGATCTTTTCTGTGATAGTTGTCAGTGTAATAACGTTACGCCAAATTTATACAAACCACTCTTTCAATAATTTCATAAAGTAAAGACAAGATTTTGAACGCGGGTCTATTTTTGTAGAGATGTATTTTTTTTATTGTATGGAAAGTTCTAAATCATGTTTTACAGATATTCTTTCAATAATTTCTAATATTTAGCTTTTTAGTTTTAGCTTCATAAAAAAAGTTTAGCCTTTAAAATATTACATGCATGAATGAAAGTAATAAGAATTTTGTTTCCTGCTTTTTTGGAAGAATTTTAAAATTCTATTGAAATATTATTCATATTTATTTATTTTTGAAAGGATTCTAACACACTTAAAAAAAAACATGTATTTTAACAAATTATTTATATGACGAACTATTGTAAACTCAATAAAGATAATTACTATGAGTTATTAAAATAAATTTCATTTATTAATTTTTATGACTTAGGTAATCGCAAAAATTATAATAATTTCATTAATATTTTTCGATGTGTTTTAAATTTTATGTGCGAACTTCTTAATTTGAATTGATTAAAAAATATATACATTAAAATTAATAATAGATTTTTTTTTTCACTTTAAAATATCCTACGCACTTTTTAAAAAAAATGTGATATTATTTTTAAATCGTAAGGGAAAAAAACTAATTTTACTTTTCAACTATCTCAAACTTAAAAAGAATTAATAAAATTTTATTATATTTTTTATTATTTTTTAATATTATAAAAATATGTTAGCTTTTTATTATTAAAATAGAAACAAGTAAAGAAATGTTATAATTAATTGTTTAATAAATATTTCGCTATAATGTTTTTCTAATCTTTGATACAGATGGCGCCACGGCACTTATCGGTTAAAAATACCAATTTAAGATCAAAATTTTTAGTAAATATTTGAGAACGATTCAAATGATTTCAACATATAACACATTTAGCTAATATATAGAAATTTCATTGGAAATTTATATCACTGTAAAACAAGTATTACAAAATTACTTCGCTACAGCTATTTCTAACAACTAACTATTCCAGAAAAACTATTTCTAAACATCACTCACGGAACTTGTGCTGCTTTAATACGGAAGTTGTACTCTTTCCGGAAAAATGACGGAACACTTACTAGATTTGTAATCTCAAAATGTGAAGTACGGAACTAGTACTGTTTTCTCGGAAAAATGAAACTATTCCGTAAAATTTTACGGAAAAGTTTTTGTATATTAACAGATATTTTTTACAGTGTATACTAGGGACCGTAAATGTTGAGCCACCTATGTATATGAAAAACTCAGATTACAATTCGTTTATTCAAGTAAAAATTATTCTACGTCGCACTTTAACATGTCTGCAGACACTGATTTTTTTAATTAAATGTATTGTAACATTTAATAAGACTAGCTTTCTATGACATATGGTGAGATCTTTGTAAATGCAGTGTCTTTATCATACTCAACTAAAAGAAATCTAAAAGAAATCTTTAAAATAATCTGTAAAAAATCTGTAGGCAATATAAAAAAAAATCTGCAGATAAATTTAAAGATGTCTTACAAAATTCTATAGATATTATTAGAGTAAAGCTATATCTGCAAAAATTCTTCAGATTTCAGTAGAATATCCGATGAAAATGGGGATTTCTTCAGCTAATCTTAAGATTATTTTCAATAAGTTCTCCAGAATAAAATAACTTATAATTGCGTCTTTGTCTTTTCACATATCTTGAGAAAAATAACTTAATCATTTTGCTGAAACAATGCTTAGCATATACTTTGAAATCTAATATAGAATATATGCGTTTTATTGTAACTAGAATCTGATCAAATTTATTAGTATCTGACAAATTTTAAGCTAAATAACTGTAAAACTGAATTCAATTTAATCACATCCCTAGGTTATTTGTAAGTCAAAGTAATTATAGAAGCCTTTGAAATGAATGGCACACATTACTAGCGGCATTACATTTCGTATATTCAAGCAAAACCAGCGAAATTAATTATGACGATTTTAAAAGTAAAGTATAGATATGGCATACAGTACTGATGGAATATTTAATATTGGAAACAATAAATGCGGACGCCTAAAAAAGCTATTGAAGTTATCATAGTAAAATTGAAAAAAAAATATATCATAAACTATCTAGCAAATATTACTGATGGGTAATTCGTTGGTATACAGGGTGTATCTACACTACTGGGCAAAACTTTAAGGGGTGATAGTACACATAAAGACAAATAATATAAAATGGATAACTAAGGGTCCCAAACGTCTTCCGAAGGAGATAGGCGCCATGAAAGTTTAGGGTCCAAAATTTGAAATGATTTTAAAAAACGGAAAAATTGGTCGATTCGTTTGTGGTTTTCACAAAAAATATTCTTTATGTCAGTATCGTCTTGAAAATAAATTATGAAGATTAAGTTCAAAAAATACCGATAGAGGGTGCTTTAGACTTTGGAGTAACGAATAACTATTTTTTACCGTTATTTTTTGCATCTCATTAATTTTTTTTTAGATGTTTAGACATAAACTTAAATTTTGAGCTCAGAATCTGTGGTTAATTAGCGCAAACTGAACTATGTTCAAAGGGAGTGGGTAGGTTCAAATTTCAAATAATTATAAAAAACAGAATAATTGGTCAATTGATTTGCGGTTTTCACTAAAACTATTCTTTATGGCAGTATTGTCGTAAAAATAAATTATAAACATAAATTTCAAAAGATGTCGATAGAGGGCACTTTAGACTTTGGAGTAATGTACAACTATTTTTTACCATTATTTTTTGCATCTCATATTTTTTTTTTTTTTCTTTTTTTTTTTTTTTTTTTTTTGAAGCTTAGACATAAATTTCGTGCTGAAAAATCTGAATCGTTGAGAGTGGTTAAGTAGCGCTAACTGAACTGTGTTCAATGGGGGTGAGTAGGTTCAAATTTCAAATGATTATACAACACGGAAAAATTGGTCGATTGGTTTGCGGTTTTCTCTAAAACAATTCTTTATGTCAGTATTTCCTTGAAAATAAATTTTAAAGATAAATTTCAAAAAATTCCGTTAGAGGACGCTTTAAATTTTAGTGTAACCAACAACATTTTTTAACTATTATTTTTTGTATCTAATTAAATGCTTGCAAAAGCTTAGACTTAAATTTTGAGCTCAAATTCTGAATCGTTGGTAGGGGTTAAGAAGCGCAAACTGAACTGTGTTAAAGAGTTGAAATGTTACCCTGCCCACCCTACGAACACAGTTCAGTTTTTCGTTACTTAATTACTCACAACGATTCAGATTTTGAGCTCAAAGTTTAAGTATAAGCTTTTAAAACATTTATTTAGATAAAAAAAATAACGGTTAAAAATAATTGTTGGTTACTCTAAAGTTTAAGGCGCCCTCTAACGAAACTTTTTGAAATTTACCTTTGAAATTTATTTTCAATGAAATACTGACTTAAAGAATGGTTTTAGAGAAAAACGCAAACGAATCGACCAATTTTTCCGTTTTTTAAAATCATTTGAAATTTGAACCTCGCCACCCCCATTAAGCAGAGTTCAGATTGCGCTACTTAACCACTCTCAACGATTCAGATTTTCAGCTCAAAATTTAAATTTATGTCTAAGCTTCTAAAAAAATTTAATGAGATGCAAAAAAATAACGGTAAAAAATAGTTGTATGTTTTTCCAAAGTCTAAAGCGTCCTCTATCGACATTTTTTGAAATTTATCTGTATAATTTATTTTCAAAACAATACTGACATAAAGAATAATTTTAGTGAAAACCGCAAATCAATTGACCAATTTTTCTGTTTTTTATAATCATTTGAAATTTGAACCTACCAATTCTCATTGAACACAGTTCAGTTCCCGCTATTTAACCACAGATTTTGAGCTCAAAATTTAAGTTTATGTCTAAACTTCTAAAAAAATTTAATGAGATGCAAAAAATAACGGTAAAAAATAGTTATTCGTTACTCCAAAATCTAAAGCGCCCTGTATCGGCATTTTTTTGAAATTTATCTTTATTTTTTTTTTTCCAAGACAATACTAACGTAAAGAATATTCTTCGTGAAAACCGCAAACGAATCGACCAATTTTTCCGTTTTCTATAATCATTTCAAATTTTGGACCCTAAAATTTGATGGCGCCTATCTCCTTCGGAAGACGTTTGGGACCCTTAGTTTCCCATTTAATATTATTTGTCTTGATCTGTACTATCACCCCTTAAAGTTTTGCCCAGTAGTTTAGATACACACTGTATAAACAAAAGTTTTTGTGCGAATTTTATTATAAATTTAGTATCTACTTCAACGTCCTTATGGTTATCACAGTTATATGGGCTATTGTAGCAATATTTGCGTTTTTAATTCTTTGCTGATTTATATTGATCACAGAATGACAAATTTGGGCCGATTGTTGCAGGATATCAGTATGGTCTAAACGAGATAACTGTGCACGTTTTCGGTAGTTTTCTTACACGAGAACGATAATTAGCATTTTTTTCCTTGCAAAACGTCTTCTTGAAGTTAACCCTTCAATATCAAAATTGTCAAAAGCTGAGAGATACGTAACAAAATTCCATTCGTTTCCTGTGCTTTTATTGGAATAATTATTAAACACAATATTACTTAATTTTATATTTTGAATGCTTCACATAGAATCCAACAAATTAATATGCATTTTTTATCGCTTCTCCGTCTGTACGTCATACAAACAGTGTGTTTTTGCCATTCATAATTCGCCCGTACCATGTTCGGGCATCCATATTTCAATCGTGATTTATTATTCTCACCAGCAACTTTTTATTATAAATATTGTGTTATTTAATCTGAGTGTTTCCCTGATTCATTTAGACAGACGTTTCTGTTTTGAAAAATCCGTGATAAAAGTTTAAAAATTCTGTAAAAGACATGAAGAAAATAGTCATTATTTGAAAGTATTTTTCCAAAAATATTCATCTGTCAAGTTGTTAAAAAATATATTCTGTATATTTCTTTCCGTTTTTGTTGTGATTATTATTCTATTTTAATACCGTATCGTAGTTCGGAATATTTTTCTAAGATTATGTCATGTTGTACTCAATGCAACTTTTTGCATCCGTGTCGAAAATTTAATCTTAGTTTGTAAACTAAAAAAAATTGTAACCATTTATAAATTGTTAAAAATTGTTTATAGGGAATTATTTGGAGTATGCATGCATACTCTTGTGCAATGGATGACAAGGGATGACGATCTCGGGAACTCAACTTTCGCTTTAGAGTATAAGTGCAATCCCGGGGAGGGACACTCTTGTGCATTTGGGAAATTTAACATTTGAGGTCCTCAAAGAAATATACATTTTGCACGTCCGATGGTCCACAAGACGGCCACAAGAGCTACGGCTATTGAAGCATCTTTTACCATTTGTTGTGGTATATAGCACTATAATAATTATTATTATTATTAATATATATATATATATATATATATATATATATATATATGACTCCACAAAGATGTCAAATTTACATGGTTATGAAAGCAAGATTTATTGGAATCTGAGAACCCAGGCGATCCCAAACAGAAAAAGTTTGAAATCTGAATAAGTTTCAGAATGTGATCTTAAATTATGGTCACATATTTTGGCATATATAAGAACTGGAATCTTGCCCAATCCAAATATTAGCATTATTACCCAAATATTAAAATCCAAAATACCCAAATATTAGGTCTTAAAGGTGAAACAAAATTTGCAACATTAGCGATATTTTGAAATAACTGCACGAAATTAATAAAGGTCAACTATTAGCATTGGCAGCTGACACAGAAATAAATGGGTCAAGACAAACTGTTCACGGGTGCTTAAACACGTTATCCTATGTCATATTACCAATTATTTATATTTTCCTTATATCTTATCAAAATATGTGAATTTACAACAAACATTTAGAATTTTGGATATGAGTTTATAATTATTTTAAATAAAATATTTAATAAAATTATATTTTTACAAACCATAATACTAACACAAAAATCTGGTTTTTCTTTCTTTCTTTCTTTCTTTTTTTCTTTTCTTTTTTTTCTTTTTTTTTTTTTTTTTTTTTTTGCATTCAACAGAGTCTGTTTAACTTATATTTACCAATCCCAATTAAATCACTTCCTATAATATTTGAAGTTTATGACCAATTTAGATTAGTTATAATCAATTATTTTTTCTTGGGAAACATTTTGTTTAGTGGTATTGAATACTAGATTCCTCTTCGTAGTCATTTACATAAAAACGACGCAATGATTATAAATGTCATCCTTTACTGCGAAGATGAATCTAACATCACATATTATGTTTCAAATAGTTAAATAATAAAGTGTTTATTGTTTCAAGAATAACATTAATTTTATCATTAAAGCTTATTTTTATATAAAGAATAATTTTCCGTTACCTAAAAGTATTCTGTTTCTCATTTAAATTCATTATTTATACATTGTCATCTATTGTTAAAATGCACACCCTTTTTATTAAAATTGTTACAAAATCAAATAATTTTTTTGAAAATTCTATCAACCTAATCAGACATGAAGATTAATTTTATCTCATGGATATTTTCTTTTATTTCTTAACGCCCGGATTTCTCTTTTTTTACAAATATATATTTAAATCTAACTTTGTAAGTATAGCAGGCTCCTAGTAACAGTCAACTTGCTCATAGCAGCAAACAAGATCAGCTTTTCCCCCACAAACCTAGTCCCGTGACGTCTGTTAGGCTCAGTATAAAGAAATAAAGCATTTAGCAGATTTAACGCTGAGAACTTAAAATTTAAGTGTAAAAGGATCAGCTTTTGACTGACTTTCGAAGAAGTCAGATCTCTCTTGCCTCAAAATGTGATTGTTATAATTCGGCTTCCATTTAACTGTACATAATCCAATCTTTAAAATATGCCATAGCCAAGGGTTTTGTATTAAGTAGTCTTAGTTTTTGAAATATATTTCGGCAATATTCTTCGAAGTCCTGTCTCCATACTTTACACTGGTGTCCAAAAGTTAAGCGTAATTGGTAATTAAGTAATTAATTTTAAGTAATGAAAGAAATATAAATCGAAATGTGGTGAAACTCCAGGTGTGTAAACAAAATAGTACGCGTCATATATTTTCACGAAGAGTTTTCCCCGAAATCAAACAGGGGACCGTCAATAAATTGAAAAAGAACGAAGATCTTTTGGATAACCCTGTCAAAACTAATATAGCAAAAGTGTTCAAACTGCACATTATGATTAATTGGCTTATTGTAATGTACTGTGTTTTTTTTTATAAGGATAGCATGTACACTCGTAGAGAAATTAAGGTTTTTATAAAAACAGTCCTAAATTTTTCCAAGTTTTTTGCTTATAATTTGCAGAGTCCTTATTATAAAATAATGTTCTTTTCTTAAAATATGACAAACATCATTGTACACAATACCCTGTCATCAGAATTTAAAAATAATAAAAATTGTATGAAAAATGAGTATGTTTAGTAAATAATTTTTCAGTGCGCATGCGTCAACGATATCAAAATATCACTGTGCGCGCGGCAGCGCGCAACAATAATATGATTGAGCGATAATGCACACGGATTTTTCAATTTTTCTTTTTGCAATAACTAACTAAATACTTATCCAATTTTGATGATATTTTTTAAATGTTCGTCTGACCAAGAAGCACAACATAGCACAAAAATTATTTTTTTATGGCATACTGTAGGTGTACTGTAGAGTATTCTGAAAATCGGACAAAAATTTTGTGTCACAGCACTTTTCTCGAAAACTACTAAAGATAAAAACTTAATTTTTTTTTAAACAAAAGACAAACTTTTTATCCCGAGGTAGTCATCGAGAAAACGTTATTTCGCTGGGCGGTTTTTCTGAAATTGCGTATTTTCCAAACTTGGTCATAAATGGGTATATCTAACGTTCTATTGCAGATAGAATGTTGCGGTAAAGTTTATTTTAAAGATTTTGCGATGCTAATTAATCCTGCAAAAATTCATAGCTTTACGTTAAACAGTTTTTTTACAAGATGAAATAAAAGAATAGCAGTCATCAATCTAAGGTACTTGTGATCATCGGAGAGAAAAACCAGTTACACCATTCGATTAAGCATAAAAAAAATACAGAATGCTTTTTTTTCTCTTATTTTTAACTTAATTTTTTAACGAATTATGAATTTTTTTGAAATTTTTGACATGCTGATTTTTGTCATTTTTTAATGAATCATTTACTGAATAATTATGCATGGTGTCTAGCCCTGGTGGCTGTCAAATTTGATTTTTAATTTTAAATTAGGCAATTTTTTGCACCATGCCAAATTTATATTTTATCCATTTTTTTCATTTATTTATATTTTGTTTTTAGCACAATGGCATCAATGGCAAAAATGCCTGGCATACATGTCAAATATTGGGGCCCTGTACTTTAACAAAGTGTATTTATTATAAGTATATACCGTATTTATTCTAATAGAATGCGCCCTCTAATAGAGCGCGTCTTCTAATAAAGTGCGCACCTTGGTGCTGATTGAAAAAATAAACATACGGAAACGATATAGTAGACAAGTAGAAAACGATTACTTAAATGCATTATCGAGGATTCTCATCGATCAAAATAGAGATATTCTATCAAAGCGATGGAGTGGCGATGCAGCAAAAGTTTCAAATTTTGAACAATGTACCACTCCTGTAAACTATAGCGCCAAGGATATGCACACTGTTAAAAATCTGCTGCATTTTGCTGCAACGCACTCCCCTGCTTGTATAGAAAACGGTTACTTGGTCGTGAAATGGCGCTTTCTCATTGGTTGGAATAGAGATTTATATACAAGTGGTGGAGGGCGTTGCAGCAAAATGCAGCACATTTTTAACAGTGCACTGTTAAAAATTTGACCCATTTGTTGCAGAGTCACTCCACAGCTTTTATAGAATGTCTCTTTATGGCCAATGAGAATGCTCCATAACGCAGTAAAGCAATCGTTTCCTATAAAAGCGGTGGAGTACGTTTTTAATAAGTCCGTAATAAATACGGATTAAGAAAAAAAAAGAAGCATGGTTTTTGTATCAAACTTTACTCTTGCATAAAAAAAGTTCCTGTTTTTGGCAAAAATAATGGATATTTGAATGAAAAATCTATTCTTTGAAAGGATTTATTATTTTATTCACTTTAGTAAAAAACTGATTTTTTTTTTTTTTTTTTTTTTTTTTTTTTTTTTTTTTTGTTTTTTTTTTTTGGAAAACCACCGTAGAATTTTGGTATAGAAAAACCTGTTTAATTTTTTTTTTTAATTTGTAACACCAGAGTATTAGAGTATGTAGCATTTTTTAATTTCAATACAAATAAGATTTTGTTTTCTATATATAAAATACAAAACAAGTTGTGCAGTATCCCTATGGAATATGGAAAAATAGAAGGACTAGTGAAAAATGCTCCAAGGAGCAGTGCAAAAGCAGAATATGATTTTAATTGAGCATTAAAAAGTAATGGACAAGTGCTTCTGTTAATTACTGAGCATGAGGAAGGATAGGGGATCCCTTCTTGGCTACAACTCACTTCAATGCCAACTTTGAAAAAATCATATTTGCGCTTTTTCCGTGAAAACAAATCAGTCGCAGTTACTATAAAAATGTATAGTGTAAAGACGTAACCAGTAAAGATGCAGCTTAATTAGACATAAATGTAAAGGAAGGCGACATAATGCCAGATACCTAGTTCCTGCAGGTATCACATTCATGCACTGCCACCAAGCATACCCTAAGTGTATAATTGCACAGAAAATTGATTTGTAGTATAGTGCAGAGTGAACAGTGCAGTTAACATCAGAGATGTAGTACAGACTATACGCCGTACACCTTCTGGACTTTTTAATAGAACACCATATACCCTCTGTTTTTCAAGAAAGCTTATAGTATGCACATTCTAGAATATCCCTCTGCTTAGAGCATATATCTTATGTTATTTTTATGACTACACCACTGGTTAACATCTAAAGCACGGTGGAAAATTCTACTAAAGAACCGCAAATTTCTTTTATGTGGAAAAAGCGCAAATATGATTTTTTCAAAGTTGGCATTGAAGTGAGTTGTAGCCAAGAAGGGATCCCTTATCCTTCCTCATGCTCAGTAATTAACAGAAGCACTTGTCCATTACTTTTTAATGCTCAATTAAAATCATATTCTGCTTTTGCACTGCTCCTTGGAGCATTTTTCACTAGTTTGCATATTGTGTTAGCTAAATGAATAGAGCAACTTCTGTAAAAGTTTCAAAAACATAGCTTGAAAATTCTGAAAATGGTCGCCTATAGAATCAACTCAAAATCCGTTATTCCTAAAGGAAGCAAAGAAATCAGGGGTTTTACCTAAATATAGTTGTACGTGCAATATTGTGTAGGCACTAAACAATGGAATATGGATACAGCCCCTCATCTTTTTGCTTCATTTAGGGAATAAAGGATTTTGATCTCATTCTATCAACGATAATTTTCAGAATTTTTAAGCTATGTTTTTGAGACTTTCACAAACGTTGCTCTATACATTTAACTAACATAATATGCAAATGAAATTTTAATAGCGTCCACGCATGCGCAGTAAAAAATTATTTACTAAACCTGCTCATTTTTCATACATTTTTTATTATTTTTTAATTCTGATGACAGGGTATTGTGTACAAAGATGTTTGTCATTTTTTCAAAAAAGAACATTATTTTATATTAAGAACTCTGCAAATTATAAGCAAAAAACTTAGGACTGTTTTTATAAAAACCTTAATTTCTCTACGAGTATACATGCTATCCTTGTAAAAATTAACACAGTACATTACAATAAGCCAATTAATCACAATGTGCAGTTTGAACGCTTTTGCTATATTAGTTTTGACAGGGTTATCCAAAAGATCTTCGTTCTTTTTCAATTTGTTGACGGTCCCCTGTTCGATTTCGGGGAAAACTCTTGAAAATATGTGACGCGTACTATTTTGTTTACACACCTGGAGTTTCAGCGCATTCCGATTCATATTTCTTTCATTACTTAAAAATAATTACTTAATTACCAATTATGCTTAACTTTTGGACACCAGTGTACATTGATGATTCATGTTCTGTGCAGATGCATAACAATGCCATTCTTTGAATATAGCATTTCAGTGTAATTTGATTCACACTAAAAACGACTGCATGTATCTTTCTGAGACCTGACATCTATGAAAATGGATGTTTTGCTTTCCCATTATTTTGTGTTAAATTTCATTGTAGTATTCTAAAGCCAATTTGGTATTGTAATGCATGAATAAAAAAAATCAACATTCAGCGTTTGGATTTTGCCAACATTAACTGCTTTGTTTTACAAAATGGCGCATTTAATGAGTCAAGTTGGAATTCGACATTCTGCTGATAAGTTTCGTTTTTTATATTGTTTTAATTTGCTTCACCTATTTTTTGCAACTTTAACAGAAGATATTAATGCTTGCCGTATGTTTTTTTTAATAAGAAATGCTATTCTGTCCCGTTCTTTTGGTATTTTTTAAAAGTATTTTAAAGCGTGCTATAACTTGAACATCCATTTAAATTGATGTGCCATGCAGCAAAAAATAATGCATCGGAAATTATTATTTTATAAAAATCCCTCATTTTTATGCATGTTTGTTGAAAAAATAACTGATATTAGAGAAAATATATACGATATAGATTTGTTTCACCAATTCTGCAACTGATAAATTGAAACTATTGCGTTGTTCAAAGATGACATTAAATAATAATTATCATCGACTGTTCCGGTCATTCTTTAGCTTTCAATTAATATCACACATGCAACTTAAGCTTATTGTTACTATTGTAACTCCATCTGCTTCTGTAAAAATGTATCTTGTGCTCGCAAAAATATGAGTCACTGTGAAATAAAATGCATTGATAAAATGCGAAATAAAACAGTATTTCTTAGTCATTACTTAATCCTATATGTGTTTGTTCGATGTCTCATTTCAAGTTTCTCCTTATATCAATTTAATGTAATATTATTAGAAATAAAGTCATTCAAGTTTTTTTAATATGCTTTTCTACAATACTTTGGTATAACTTTTGGTACAAACTTATACTAATTCATTTTATCTAAAAAATAAAAATAATTCAAGTCACTAAATATTTTAATATCCTTTTTAACACAAAAATGTTTCAAATGGCTAACTATTTTTATTATCATTAGATTACTGCTATATTAGTGACATCAACATTCGACGTATGTCTTTTAACCCATTCTTAATACGATGCCAGCTTTTCTTACTTACACTTCTTCATATGGTGATTCTTCTTTACTCCGCTAATGACGCAGAAATTTTGCTGGTATATAATGAATTCCATAGTGTCAAAATTGTGTATTTCACGTCTTTTCTATCGATAACTTTTCCTCCAAAAATATATTTCACTACTCTTCAGTCGATAATAATTCCCCCAAAAATGTATCTCAACACACTTCAGTCGATAGTAGCACCTATCGTATCTTTGTGAACACCGATAGCCTTGTCATCTCACTCACTTCTTTTCTATACAAAACAAATCTATGCTTTTCTTCATCTCCTATAGCATCTCATTAAGTTAACATTCACATGAAATTCTGATGAGATAAAAGCTAAATTCATTACACGCGTTGGTTTTAATACACCAACTATCCTCAACAGTGATCACATTCTGCAATATTTTCTAAAGAGATGCAAAACGTTGATCAGTTTGGTAAATACAAATCAACAACTAGACCTCAGAGCTGCTAGAGCGTACCAACTTAATGCTGGAATCTGTCGTAAGTTAACAAGCTGCGCCAGCTGGTGGCAGGGGTGCAAATGAATGCGCGGGTTTGACGTCATATATGCGCAGATGTTTATTATCTCCGCATCTCTTGCGCATATTTTCTGAATTTTCACTCAATCATGACAGATTAATCAAGTCTATGAGATATATTGCAAAATATTTTTGTTACAGTTTGTATCGATAAAATCATGTACATTTAAAAAAAATAGTCACAATATCATTTTAATTTCGGGAGAAAAAGCACTAATTAGTACTCATAAGTACCATATAATGCTACGAAAAATATTGACTTTTACCCTAAAATTAAAATGACAATGCGACTTTTTTTTAAATACCTAGATTTTTTTTATTAAAAATATATGTATTTAAAAAAAGTCGCATTGTTATTTTAATTTTAGGGTAAAAGTCAATATTTTTCGTAGCATTATATGGTACTTATGAGTACTAATTAGTACTTTTTCTCCCGAAATTAAAATGATATTGTGACTATTTTTTTAAATGTACATGATTTTATCGATACAAACTGTAACAAAAAATATTTTGCAATATATCTCGTAGACTTGATTAATCTGTCATGGTTGAGAGAATAGCTTGAAATTTGTGATTGAATTTTTAATATGAAGTCTCGAAATAGCTTTGTCTGTTAAAAAGAGAGAGAAAGAAAGAGAGAGTGTGTAATCTAAGATTTTAAGAAAATTATTGTCTAGAACGTTAAATATTTAAACAAATAAATTAACAATATTTCTTTGTTTAACAAAACAACATTTAATACATACATTTAAAATTAAAGTTATTCCGAATATACGTATAATTGCCGAAACGTCAGTGAAGGCTTACTTTGGAGACACGAAATTTTTTTGTGTCTGTCTGTCAGTCAGTCTGTCTGTTCCGCGATAACTTCCGTAAAAAGCATCCGATTGGCTTGAAATTAAGTGGGTATGTTAGTGAGGCAATGGGATTAAGATGTATAGTTTTTTGTAAGATTTGGTTCATTCGTTCGAAAAATATAGAATATTTTATTTTCCGCAATAATGCTTTTCTATGGCAAATCCAATGACTTCCATTTTTTTTCTTGAGAGAAAATGTCACATTATGATAAATGGATGCTGAAATTTTCCGGTTAAATTATTCATATTGTTTTGAAATTTTGTCTATTCATTTGTCAGATTTTTAAAATTATTACTGTAAATTTTGGAGATTTTTTATAAATGTATTCCAATAATATAAACGAATTTGTTTTAGAGGCTTCCTTATTTCAAATGTTTTTATTTCATTTTCTTTATTTTCTCTTAATGGTTGCTAAGAAACCATTCGTCCTAATCCTTATTTTTATAATGTTATAAATTTGAATGCGTGTAATTATTGAACGCGAAAATTTAAATGAAGTCAACGTTAAAACTGATGAATTAATGTCTTTGTATCTTTGTGTATAACATAGCCCAGAAAAAAACATAGGCTATGTTTTATTGATTTTATTCACATATTTTCCTTAATAATTCAAAATTTCCTTCTTTTTCATGCAGAATCAATAGCGATCTTTTATATAAAATTTAACCAATTTCCTTTATCGTTGCCAAAAAAAAAAATTTTCAAAAGCTGGAATAATTTGTCAACGGCAATAAGTTTCAATTGAGCAAGTTCCATTCGAAAAATTAAACTAAGAAAAAATAAATATGACGTCAGAATTAAAATAAAAATAAATATAGTACTTTGTTAAATATTAAACACGGAAAGTTGTTTCGTTAATAAGAAATTTTCTGACAAAAATGGAGGCTTAATTAGAAGTAAAAGAAATAAAAAAAAATTATATTTTTAACAAATATTTCACCTGATAAAATTTGACGTCATAATTGAAATAAAACAGGTAATTTATAGTAGTCGTTAAAAATATAAAAAAACATGGATAGCAATAACTCATGAATAATGACGTCGTTGTCGAAACTTCTGTGAAGGCTTATTTTGACGTCACAAAATTTCTTGTTTTACCCCTGTCAGTCTGTTCTGTCTGTCTGGCCGCGATATCTGCCACAAAATGCAATCAAAACTTCTTTTTTTTCGGAAACAAAATTGTAAAACCCTAGATTACTGAGTTTACACTTTCAAAAGTTCCTGAAACATCAGATTTAGGAGTGGACAGGTATGTAGAAGTATGAGGATAATGAAAAGTGCTTATTAAAACTGTTACTTATCCTTATAAATCAAAATGTATAAAGAAATACAAGATATACGATAACCATTAGCAAATTGATAGAAAGTTACAAATTTAAGTTTAATGAGACTACGGGGGGTTCAGGGGGGGCGGAGCCCCCCCTGAAGAAATCTACTGTGTTATAATAAAAAAACAAAAATGATAGATCATGAAAAATTCAGAATATCCTAACGTAACTAAAGCTTCAACTAAAGCGTTAACTAAAGCGTTAACTAAATCTTTAACGCTTTTGTTGGCTGAAAACTTCTTATTCTTATTTTATTCTTATAAATAATTACGTAATTCGAAAATTTTAAATTACAGTTTCCAGGAAGTTGAATATTACCCAAAGTGTGTTTTAAAAAAGAAATGATGTGAAAAGCTGACGTTGAGGCTCTTGATCTGCAGATTTACTAGTGAAATAGGTTTTTTAAATTAAAAGAATGAAACGTTTGCAAGTTAAATAATAAAAGTCGATACGACCAAGAAAACATTGGATTTTTATCGTCTGCGATTGATAATTAAAAATGGAGCTGAAGTTAAATATTTTATTTAGTATTAAATTCTATACATTTCTAAACATTGCTAAACATTATATTATCATAGGAAATACTAAGGTGTATACAATTTTGTATAACTTAGCTCATCAAGAATTTAGTAAAGCGTGACACTACTTCAAAATTCTGCATTTATATAATCTACTTACTAAATTATATGAGTCATCTTTCATTACATTAAAAACATAATTAAAATCGAACATATTTTAACCAGCGATATTTGTATCGCATAGTTAAAGGATATTTCATCTTAGTATATTTTATGTTACTCCCTCTGTCCCAAATTAGTTGCGACATTTGAATACTTTTGTTCTGATTATTGATATTTATGATTTCATGTTTCTGTTTTAACGTTTTTGAGAGAGCTTTACTATCAATCTACAAAATTTACTTACCTAGCATTCCCCACATCATTCCATAAATCAGTATTGAATGAGTTTAAAAAATCACGTTTCACTTGCTATTAAGCCACGCCCCAATTTGCAAAGATTCTTTTAACAGTAATCACATAAAACCATCTTCAACCTAATCAATCCTAAATTCATTTTCAAACATTTCGTTCTAGCATTTCTGAAAAGCATCCTTTAGCTTGAAGATGCTGCAAACAAAATCGTATTCCGACTATTTTTTTTCTATTAGACTTGCTTAATAGTGGATGAAATACGTTCCAAAATTTTTTCTCCTAAAGAATTCTGTGTATTATTGATTTACGAATTATAACAGCCTATGATAATTTTCGCAGAGATTTTTTTTCATTTTATTTGGAATCTTTGATTTTGCTACTTAGCTATTTTTTTCTCGTCAGCATTTACAATTTTTTTGTAAACTTACATTCTAAATTTCCCCATCTTTTTTTTTGTGATGCCTTTGTCTGCTTCTGCAAACGGAATGTGATGATGAACAATACGATGAACATTAAATTTAATAGCTGCAGTATTTATGGAATTATGGTTTAGCTTATCATTTTTCAATCATCACATCAAACATTCCAGTACAGAAAGCGCTTCTTATTATTTATTTCCTTCTTCAGGATATTATTTCTTATTTCTATTACTTTACATCCGAGTTTCTTTGCTTTTGACACCTAGTTATGCATCATTATATTCATTCTAGTATAATTTTACTGGTGTCGATTTACTAAATTGCATCCGAAGTTATCTATGACTCCGCCTACTTGAAATGTCGCAACTAATTTGGGACAGAGGGAGTAATATTTAGTCGTACTACACTAATTTATTCTATATTTATTTACAACATTTCAAACCTAAAACTTACTCTACGGAATATTTTAAAGTAACATTTAATTGAAACAAAAAAGTTTTGTTGCCATTCACACAAAAGAAACTGCAATCTACTTAATAAGCCTCTGGTTATGCACCCCTGCCGCTAGGTAGCGTATACTATGGCCCCGCCTTTAATCTTGCGGGCACCTCTTCCATAGGAGCTGGAACGCTTGAAATGTATGCAGTTTTGCTAGACCTTCTCTGCTACTGAGCCCCTTTTTTTACCTGCAGCGGTATTGTCAATTTTGGAGATTGTTTATTCATTAAAGAAAATCTTTCTACAAGAATTTCTCACTAGCAACATTTCACTTATACATGATTTCAATAAGAAAGATGAATGTTATTTGTAAATTTCGACAAATAACTAAACAAACGAATTCTGTAAAATGACAATAATAATACAATGCAGTCTTTTCGAGTTGGCTAGAGAGCTATCAATAGTTAAAATTCATTTTTCTGGGAACAGACTTTTAACATGGAAAATATTTTTTTTATTTTAGGTACGTTCGTATGTAGTACCTATGGTAGTAGTTCATCCGCCCATTTGTCTGTTTGTCAGTCCATCCGTTCGTCTGTCAATCCGTCTGTATATAACAACGCAGAAACTACTCAACGGAATCGTTTAAAAATTAAAAAAAGCAATTGGTACATGATTTTGTTGAGTCATTTAAAATTTTATGAAAATTGGATGTATAATTTAATTGCAGGGACAATCAAAAGTATACCGTTACATTACGATCGATGGAAAGAAATAGATACAATTTATTTATTATAAACGCTTAATTCAAGCAATATTATCATAAAGAAAATTTTACAATACGAAAAACTTTTATCTTATATCATACTGTATAATTTGTGAAAAGATTTTGATTGTCTGAAACTAAAAAAAGAGGAAGCATTGAAAGAAATTTAAAACACAGAAAAGATAAGATAATAAATCCCTTCAATATTTAAATTTTATTTTTCTTTTCGATTTTCTGATTTGAGAATGACAGTTTTTGAGCATGTGTCTGCTGAAAATTGCATGGATTAAAATAAATTACACATTTTTCATATTTTCATAAAGTTTATCAATGATAACATTAAAATGATTTTTTAATGCAATCATCGTAAAATGAATTTATAACAATGAAATGATCCACTTCATTTAGGTAGTCTTTAAATGTTAATTACTAGGATAAAATCGACTGCTGATGCAAGTGTTTTAACTTTTAAGCTATTGCATAGCTTTTATCGCGGGCTTTGAGCGCGGCGACCGAATCCAAAAATTCCGTAACGAGGAAAATCCTAACACATCCGTAACGAAAAAAACCTAACATTCGGCTAACCTCGTTTCAGTTCGGCAGACTTCGGCATGGTATCCTTCGGTAGACTTCGACAGACATTGACGCGGTATTTTTCAGATATTTAGAGGATATCAAATCTCAAACTTATATTTCTTATTTCAGTTACCATAAATCTATAGTTTCAATGATAAAAATTCCTGATAGAATGTGTATAGAAAAGAATCGTCTTAAGATAAAACAAGGTAGGATAATGTAGCTTTTGGTGATTGGAGACTCGCCCAAATGTGAGGATCGAAAAATTTAAAATGTTTATAACTCACAATCTAATTTTTGTATCACGGCCAAATTTTGTTTGGTATTTTATTATGAGAAAGTGTTAATTTTTGATGACAGGAGATCCCCCACGATGAGGGTCGAAAAATTTAAAATGCTTATAACTCGCGATCAATTGTCGTAGTGCGGCCAAATTTTGATTCGAAATTTATTATGAGACAGTTTTAATTTTTGGTGACAGGAGATCCCCCATGGTGAGGGTCGAAAAATTTAAAATGCTTATAACTGGCGATCTCATTTTCGTAGTGCGGCCAAATATTCTTTGGTAATTTATTATGAGACAGTGTTACTTTTGGTGACAGGAGATCCCCCATGGTGAGGGTCGAAAAATTTAAAATGCTTATAACTCGCGATCTAATTTTCGTAGCGCGGCCAAATTTTGTTTGGTAATTTATTATGATAGTGTTACTTTTGGTGACAAGAGACCCCCACGGTGAGGGTCGAAAAATTTAAAATGCTTACAACTCGCGATCTAATTTTCGTAGCGCAGGCAAATTTTGTTTGGTAATTTACTATGAGATAGTGTTACTTTTGGTGACAGGAGATCCCCCATGGTAAGGGGCGAAAAACTTAAAATGCTTATAACTCGCAATCTAATTTCCGTATCCGGCCAAATTTATTTTGGTAATTTATTATGAGACGGTATTAATTTTTGGTGACAGGAGACCCCCACTGTGAGGGTCGAAAAATTTAAAATGCTTATAATTCGCGATCTAATTTTCGTAGTGCGGCCAAATTTTGTTTGGTAATTTATTATGAGACAGTGTTACTTTTGGTGACAGGAGATCCCCCATGGTGAGGGTCGAAAAATTTAAAATGCATATAATTCGCAATCTAATTTTCGTAGCGCGGCCAAATTTTGTTTGGTAATTTAATATGAGACAGTTACTTTTGGTGACAGGAGATCCCCCATGGTGAGGGTCGAAAAATTTAAAATGCATATAACTCGCAATCTAATTTTCTTAGCGCGGCCAAATTTTGTTTGGTAATTTATTATGAGACAGTGTTAATTTTTGGTGACAGGAGACCCCCACTGTGGGGGTTGAAAAAGTTAACATGCTTATAACTCGCGATCTAATTTTCGTAGTGCGGCCAAATTTTGTTTGGTAATTTATAACGAGACAGTATTAGTTTTCTGGTGACAGGAGACCCCCCCCCATGGTGAGGGTCGAAAAATTTAAAATGTATATAACTCGCGATCTAATTTTCGTAGCACGGCCAAATTTTGTTTGGTTTATTATTATTAGATAGTGTTACTTTTGGTGACAGGAGATCCCCCATGGTGAGGGTCGAATAATTTAAAATGCATATAACTCGCAATCTAATTTTCGTAGCGCGGCTAAATTTTGTTTGGTAATTTATTACGAGACAGTGTTAATTTTTCGTGAGAAGAGACCCCCCCCCATGGTGAGGGTCGAAAAACTTAAAATGTTTATAACTCGCAATCTAATTTTCGTAGCGCGGCCAAATTTTGTTTGGTAATTTATTATGAGACAGTGTTAATTTCTGGTGACAGGAGACACCCACTGTGGGGGTTGAAAAAGTTAGCATGCTTATAACTCGCGATCTAATTTTCGTACTGCGGCCAAATTTTGTTTGGTAATTTATAACGAGACAGTGTTAATTTTTATTAACAGGAGACCCCCCCCCCCATGGTGAGGGTCGAAAAACTTAAAATACTTATAACTCACAATCTAATTTTCGTATCGCGGCCAAATTTTGTTTGGTAATTTATTATGAAAGAGTGTTAATTTTTGTTGACAGGAGATCCCCCCCATGGTGGGGGTCGAAAATTTTAAAATGCTTATAACTCGCGATCTAACTTTCGTAGCACGGCCAAATTTTTTTTTTTGTAATGTATTATGAGACAGTGTTACTTTTGGTGACAGATGACCCTCCACGTTGAGGGTCGAAAATTTTAAAATGCTTATAGCCCGCGATCTAATTTTCGTAGCGCGGCCAAATTTTGTTTAGTGATTTAATATGAAACAGTGTTAATTTTTGGTGACAGGAGATCCCCCATGGTGAGGGTCGAAAAATTTAAAATGCTTATAACTCGCGATCTAATTTTCGTAGTGCGGCCAAATTTTGTTTGGTAGTTTATTATGAGACAGTGTTACTTTTGGTGACAGGAGACCCCCCCCCCACGGTGGGGGTCGAAAAATTTATAATGCTTATAACTCGCGATATAATTTTCGTAGTGCGGCCAAATTTTGTTTGGTAATTAATTACGAGACAGTGTTAATTTTTTGGTGACAGGAGACCCCCCTCCCATGATGAGGGTCGAAAAACTTAAAATGCTTATAACTCGCAATCTAATTTTCGTATCGCGGCCAAATTTTGTTTAGTAATTTATTATGAGAGAGTGTTAATTTTTGGTGACAGGAGACCCCCCAAGGTGAGGGTCTAAAAGTTTAAAATGTTTATAACTTGTAATCAATTTTCGTAGCGCGGCCAAATTTTGTTTGGTAATTTATTATGAGACAGTGTTAATTTTTGTTGACAGGAGACCCCCACTGTAAGGATCAGAAAATTTAAAATGCTGCGCGGCCAAATTTCGTTTGGTAATTTATTAATGTAATGCATAGCTTTTATCGCGGGCTTTGAGCGCGGCGAAAGAATGTAGAATTTCCGTAACGAGAAAAAAACCTATCACTCCGGCTAACGTCGCTTCAGTTTGGCAGACTTCGGCACGGTATCCTTCGGTAGACTTCGGCAGATATTAACGCAGTATTTTTCAGATATTTTGAGAATATCAAGTCTCAAACTTATGTTTTTTATTTCAGCTATTATAAACGTATAGTTTCAATGATAACAATTCCTGATTAACCTACATGTAGTGTAAGATAATAAAAATATTTTGAACGATATTAACTTCTTATTTATTCAATAAAAGAAAAAAATTTTTTATCGGTCATCACGCTCAAAAAGTGTAACTTGAATTAATATCAAAGACAAAAAAAACTTTATAAATAAAAAATAAATAAATAATTATAATTGCATAATTTGATAAAAAA
Source organism: Maratus speculifer (assembly GCA_964019185.1). Classification (NCBI taxonomy): domain Eukaryota; kingdom Metazoa; phylum Arthropoda; class Arachnida; order Araneae; family Salticidae; genus Maratus; species Maratus speculifer. Next base: position 335,303,229 of record OZ025292.1, read on the forward strand.
TGCTATGCAATAGCTTTACCGCGGCAGTCCCCGAGTGCCACACATATTTTTTTAAATAAAGTAATTTACATAAAAACTTCAAAAATATGTGCTCTTTTTATGAAATAGTGTAAAACATTTTTGAAATATCTGCAACTAAAAATTTTAGTGTTTTTCTTTTATTTCACTAATAATTTGTAAATATTTTTTTTATAAATTTTAGGGATCACCACATTCCGGGTATAACGACTTTTACAACATGAGACTGTATATTTTCTTGTTTTAACACTTTCTAACAAAGTTGAAAACTGTTTATAACTTCCATTTGCCGGTCTCTCTGTCCGCATTTTAACCCTCGTCAATATACTCGGATTACATTTAAATTTTTGGATGTTATTGATGTTAATTTTTGCAGGATTTCTATTTCACATGAAGTTTGTAAGATGACTAGTTTCTTTACAGCTGCAGTCAAAACTTATTACATTACGGCCTATGTTGAAAAAATCGTTTAAAATGAATTTTTAAAATGTTAGACCCTTTCAAACATAATATTCTTTTATAAATAAAGGTTGTTTTTAAGGATTTTAGGAAATGTTGCAAATTTTTTCAGAATCTCTGCTTAACGAATGACTTTTCTTTCTTGTTAAGAACATTCAACCTATTCGCGTACTCGCATTTTGGTTAAAAAAAAAAAACTTTGAGATACAGAACAGTGAAGTATAATAAAGAATATATAAAACTATTAGGAATGCTGCAATTTAAAAAAATGCTTTGACAATATATACTAATACTAAGCATGTCTGTCTACTTTGAATTTTCAGAAAAGGTTGGGAATCCTACCAAGGTTCATTCAACTAGTTACAGCTTTATGTATACTTATTGACATAGAAATCGCATTTATGATGTTTATTATTAATGTCTAGTTTTATATAAGATGTTTAAAACGCACATGTCAATACAGATATGTTTACTTGCTTTACAAATGCGCTTTATACACTGGAATATGCAGTAATTGTCGAAAAATGTATTTTTGAAATAAATAAACGGAATGAAAACAAAGACTATTACTATTTTTTAAGTAAGAAAAGTTATTTATAAACGCCATTAAACTGTTCAATACACGATGAAAGTTTCCATGATCAAAAACTAAGGCATTTAAAATTAATTGCTTTAAAAACAGATTTTCACAATTTTAAAATTTTAAACTCCCTCTCTGATAAGAATAAAAATATTTTATTATTTTCATCAAAGAGAAAACAAATGATTTAGGACAGTTTTATCTGGATATTTATCATGTTGTCAAAAGAGCAGAAGCAAAATGCATACATCCAATCATATTTCAAAACATAAAATGAGAAAAGGAAAGCAAAGCAAATGTGCTGTGTTAAAAGCTTAGATTTTGAAATGGGAAATTAACCGAAATTGACATTATTAAATCTTACAATAATAATTTTGTAAACTTACTTTTAATATGTTTTTTATATTTGATGTGTAAAACGAACCTTCGTGTATAGATAATTTTATTCACTTTAAAAAAGCGCTTTATATAGGAATAGGCGTTAATTGTCAAAAAATGTATTTTCCATATAAAATGACTGAAAACTAAGACTATTAGTATTTTCAAGTAAGAAAACTTATTTCTAAACACCATAAAATTATTAAATACACGATAAAACGTTTTCATGATCAAAAGCTAAGTCATTTCATATTAAGTGCTTTATAAACGGATTTTTACAATTTGAAAATTTTAAGCTTCCTTTTCGTTTAAGTAAAAGTATTTTTTTTTAACATCAAATAAAAAACTAATGAAACAAACGATAGTTTTATCTGGATGTTTGTCACATAGTCAAAGGGAGCAGACGTGAAACAATTAGATCCAGTCATATTTCAATACATAAAATGAGAAGAAAGCTTTAAACAAAGCAAATGTGCTTTGTTAAAAGCTGCTGAGACTCTTTGTAATGAGAAATTAACCTAAATTTACATTGCTAAATCTGGACTGAGCTACATAATTGTAAATAAGCATCTGCTTGACTATAAAATAGAGTTAGTTACCTTTCATAGGTAATTGCCTTCATTTAAGAGGTACTGACTTTAATGTCAACTTGTGAACTGCTAAATTATTAATGCTCTAGCTTTGTACATTGACACCAGATGTTGTTTCAAATATTCAACAACAAAGAAGTAGTTTAACTTTACTTGAGCGCCTAAGTGTTTTGGCTTAGGCATTAAACTTCCCAATTCCTTGAAAAGTCACCTAAAATTTTAGAAAATGATATTGTAAATGGATAGATTTTTATATTTTAAAGATATCCCAATAATATGTTATAACATGTGTGCAAAAATCTCAATTTCAAATTCTTGAAAATATAAAATATTTTAAGTAAACTTTAAAAAGATCCCTGTTTTACTTAAAAGATGACTAAAATAATAAGAAACGTTACAAGTTTAAAAATATGCAATTTTATTTACATTTCAAGCAATTCCAAGGCCATCATCACAAATTATTTTAATAAGTAAATAATGTTTATTTATATAAATACGCAACTCCGTTTTTAAAATGCGGAAGCCAATAGTTATTAGAGTTGAAAGTAGAAGCATTAATTTCTGGAATTGATCCTAATTAGATAAAATATGCATTACTATTAAATGAAGTTACATTTATTTCATTTTATAACATTACTCTATTTTCATGCGTCAGTTTCATTTTAAATGTGTAGCTGGACATTAGAAGTAGTACTTTTCCAATTAAATTGGGTAAAAGAAAATATCTATCGGTCAATACTAAAAAGTTTTAAATAAAGTGCGTATTTTAAAACTTGTAACATCTCATATTATTTTAGTCCCCTTTTAAGTAAAATAGTGAAGTTCACATAACATATTTTATGCTTAAATTAAGGTGAAATGTTGTGCTTTGTTTCATGATATTACCTTGAAAATATACCTAATGCAGGTGAATAAAATTTTGCACATGAAAGATTTAAGAAAAAAAAACAATTTCATGAGACTGTTTCTTAGTTTGTTGTGATTTCTTCCTCTTGTCATTGACATTAATTTGCACTGATTTTAATTTTCTTCATTTTATTGGGAATAGCTTGATATAACAGATCATTGGAGACAATCATTTATTGATATACACATTCATTTTAAAATTTATTGTGCACAATATTGTTCTGTCTGACGCAGAATAGAGGATTATGTAATAAAGTATTCTCTATAAAAAAATGTGTGCGTAATTTCACTGTTATTTGAAAAACATAAATTAAAGCTGTATATATTGTAGTAATTAGAGGCTTCGTGACGATAGACCAATTTGTATGAAAGTTAAAAATCGCTTTAAAACCCATGTTTTTGTTGGGGTTTTTTTTTTTTTTTTTTTTTTTTTTTGGAAGAAAAAGAAGAATAAATTAAACGTTTGGGAGGTTTTTTCCTAATAAATCGGATCGCATATTATTGGGAAAAAAGATTTAAAAAAAATACCCCCTACATCAGGTTGTCCCAACGGAGGACCCACACAGTTATATAGCTTCGGCTTTATTGTGGCCGTTTTAGTGTTAAAACTTTCAGGATTATTTAGTTATGAAGTAATTGTGCAATTGTCTTATAAAAAAAGATAAAAAAAAAAAAACTGGTGTTGTTTATCACGATAATTTCCATCAACCATACAGAAAATATTTGAAACATTATAATTTTAATTTTTTGGACATATATAAATAAAAATCACGTTTCTTCCATTATGTGTTGTTCGAACAGTTTTCAACCCGGCTACTCCTAGCAGTTTAAATTCGTCGAAACAAGATCCGGAGTAGTCGCATCTAAACTCGCACTTTCCAATTGTATCAATATGGCCGACTTTGCTGATCACAAATCTCCACACCAACCATTTATCCTAGACAAGACACATCGACTTAGAATTTTTCTTGATTCGACCATCGCTTGACGATCTGCAGTGACTTACGTCTTATACACGTGCACAAGGGTGGAGCGAAAAAAAATTTTTTTTGAAAATCAAAAACGGATAGGTGCCAAAAGTTGCCTTTATACTAGTACATCAACTGTGTGAAATTTTACCGCTGAAAAAAAATGGCTTGAGTCTGCGCTTTTGCCCCAAAAATCGAAATTTTGGGTAAAATTTGTCATTTTTTGACATTTTTTCAAAAAAATTAAAAAATTCCTAAAGAGCTGGTTAGTATTTAAAAGTGTTGCTTAGACCTTTATATTTATCTGCTTAACATATTTAAACTATAAAACAATATGTTTATTCACTATAGCTGGAGCAAAACAGACAACTTTTAGTAAGAAAACAGCATTACCACTCTATTGGGTCATATAACGAATTATTGTTTTTAATACAGCTCTTGTTTTCGAAACTACCTTGGACATGCGTCGTGGAGGTGGCTATATTTCCTATACCACCCGGCCCAACTATTCGATCATCTTAGTACAGTGTTTTATTTATACATTGATTCGTGATTTTCTTTATAAAAATTTGGCATGTTTTCCATGCTTCCACCTTGTTTATCTGTTCTTTGCATCCAAATGCTGCTGTAACTATCTTCATGTATATTTTTACAGTTTATACAAAAAAATGACAAGCAGAGTAATGCACGGGAATATTATCAAAGGGATCTATTCGGCCATCTATTATATTTATCAAACTTACATTCTGTTGATGAATAGTGATTGGAAGTTCTGTTACCACAACATTTTTTCAGTCAATTGTTTTTTTTTTTTTTACGTAATGATTTGCTTCAAAGATGATTGCAGATATTTCAACTATAAGTATGCCATAATTTATTCTACTATTGCATTTTTTATATGTTGAGAAGCGAGCTGTTTCATGTGATGGTGATCGTCAGAGAGAATTGCAATGAAAATTTGTTCTCCATGTGTAAAACAACCGCTGTTGTAAATAACCTTTTTTTCTTTAGTTTTATGCCGTTTTCTAAGCGTTTTCGTATCTAGGTAATTTCCTATTAACTTTTAAATCCCCTTTTTATGAGCGGACAACATTTGATGGTGAAATGTCCTGGGCATAAACTTAAAATGCATAGTACTTTATGAGGAAATGTACGGATTCTAATCGACTATAAGTGCTCATTTAAAATTAGGAGAATTTTATTTGTCACTGTGAACCATTTTGCATGGGGTAAGCTTAGAATTGTGTATAATATTGAATCATTCGCTACTTCAACTCCAGTGAATTTCCTCTGCGTCAATTATTTGAGAAGTCGATATAAAACGTTCTAAGCTACATGGATTCACCAGATCAATAAGAAAAATCTTTGTCTGCGTACTATTCACTTCCTATTGCAATTTTTTTTTTTTATAAAATAGAGAATAATTTTGAAAAATTATTTTCTCAAATTGAGAAAAAGATACTCAGAACAGACTAGAAATTTCTGTCGGAGATTGCAAAGCTAATTCATAAGGAAAGCTATTTCTCAGAAAGAATGGGGAATAGAAATTTAGAAAACATCTCACAGAAAAGACAGCTCATAAAGTTAATAAAATTTTCCCCTTTATATAAGCACAAATTGGCAATCAGCGTCTATATGTTCACTCACCAAATGTATAATCCAAGTTTATACCGCGGGATGTTTTATACCAAATGTACTACACACCTAAATAATAGATCTAAAATCTTATTAGAAATTACTAGACTACGGGACAACATAAGAAACGACATAAAGCATACTAAAACTTCCTTAGAAATATTGTTGTTTTACAACAAGTAGTTTTTGCAAATTTTGTTTGCAATCCTCTGTGACAATCGTTATAATATTAAACAGCTAGCTTCTCAGCATATATTCAATGTAATAGGTTCAATAAATGATGACATACTAGAAATTAAATCCATATAATCAATTTTTAGGCGAATCATTGCATATAAAATGTAACCGATTGAAAGAAAGCTGTGATAACAAAATTTCCAATCATAATGTACTAATTGCATGAAATTTTAATGAAGATAATAGACTGCTGAATAGGTTCATTTAAGAACATACCCAATACATTACTCAACTTCTCTTCTGTTATACATGGTATTTAAATATACGTGCAGCAGGTCACACCAGCATGATCCAAATCATCCAAAGTCAGTGAATATAAAGAAGAGATAAATTACTTTGATATATAGAAAACTTATACTCGTCATCGGGAATAAAATAACAATTCAATACATAAATAAAACACTGGGCCTAGATGATTGGATGGTTGAGACGGGTGGGATAATGCAACCACCTTTATGAGTTATATACACAGTAGTTTTGAAAACAACTAGGTAAGAAATGCATTCAAAACAACATTTCGTTGTATGCTCCAATAAAGAGGTTAAAGCTGATTTTTCACAAAAAGTTGTCAGATTTGCTCCAATTATACAGACTACAGATATTGTTTTATAGTTTAAATATGTTAAGCAGATAAATATAAAGATCTAAGCAACACTTTTAAATACTAACCAGTTCTGTGGGAATTTTTTAATTTTTTTGAAAAAATGTCAAAAAATGACAAATTTTACCCAAAATTTCGATTTTTGGAGCAAAAGCGCAGACTCAAGCCATTTTTTTTCAGCGGTAAAATTTCACACAGTTGATGTACTATTATAAAGGCAACTTTTGGCACCTACCCGTTTTTGATTTTCAAAAAAAAATGTTTTTCGCTCCACCCTAACGTGCACGCTAGTATAACTTTGTCATCGTCTTTCCATTCCATCACTAGAATTCAATTTTCTGTGACGTGGTCAATGCTCTGACCCATCTAGGGCCATTGACAAAATCTTGCATTTCGCTATATTCGTTTAAACTGTTTTATCCCTTTAAATGAAAAAAAATATATTAGGAATTGAAACTATTTTTGAAATGGTAAATGGCGGACTCGCACAATTGCGTAGATCATTAGTTTTTTATCTTCTGTAAAGCCTAATTAAATTTATTAAGGTCAAAATCAATAACAATCATGAATAAAGTAGTATATGAAAATAAATTAAGTCCAAGAAAACTTAAAAATCACATTTGAAAGAGAAAACGACAATACGTACTTTTTCTCTATTTCTGTCAGATGATGGTCTTCTTAAAACCAAAAAATCTAATATTGTCTTGCGGTTGGTGCAACCTAGTTTATCTTATAAAAATATCTGAGGAAAATTAACTAATAAAAAATCCCTTTCGGCTTGACCTATAGGCGGAGGTAGATTTCGAAGAGTGTTCATTTCAACAACAAAAAATAAAATATGATTAGAAATAAACCCCGTATAACAACTTTATTTAGCCGCCGTCGAAAAAATTTTAATTTCAATTTTCTGCAAGAACTGGTTTTATCAGAATCGTCTTAAGCGAAATTCGGCTCAAATGCCCATTTTGACAACATATATTAAAATATATGCTGACTTTATTAAAAAATCGACCAAAAAAGTACATTATATAGTTCCTAAATAACAAAAAACTGCCAATTTAATGTGTTTGAGAGCAAAATTGAATTGAAAAAACTCGGCTCAAATGTTCATTTGGCAACATATTTTGAATTATATTCTGACTTTATAAAAAAAAATCGATCAATATGCTCATTATATAGTTCCTAAATAACAAAAAACTGTCAATTGAATTCGTTTGTGAGCAAAATTGAATTTAAAAATGAGTCATAAAATAACCAATTTGTTATTTGAATACATCCACAACTCTTTAATCAAGATTGCTTTGGGAAATTTTGTGCAAAGTTCCTACTTTGACATTTATTTTTCAAATATATATTTAGCTTTTATCAAAAAACTGACCAATACGGCACATTACACAGTTCCTAAACAACAAATAACTATCAACTGAATGTGTTTGAGGGCAAAATGGAATTTAAAAATGAGTCGTAAAATAACCAATTTGTTATTTGAATACATCCTCAATTTAATCATGATCGCTTAGGGAAATGTTTTTACGAAGTGCCCACTTTGACAGCTTTTAAAAAATATATATTTAGCCTTTATCAAAAAATCGACGAATACACACATTATATAGTTCCTAAATAAAAAAACTGTCAATTGAATGCGATTGAGAGCAAAATGAGATTTAAAAATGAGTCATAAAATAACCATTTTGTTATTTGAATACATCCACTAAACTTTAATCATGATCGCTTTAGGAAATTTTGTGCGAAGTGCCCATTTTGGCAGCCTTTTTTGAAATATATTCGGCCTTTATCAAAAAACTGGCCAATCCGTCTCATTATAAAGTTCCTAAATAAAAGAACCTGTAAATTGGATGCGTTTGAGAACAAAAATGGATTTAAAAATGTCTCAGAAAAAAGGCAATTTGTTATATTTCCTCAATATTTCAAACACGATGATTTCGGAAAACTCTGTTCAAAATACCCTTTTTGGCAACCTTTTTTTGAAATATATTCTGTGTTTATTGAAATACTGATCAATGCGACACTTTATACAGTTTCTAAATAAGAGAATGTGCTATTTGGATACGTTTAAAATCAAAAATGAATTTAAAAATGAGTCAGAATATAAGCAGTTTGGATTTGAAGTTTATTCTCCAACTCCTATTTTTTTTAATTTATTTTTGCTATACGAATTGGACCTATGACAAACTTGTCACTATAAAAGTTGTAGATATTATTGAGAATATGTAAAAAAAAATTAATTAGATTTGATAGCTTAAAAATTGGCGGAGTTATAGATTTTTTACCTTTTTCACCCCCTTTTTCTTTTCGTTTTTAATTTTTTTCATCGGTAAAAGTTGGGCCTACCGAAAACTTGTAAATACAAAAGTTTTAGATAATTTTGAGAACATTTATAAAAAATTTAGTTGGACTTAATATCTTGAGAAATGACGAAGTTATGAATTTTTTTCTCCCAAAAACCCTGTTTTTTTTTTTTTTTTTTTTTTTTTTTTGCCTCTTGAGCCCATTTCTAAATTTGTTAAAAATCTGTCACGCATAAACTTTTGCCCCATTTTTAAGAAGTAATATAAACTTTAAACCAATTCGATGTGTATTTTAATTAAGAAGTTATGGCGTATTTTCGATTTTCACAAAAACCCTCCCTATTTCAACTCCCGTGGTCCGATTTTGCCCATTAACGAACTCGACCGAGACTTTATGCCACTTGATTTTATGTAAAAGTTTGACGAAGATCTGAGCATAATTATGAAAGTTATCGTGTCCAGAAGAAAGTGATATACATCGATATATATATATATATATACATCTATAAAGATTTTTACTGATGGTAGTTTTGGGGTCTAGAGGTCATGATCGGCGTAGATCTGCAAGAATTTTTCAGAAATTCCAACATGGGAGAGAATGCAATAGGTAGTATTTCATACGAAATCTACCTAAAATGTGCCTTTCCGTTTTTAAATAGCACAAAAACAGGATATAGACATTTATTTAAAGATCGCCTACACAATTTTGTAGGTCCAGACTTAAAGGGATAATCTCGAAAGTGACATAAAAACAAACATACCATTTTTAGATTATAAATAAATCAACTCTTGTGCACCACAAGAACAACTATGTTTTAATAATAATAAAAAGAGTTTCGAAAATTAGAACTTTCATTTAAAGTTTATGCATTATAAATACGCAGTTAAAAATTTCGAATTTTTGTCGTCTCTCAATTGCTTTTTAGAAAAGGATTACTTCACTATATTGTGGAGCATTCTCAATGGTCGAAATAGAGCTATTCTATCAAAGCGGTGGAGTGACGATGCAGCAAAAGTTTCGAATTTTTACCAGTATAATCAAAAATTGGACCTTCATAATTAATGCTTGGAAGTGCTATTTTGATTTTTAAAAGAAGGCACTTAAATTAACGATAAGCATATTTATCTATGAAATATTATATTAATCTGATTGGGATCAGAAATTTATTTGTTTTATTTAAATAAAAATAAAACCCTTCCGTTCTATTTATTGGACAATTCTACACTGTTAAAAATCTGCTGCATTTTGTTGCAACGCACTCCCCTGCTTGTATAGAAAACGGTTACTTGGCCATGAAATGGAGCTTTCTCATTTGTTGGAATAGAGATATTATATACAAGTGGTGGGGTGCGTTGCAACAAAATACAGCAGATTTTTAACAATGTAGTTCTGCTTCAGAACTAGAATTGGGGTCTCCGGACCGAGTGGTCAAAGCACCACGCCGCTATTTGCCTTCGAGCACAGGAGTTGGGGGTTCGAATCTCACTGGCTCCATTACACGCACTCGTTGTGCGGAGCTCCCGGATGTACATTTTGTGTGTTGTAAAAATTTCCTTGTGCTATCTCGTCCCTGTTATATTAACGATGATTTATAAGCAGGCTTTATGTCGAGCACACAAATCAGATATATGTTGTTCAATAAACAGAACTAGAATTAGTTATTTCTTTCTTTCTTTTTCTCCGTTTTTTTTCCTTTTTTTGTGCTGATTGTGAATCTAGTTTTAGATTTATTCCAGCGTATATTTTTGGTATATGCTTCGACTTATGCAAATTTAGAATTTTTAGTTTTATTTTATGCATCCAAATATGTGTCGCTGTACGAATAGAATATCAGAAGGAAGAGCGAGAAACATAATAAAGATAAAAGAAAGAAACCGACAAATGAACCATTCAGTACTTACAATTTTAGCTCACTTATACGCGAAAAGGATATAAAATTCGCCGATTTGAAAATACATTTAACTATTAAATAATTCTTAATCATAGCTTAATTAAACATTTTATACACTAAACATGACATTTCAAGTAAATTTCGCTGAATTTAATTTAACATTTTTAAAATTTTTGCTAAAAAGCTCAAAAATCAGCATTTCAGCAAAACTTCAAACCGCAAATGAAGGAATTGTCCAAAAAATCTCAAATGTTTTGTATGAATGCAGTGCAACCATGGGCAATTTTTTCGCTCTACCTATCATCGAAAGATATACCACCCTAGATATAGATATAGATAGTTTTAATCTGAAGGTTACTTTTGGGTGTTAGGAGTTACGATCGGCTTAAATTTTCAAACGTTTTTCGAAAATTTATCATTGGGCAATATGTAATAGGTAGTATTTCTTACGAAATCTGTCTATTACTATTAAAATGTTGTTTTGAACATGTGGAGTAGTAGTGACAATAAATCAGAATTTCACATTTTAGAGAGTTAAAAATCTAGTTTATATACAGACTTTAGACAAAATAATATGATTACTTGTGGAAAAATAGCATTTGAAAGAAATCTCTCGTAAACGCCGTCCCTCTAGCCGTGAATGATTCCACCAAGTGGATGAGAAGGTACATTCATCATTTTGCTATTAACAGTGATAGAAGTCGGATTCGAAATATATTTCTGTGCTAAAATTTCGTTATGGCTGACCTCTTTGGCTGCAAAAGAATTACGATTGTTGGGATTCGTCTTGTTGGAATCTCAGAAACAATAACAACAATCCTTCTAGGTTTTTTGTGAAATAATGTGTCAAATGTAATGTCAACATATTTGAAACAAGTGAAAACATTATATAAAAAGCACAACAGTTGTCAAAAGTCGAAGTTGAATGACATAGACAGAAGAGTTTTTAAAGCTGGTTGTGCCAAAAAAAAAAGAACAGCATTTTAAATAACATCTGAGATGAACGCATATCTACATGAAGCACACTGTTAAAAATCTGCTGCATTTTGCTGCAACGCACTTCCCTGCTTGTATAGAAAACGGTTACTTGGCCGTGAAATGGCGCTTTCTCATTGGTTGGAATAGAGATATTATATACAAGTGGTGGAACCATTCCGCCTTGAGTTCCACATAGCAAATATTCATTGTAGAGCGTCTATTTCAAAATCATATATCATACTACACTGTAAAAAATATGACTATTTTGCTGCATCGTCACTCCATCGCTTTTATAGAAAACAACTACTTCAGGCTATTATGGAGTATTCTCATTGGCCAAAAGAGTGATATTGTATAAAAGCGGGGGAGTGACGATGCAGCAAAATAGTCATATTTTTTACAGTGTATGCAATATCTTGAAGCAAGGAATATAGTGTCGAGAGCATAAAAATTGGGCTAAAGAAAAAAGGAAGAATTTAAAATTTGCAGGCGAATCTTCGTCCGAAAAAATTATTTTCGACATATTGAAGTGTTTACGTATAGAAAACAACGAAAGAAGCTTATCAAGTTGTCTGTGTTCGGACTACGGTTAAGTATGCCTGCGGTTTTGTGGTGATCTGGGGTGCGATATAACACCATGGTCTTCTCTCACTTGTTGTTCTGATTGGCCGTGTAACAGGAGAGTATTATGTCAGTATTCTGGCCGAGTATCTCCACGCAATAAAGGAAACTTGTTTTTTTAATAAACGACCAGCCTTTTAAGATGATAATACATCCAATTACCCCTGTTGAATTGCTTGAAACTGTTGTTATGAAAACGATGATAAATTATAACATCTCATGTGGTTTTCTCAGACCCCTGATCTCAATTTAATTGAACATTTGTGGGGTATTTTGAAAAAAAAATCTGCGCAGTCGATTTCCCTTCTCCAAGGATTTATAGAAATGTAAAGCTGCTCACCGGGCCAACATTTTGGTCAATACAACAACAACAATCCAAGGACTTTTTTGCAATTTGAGTGGCAATGCATGTCTAAGAATGTTGTGAGTGACTTGTATTTGACAACTTTACATCAGATATGAACTGTAATTTACGTAAAAGAAGGACAAATGGACTATTAATTTAAAAAAATTCGCTTCACAGATATTCACATTATTTTGTCCAACCCCTGTATATGCATACATATATATACAGTGAATAACAACTTAAGTTTTAATTCATCCACTGTTTACATCTTTTTAACATATTTATTTGTTTTGGAATATAATATCAAATGTCAAACACGCAATTTTAAGTTATTGTTATGATTCTATGTCCAAGAGTTGTTAATTTCCATGATTAATTTTGAAAAATAATATTACTTATCCAAAACATTAAAAACATCTGCAGTACTAACAAAAAGTATCAAAAAAGAATTTCATTCCATAATGAAATGGCTGGAGAAAGCCTCATAGATTGCATTAGCCACCAAAACTGGAGGCAATTTTAAGGAAGTAAGTGTAATGAATAAAGTATATCTACGGAAATTAAATTGATTATATTTTCCTTTCTTCATGTTTAAATTTATGGAAGGGGCAGACTTGATTTATGTATCATTTTAGTTTCTAAAATATTAATATTTTTCAGAATTGATTTCTTATAAAGCATTTTGAACATTTTTATCAATTTAAAGAGTCAAAGAATATTTATTGTTTGGTATTTTATTACGGTGAATTGCATTTTATTTCTGACTTATATGAATAGCTTTTAAAATTTTGTTGTTCATTTTGCATTAATTTTCATTAGTAATCATGGTTATAAAATAATTGAGAAAAGAAAAAGTATTATTAAATTACAAAAGTAGAGTAAGGATATAAAAAATATCTGTTAGTTAAGTAAATTAAGTATACATAGTTAATTTTGCAATTTTAGTTTAAAAATGTTATTTTAAATATAGTAAAAATTTTCGAAGTGTATGAAGTGTATTTAAAAAATTGAGTATTTGTAGTGAAAGGACATAGATTTAAAGTAAAATATTATTAATTTTCAAACAACATTTTCATTTCTCAAAACTACATTATTAAGCAAAAAATCAACATTTTGAAAACGTCCTTCATGCTGCATTATATGATGGCAATTCATGACAGTTATAACATTAAAAGATCAAGTTGATTGAATAAAAATTACGAAGATACCGTATACTTCGATTTAAATAATATCTGTTATGTTATTCGAGATATATATTTTTAATTTAAAAAATACGATTTAGTGTCAGATGGTGAGAAATTCGTTTTGACATTGTCGTAATTTTTAAACATACTGTAAAATTATTCCATAAAGATGCATACAGTATTTTCTAAGAGAAACTTAACAGTATGTTAAGAGAAATCCATTTTCTTTTGAATCTGGTCGGATAGGACGTGATTACATATATTTTTTCATTGGCTGGACCGGCAATGTTTTCACTGATATTTGTACAGGCCGGTTCGAGCTCGAGACGAACATTAAATTTTTACACAATTCGGGACGGGTCTAGGCTTGAGAATTTCGACCCGTGGAAACCTCTAGCGTGCTTATCCCGGAAAGTTACGAAAGTTTTGCAAAAGGGTAAATCTGAATTTTGATTCATTTGCAAAAAACGAGATGATTCTTTTAATAGATAAGAAGAAACTTAATTAGAAATATTAATCTTATCACTGAAAGTATTAATAATTGTTCAAGGTATTAAAAATCTACTAAATTAACATAATTGTATTATTTTAAATAAAGCTTGTGTTCCAGTGAAACTTGGAGCTTAGTGAACGTATTAACACGCGCATGTTAATGAGAGAGTTAATCTCGGTATCACAGGCAGCGAGGACACGTGCCGGTGTTTGTTATGAGGATGGTTGCGTTAGAACATAGTGCTATCTTAATTTATGCAGTGTACACCGGTATTTCCTAAAAGCAGTTTCAAAAGACTTCTTAAATTCTTATTTGAATTTTCGAACCCGTCGAATAATACATCTATGGACAGTTTGAATAACAGAGTTTCGCTTATCTGCATCTTTTTATGGAAAAGAATATACTTCCTGGTGGTGGAAAAGTGAATTATAAGAGCTTTTCTGCGCGTTTGCAACACGCCTACTATTCTGTGCCGCAGCCAACTGCAACCCATGTCGGTTATTTGTTTAGAGGAAAAAATGAGCATACAGCTAGTGTAAATAATTTTTCAGTACAAGCGCAACATGTCCAGTGTACAATACATGGATAGTGGGATCAAAAGTCGGAGGTTCTTGTGATTTGAAATTCGTTTTGTTGAAAAAATTTCGTATAAATTCGTTGGGGCCTACGCAGAACGTTCGTACTACTGCGCCGTAGATTTGAAATTACAGATTCATTTGATTAGAGGTCTCGATGCAAATAAATGCTCGCGAGCGGATGAAGTCAGCTATTTGAAATTACGAATTAGCAAAGTATTGAAATTCATCTTGTAAAAAACTGAAAAACTAACAAAAAGTGCTTTATAAAACATTATTAAAGTGTGTATTTCAATGAAAATTTAGAAAAATAAAAAAATATAATAGAGATTTATTCGGTGTTTGAAGTTGAATTTCGTTTGTAATATTTTGTATAAAAAACAAATATAATTGAAGCAAAAATGATATTTTCCTCTCCTTTGAATCCACTCTTTTTTTCATATTAGAACACTCTTATCTATTATATATAGGTGTTTTAATACGTTTACGCCAAACATTCTAATATAGACCTTTTAGTTCCGTCTCCGTATAATCCTATAAGGTCTTATATTTATTATTACAGGTTTATGCCAGTGTTTCTAATTGTTCTTTTATTTCACAGAGATACAGAAAAGTGTAGCTTTTTTACTCATTGTTGAAAGATGATCAACACCACTTTTTTTGCACATCGAATGGATCGTAGATTTTTCTGTATAAACTGTTACAAATAACGTGTGCAACTAAACAGGCATACAAATAATGATTTTCACTGACTCTCTATTTGTATTATATCCTGTATGATAAAAAGGTTGTCTAACTGATTATTTTAAAATTCAGGCAGGGACGTCAAAAAAGCAGAAGAAATTCTTATCTCTAAGAAAAAAACGACACATTTTAAGACGATCTTTTTATATACGAGTAACTAAAGTAGTGCTGTGATATCTCAACTAGTAATCTTTTTTTTTTTTCATATTTATCTGACTTGACTAACGAAACTGGAATCTATACTAATAAAAGAACAAAACGCTCTGTCTGTCTGCGTGTGTGTGTGTGTATCTGCGATGGCTAGCAAAATCTACAGCATGTATGAGGCTCAAAATGTTTTTGAGAGTAGCCTAAAATCTCTCCTGATGTACCTGAGCTTCATAATTTCGAAATTCTAAGTATTAACTGAATAATTAATTAAAATCGAGAGGTCACTCTCATAAAAAAATCATCTTTTTCCCAAATTTTTTCCCTTTCGTTTGTTTACCGTTGTTTGGTTGTATAAAATTTTCGCAGAAGTAATTAAGAAAGCTGAGACAGAATTAAAGAAACCAAATTGAGATTTTGACCATGGAGAAATGAGATAGGTGGAGGTGAAAAAAGCCTCTAAAAAGGTTTGCAATATGAAACCATTTATCGCTCAAATTTTTATGTTCCAAACAAAAGGACGTGGAAGGGATTTTGCATTATGAGACGAATAGAAAGAAATTAACTACAACTTAAGCATATTTTAAAAAGTCATAGCAAAATTTTAAAATGGTCTTTGTTCTATTATTATTTATTAAAATAAATGTTCGCTTTTAAAATAAAAGAACTTGAAAAATTAGCAATAATTAAATGTCAAATTAAAATTAAATAAGATATTGAAAACATTTGATACGAACTAAAAATTACATTATTAAAAGTTTCATTCTTTAATGTAATGTTAAATACTTTATCACGTAGATGAAAAATGTTTGACTTAATAATTCCATGTAAATAAATATTTACAATATAATGATGAAAATTGTTATGGAATCACGCGATCAGCAATGAACAGTGTAGAGAAAAAGAGAAAAGAAACATTGAGTTGAATTGACATTTTGATACTTTGTTTTATTTGCACGCTCGTATGTGATTGTCTCATGTAAAAAAAAAAATTGAGAAAAACCAAATTTTGGTGTATTTTGTGGCAACAGCCTTTTTTCTTGTATTCGAAAATAGAAAAATTAAAAATGTTGTTGGTTTTTTTCATATACGTTTTATTGTTTTAGATTTAGTGTTTTTTCTCACCGTAGGTGTTGTGATTTTGTCGCAGCAATATGAGTACAAAGGTACTAAATGTGAGTAATATTTTCTATTAAAATTTAAAGTTTATCAAAAGATATTTAATAGTAAAAATTAGAGTCGATAACAATTACTATCGTGTTACGTATAGTATATTATTCATACAAAAATATTCTTTTAAAATCATGTATGAACACTTAAGTAATAAAGGTCCATACATAAATTATTGACGTCCGAGACGAGGACCGAGTTTAAAAAAATATATTTATCATATTTATTTTAAAAGTGTTATTAAAGTTTAAATGAAATAAAGATTTCCAAGATGTTTAAATCGGTTAAAGGTTTTAAAAGAGAAAATTTAATCTTTTTAGCTGAGCAATTAGGTGAGAAAGTATCGTCAACGGCTACATTTGCGACGCTTAAGGATCTAATTTTGAATTGTAAAGAATACAAAAATGATTCAGAATTTGTACAAAACGTTTTAGAAAATGCCGTTTCAGAAAGAATGAAAAAAAAAACTCGAAGAGCAAGCAAAGAAATAATCTGTAGCTGCAGAATTACAAGCAAAAAAAGAAGCTGCAGAAATACAAGCAAAGATTGAATGCGAAAAGTTAAAATTTGCACATGCATTAGATTTGGCGAAACTTCAATTACCAGTAAACAGCCAAGGTGAAATTCTTAATCCAGTTATCGATACTTATGGAATGAGAAGAAAGTTTACATTACCAAAATTAGAGTTCAGAAAGTTTAGTGGTGAAATCATAGACTGGTTACCGTTTTGGTGTCAATTTAGACAAATTCATGAAGATTCAGAAATTGCGCCAGAAGACAAATTTCAGTATCTCGTGCAAGCAACAATTGCCGGCTCCCGTGCAAGGCAAGTGGTAGAGAGTTTTCCGCCAAGTGGTGATAACTACGCCAAAGCAATTGAGAGTTTCAAAACCCGTTTTGGCAGAGAAGATATATTAGTAGAAGTATATGTGAGAGAATTACTCAAATTGATAATATCTACAAACGAAGGGAAAATTCTCGTTGACATCCTCCTAAGTTGGAATCATATTTGCGTGCTTTAGATATCTTAGGTGTTACAACTGACAAGTGCGCATCGATCTTATATCCACTAGTAGAATCCTGTTTCCCAGCAGAATTTCTAAAAGCATGGAATCGTTCGAACATACAGTTTGTGAGAACTGAAGTAGAAGGTGAAGAGAGGGTGTCACTTGCAGTAGCTGGTTTTGGTTTAGGTGTGAATGAAGATCGTAAATATGTCGCCAAAAAGAATCACATTAATTTTGAACATAAAACTAATAAAACTACGACAGCGACAGGTCTGTTGACTACCTCTTCCGTAACAGAGAAAAAAGGAGCCTGCATTTTTTGCCAGAGAAAACATGCAAGTTCGGAATGCTTTTCTGCTAGAAAATTAAGACTGACAGAAATACAAAAAATCGCCAAAGAGAAGAGATGCTGTTTCGTATGCTTAGTACAAAAACATACCGCGAAAAGATACCGCGCGATGGTAAAATGCATTATTTGTAATAAGCGCCATGTGCCATTACTGTGCGATTAACGTAAATCGTCCGGTAAAATATTCAAGATTGAGTCGAAGAAAAATTTAAAAAAGATGAATTGAATATGACAAATGTTAGTAAGAAAAGCGCCAAGGTTTTATGTTCTTGCAGACCTTGAAGGTGAAGCTAGTTTCAGAAATTAAACAAAAATGTTTCGTATATTACTAGATTCAGCATCACAAAAATCGTATATACTAAAAAGTGTAGCGGAAGAAATTAATTACAAGCCTATTCGGCAAGAAAATATAATCCATTCTTTGTTTGGTGGTATTACTACTCAAGAATACCAACACAACTGTTACAAAATAAGAATGAGATTTAAGCGAAAATTTCCGGTGCAATTTTGAAGTACGGAATCAAGTTAGCATAAGCAGAGATATTCAACCTATTACACAGGGGCCATGGTTAGAAGAATTAAAGGAAAGTGGCATCATGTTAAGCGATGTGAGTCCATGTTGTGATACCATAGAAGTTTTAATCGGAGCTCATATTATGGGAAAAATTTAACTGGACAAAGAAAAATATTGTCATCTGGTTTAATTGGAGTGGAAACGTATGTTAGATGGACATTAATGGGAAAAGTACCATGTGAAAAGGAATGTTCATCTGAAAACTTGGCGATGACACTAACATCGATGTTTGTGAAAGAAGCAGATATTTCAAATCTATGGAGGCTTGATTTAATCGGAATTACAGATCCTACAGAGAAGAAGTCAAAAGAAGAGATAGATCGCCAAACTAACAAGGAAGGTCGTCATTGGGGGCATACTCAGAATTTTTTGAAAAAAATACGAATTGAACTACTCATGTAGGTAATAAAGGATCAGTGAAAATTAGCGGCGGAATTACATTATTAGATATGTAAAAAAATAAAATAGTTTGGAATAATTGGCGTGAAAAGCTGAAAGCGACGCGGGATTTGGCAAGCAGTGCATTTCCTCGCCAAAAGCAGACGACTTTAACGAATCTGAAAATTGATTTTAATTGACTTCACTGTTAAAAATCTCTGCATTTACTGCAACGTCACTCCACGACTTTTATAGAATATCTCTCTTCTGACGAACGAGAATGTTCCATAGCACGGTGAATTGACCGTTTTCTATAAAAGCGGTGGAGTGACGCTGCAGAAAATGGTACAGATTTTTAGCGGTGTTGTAGCTTGTGCAACACTGTTAAAAATCTGCTGCATTTTGCTGCAACGCACTCCACCGCTTGTATATAATATCTCTATTCCAACCAATGAGAAAGCTCCGTTTCACGGCCAAGTAACCGTTTTCTATACAAGCAAGGGAGTGCATTGCAACAAAATGCAGCAGATTTTTAACAGTGCATTTTTCAATTTGGAACAATTTTAATCAATTTAAATTATGTTTTAAATGATAAAATATATTAATTTCATTTTGTTACAAGTACATATAAACATATATGACAAAATTACACTTAAAGTAAAGTAAAATTGCAAAACTAAAATTACTTAAACTAAACTTATTTAAATAAATTGAACATAGAAAGTTTTTTCTTTAAAAAGTATTCGAAGCGTAAAAGAGTATTTTTCAAAATTTCGTTTTTTTGCCAACCGGAGATAAATCGCCAAATAAACGAAATTGTTATTATTTTTTTACGGACGTTATAAGGAGGTTCCGCCAAAATTTTTTTTTATAAACATACATAACTATATGAGATGAACATTCTGTAATTTTTTCAGATTTTTCTGAGTATGCCCGTATGGAGACCTTCTTTGTAAGGATCATGTCTTAGAAACAGTACAGGTAAATGATGAAAATCGTTACGAAGTTTGCCTTCCTTGGGCTGATGACACAACAACACTTCCAGATAACTTTAATTTGGCGATGAAACGTTTAGAAAATACCACCTCCAAGTTAATCGCTAAGAACATGTTTCAACAATACGAAAATGTCTTTAAGGATTGGATGAACGAAGGAATTATAGAAGAAGCTCTTTCTTGCGAAACGAAATTGTACAGTAATTATTTGCCGCATCATCCAGTCATAAAAGAGAGTAGTACCACAACTCCGATTCGTCCTGTATTTGACGCGTCAGCAAGATTCGCGAATCATCAATCTCTGAATCAATGCCTACAATGCGGACCCAACTTGATTGAGCTAAATCCAGATGTTCTTCTACGCTTTCGAGAAAGAAAGCTCGGTTTAGTTGCAGATATTAAGAAAGCTTTTTTACAAATCAACATTTGTGAAAAAGATCGAAATTTTCTACGTTTTTTATGGTGGAAGGACTTAAAAAAAGAAATTAATGATCTTCAGGCATACCCGAGTTGTATTTATTGTGAAATGCAGTCCATTTCTTCTTTCATCAGTCATCGAATATCACATCCGAAGGACTCCAGATTTTGCTGAAAGTTTTAAAGACAGACTGTTGCATAGTTTTTATGTGGATAATGTCGTAACCAGTGTAAACAGCGAAGAAGAATTGAAAAAAATTATCGAAGATGCTAAGACTCTTATGGCGAAAGGTAGTTTTGATCTAAGACTGCGGGAGTACACAGGTGATCGCCAAGAAGCGCCAAACACGAATGAAACCAACGTTTTAGGTCTCATTTGGAAGAAAGATACTGAGATGTTTAAGATCAATTTAAGTTGGTTACAAGATTTCGACACAGAAAAGATCACTAAACGCAGTATGTTATCAGCTGTGCATAAAATATTTGATCCATTTGGTTTTATGTCGCCAGTCACTACTTGTCCGAAAATAATGTTACAAAGAGCCTAGAAATTAGGTTTCATATGGAATGAAGAGATAACTGGTGAGTTACGTAAAGAATTTTTACTGTGGTTCAAAGAATTGTCAGTTTTGAAAAATATGGAGGTTCCAAGATACATGAAAATGACTCCAGGAAACATAGAAGCGTGTTCACTTCACACATTTGTAGATGGAAGTAAAGATGCTTACGCAACAGTTATATCCTGAGAATAGAAATTGAAAGCGAAGTCGAGTTAGTTTTCATAGCAGCCAAATCAAAAGTTGCATCTTTTAAGAATGTCACGATACCAAGAATAGAATTATTGGCAGCAACTATAGGAGCTCGTTTGACGCAAACTATTGTAGATGCTCTCGGTTGGGAAAAAGATGAAGAAGTATTGTTGGAGCGATTCATCTACAGTACTTGCTTGGATATCCAGAGATGACAATTGGTCAGTATTTGTACGAAATAGAGTTCTAGAGATCAGAAGACTAAGCAGTCCTTCATCATGGATATATGTGCCAAGTGATAAAAATCCTGCAGACCTGCCAACTTGCGGATGTGAGGCAGAACAGCTAGCGGCCAGAAGATGGTGGGAGGGTCCAGCTAGGTTGAGATATTCAACAGAGTTTGAAAAACATCCGATCTCTACTGACCAACACTAAGATGAAGACAAAATTCGGAAGGAACGAATAAAGTCAGTTTCCATGATAACGAATTCTGGTGTTAAACAAGATAGTTGATATTACAGATATTTCTCGAGTTTTACAAAAATCATACGGATGGTTGTATGGATATTACATTTCAGGCATAACTGGAAAAGTTCCAAAGTGAAAAGAGAAGGAGAACTGACGTCAGACGTCATCTGAATTTAAGGAAGCTGAATTGAAGATTCTACGCATGATTCAGAAAGAAGCATTCTTTCCTGAGAATGACAACAGATTGCGTACTTTACAGACATGGAAAGATCAACAAGATATAATTATACTACGCACCAAAATAACGTACAGAAAAGACAGCGAAGATTTCCTGAAACCTATAGTCCTGCCAGCAAAGCATGAAGTTGTAAAACGGCTCATTTATCATGTTCATGTAAAACATTGTCACGCTGGATTACAGATCCTAACTAATTTATTTAGAGAGAAATACTGGATACTTAATGGTCGTAGAAATGTAAAACAAGTGTTAGCACAGCGTGTTGTGTGCAAACGATTCAGTGGGAAAATTGTATGGAGAGATAGTGCGCTACTACCAGAAAATAGAATAAAGGATGCTAACGTGTTTCAGATTACGGGTGTAGACATGGCAGGTCCGTTATACTTGAAGAAAATGCAAAAAAGTTGGATACTGATATTTTCCTGTGCAATATACAGAGCAGTGCATTTAGAGTTAGTGACCGCTGCTTCGACAGAGGCATTTTTAATGGGACTAAGGCGATTCATAGTACGGAGAGGAAGATGTGCTGTCATTTATTCCGATAACGGCACAAGCTTCACTGGATCAGCTAATTTATTGAGAAGCCTAGACTGGTCACCAATACAAAAATACAGTTCTGTCAATGCTATTGATTGGAAATTTAATCCACCAACCGCAGAGTGGTGGGGCGGCTTTTAGGAAAGACTTATCAGAATAATGAAATATCTCCTCAAAAGAGTATTAGGCATGCTTACCTCACCTATGAAGAAATGAACACAATTTTGACAAATGTGGAAAGTGTAATAAATGCAAGCCCGTTAGCTTACCTTTCGGAAGACGCAACTGTTAAACGTATCTCCCCATCTATGTTTCTACTAAGTGTAGAAGAATGCAATCTCCCAGACCTGGATATTGTGGAATAAAAATCATTAAGTAAGAGATTGAAATATCGGCAGTCATTGCAAAAAGAGTTAAAAGATCGCTTCAGATCCAAATATTTAGGTGCATTAATTTAACGAGCAAAGAAGAAACACCAAGAGCAAATTATAGTTGTCGGTTATGTTGTATTGATCGGATCAGATAACAAAAAGCGAATTGATTGGCCTTTAGGTCGAATCACAGAACTTATACCTGGTAGAGACAAGAAAGTTCGACTCGTAAGAGTTCAAACATCACAACATGAGCTTTTACGACCCGTAAAAAGAATGTATCTACTAGAGATAGCTTCCCCCACTGACTGTCGGAAACCAAAGACTGTGCACAACCCAGTGAAAATACTAAACAAAGCTACAATTTTGGATGCATCCTCAAGCAAGGAATCGCCTAGACACAACATAGCTGGAACGCTCCTGAAAATTCCTGAAAGACTGATTTTATAACAAGTGACTTTGATCAATTCCTCTAAGTTTAGAATTAGTTTTGATTATACAAGGGAATCAGAAGGTGGGAGATGTTAGGGAATCACGCGATCAGCAATGAACTGTGTAGAAAAAAGAGAAAAGAAACATTGAGTTGAATTGACATTTTAATACTTTGTTTTATTTGCACTCTCGTATGTGATTGTCTCATGTAAAAGGAAATTGAGAAAAACCAAATTTTGATGTATTTTGTGGCAACAGACTTTTTTCTTGTATTCGAAGAAAAAAAAATTAAAAATGTCGTTGGCTTTTTTCATATACGTTTTATTGTTTTAGATTTAGTGTTTTATCTCACCGTAGGTGTTGTGATTTTGTCGCAGCAATATGAGTACAAAGGTACTAATGTGAGTTATATTTTCTATTAAAATTTAAAGTTTATCAAAATATATTTAATAGTAAAAATTAGAGTCAATAACAATTACTATCGTGTTATGTATAGTATATTGTCCATACAAAAATATTCTTTTAAAATCATGTATGAACACTTAAGTAATAAATATTAATCTAAAATATAGATTTCTGACTGCAGACGATTTTAAGATATTAAGAAAAGAATGTTATATTTTCAAGCAAAACGTTAAAAGAATTTTCTATATTAATATTTAAACCACATATGATAAAAAAATTAATAAATTCTTATCGGTGAAGCGATAGATTAGTTCTTTTTAAAAAACAAGAACAAAAAAATACGGGTTTAAACCTTTTCAATTGATAGGCTTGGCAAAGCACGTGGTTTTTTGGTACTTAAATGGACTTAATGTAGCGTTACATTTTTAGCATCACCTCCAGGGATAATACTTCTACTTTATTAATTTCTTTTTACTCTATGATTATGACGTTTCAAAAGTGACTGTTTTTTTCCAAAGACCTTTAAAATTCATAAACTGGCAAAATGTCAGTTTAACTTACGATTTTTGAACAGAGCTTTGTACGCCAGATCGTTGGTACTTTGTACATTAGAATGTATGTGTGGTTAGCTAAGTTGCATTAAATATATAAACATATATGCATATACCAGGTTTTCTTAGCAGTTTTTTAAATCATTGAATACATTTGAATGAATTTTATTTAATTTAAAATTGTATTATGACTTTAATTTGTTTTTACGATAAAAATGAAATGGCTGTTTGACGTATAATTGTTCGAATCGGCAGACGATTCATACACAATAATAAATTATCAAATAGCAAAGTAAATTATACATCAAAAATAGTCACTAAAAAATAGTAGCCCTACATAATGTTTAGGTGTAATAACACATATCCCGATTCCAACCCGAAAAAAAAAACAGACCATACTCCTATCCAAACAAGACAAGAATTCCACGAGCATAAACCCGACCCGAACCTAAAAATTCCAGTTGAAAAAAACTATGGATTTGATATCTGATCCGAACCAAATCTGAATCCCACAAAAATATTTAGATGAAGCATAACCCAATCCAAACAAGGAAAATTAATGTTCGTATGTATACAACCCGACCCGAGACTAAAAATTGTCTTTGAAAAAAACCCGAAAAATGACCAGAACGAAATCTGAAATCGATAAAAATATTTTAAAAAACAATAACCCGATAGGAGCAAGATAAAATAATTTCCGTGAACCCGACTCGAACCTAAAAAATACCATTTGAAAAAAGCCTGGAATTATATGCAAACTACATCTGAATCCGATCAAAATATTTGAAAGAACCATAACCGGATTCGAATAAGAGAAAATAATTTCCGAGGACATAAACCCGATTCGAACCTAAAAATTACATTTAAAAAAATACCTGAAATTTGAATCGAACCAAATATGAACCTGACAAAAATATTCCAAAGAACCATACCCGAATCGAACAAGACAAAAAATTTCCATGAACAGGAACCCTATCCGAGCCAAAAAATTTCTTTGAAAAAAATCTCAAAATCTTAACTGAACTAAATGTGAACCTGACAAAAATATTCCAGAGAAGCATATCTTTATTCCAACAATACAGAATAATTTCCGTGGGTGCGCATCACAACCTGAACCTAAAAATATTATTGAAAAATTCCGAAAACTGAATTGAACGAAATCTGAACTAAAAAACATATTCCAAAGACCCAAAACCGGATCCGAGCAAGACAAAATAATTTCCCGGGACATGAATCCGACCCGAATCTTAAAAATCAATTTAAAATAGTACCTGAAATCTGAATCCGACGAAAATGTTTCAAAAAACTATAACCAGATCTGAACAAGACAATATTATTTCCGTGGATATAAACCCAAAAAAATTTAAAAAAAAATCCCGAAATCTGATCGAAACTTAATCTGAACCTGACAAAAATATTCCAGTGAAGTATAATCTCATTCGAACTAGGTAAAATAATTTCCATGGAAGTAAAACCCGACCCGAACCTAAAAATCCCATTTGAAAAAGAAAAAAAAAAAAACCCACGAAATCTGAATTGAACTGAATCTAAACTCAACAAAAATATTCCAAACAACCATAACCGGATCCGAAGAAGAAAAAATAATTTCCATGATCATGAATCCAATCCGAACCTAAAATTCGGATGTTCTATAAAACAAATTGCGCCCCGTGGCGATGGAAAGTGAAACTAAGTACTTTGTATCGCGTGATAGTAAAGATATTTTGCTTATAGTTAGTGTTAAGTTGGAACTTGTTTACGGTTAGGTAACAGGTTGCAATTACGTTCCGGTGAGTCATAGGTTATATTTAATTTCTGTCAAGGTTACAGTTAGGTTAAGGTTAAGTTCGGTTAGGTTATGGTTGGATTATGGGTAGGTTATGAAAAGGTGACGGCCAGATTACATTTACGATATATTTAGATTACAGTTAGGTTACTGTTAAGATGCAGCTAGGTTACAGACAAGTTATGATTACAATACAATTAGGTTACGGTTAGGATTTTGTTCACACAATGAACATTATGCATGTTTGATTAAAAATATACACTTATTTTTGTAAAATGTCTCTGAAATTAAAATACCATATACTAACCTTATAGCTAATCATCGATATCGATTTCATTCACGGTATAGTCGGATTTAAGAGTGATATAATTAGTTTGAAATTCGAAATATTTCACTTGGGACATCTATGTGAAAAAAAGTATTTAGTTAAGTGACTTAACAGTAATTTTTAAGGATAAATATCAACACGCATTCCCTTATGGGTTTCCCATTGCAGTCATTTTGAGTATTTTTGCAGCTAAATATTAGTTTTTTTTTTCTTTTTTTAACCGACATCACAGTCAGGGGCCACGTATTTAATATAATGTATTTAGACATATTTCGAGTTAAAAATAAAATCATAGAAATTTCAAGTTCGTTTAACATTATTATTACGGACCCGGGCAATGCCGGGCTGGTCAGCTAGTTGATTAATAAATATTTTGTTGGATGTGTTTGGTAGTAAAACGCAGACAAGTTATAACTCATGTGTGCTCAGTGCGAGTTATACTATATAAAAAATTCCTTATAGGGATATAATGTTTGCTTTAAATTTAACAAGCATGTTACTTTCTTACAAGAAATGAATGCGTTTATTTTGCTTATTATTAAACCCTGAGATTTCTGTGGGTTTTCATGCATAAAAGGTTTATACTGCTCGGATTAATTTAAATTACTTTGTAGTATTTATTATAAATATTAATCATAAAATATTATTCATAACCATTCATTTTAAATAATTTTAAAAACATAATTTGGTTTTAATAATTTTTGGTGTAACCAATTTGTGTTGTTTAAGTAGAGAAAAAATTACGTAACAGTAACTTAGAGAGTTGAAGCTTAAATGACAAATGCGTAAAAAAACCCCTTACTAATGCGATTACAATTTAGAATTTCAACTTCAGTTCTGACCTAAATAACAACTGACAGTTACAAGTCTGATTTAAATTCTAAAAATTCCATCAATGTGAGGAGTAGAATTAATTTCCTGTCAATTCCACAGTCGAATTTTATCAAAAAAGATCGAATTGGGTGGTATAACATTCCGCTACTTTAGAATATGTGTTGGATAAATTTATTCGTCCGCTTATGTTTCGCTTCTTGCATGCGTACATAAATTGAAACAGTTGTTTAAATATTGTGTTATGCAGACTTTTGTTAAAATTTAAAGCTTGACATAGGTATTTATATTAACTCAAATATTTGTTTTCAACTGGGGTTCTGACATACTTTTGTTAAACTTTTAAAGCTTGACGCAGGTGTTTATAGAGTATATAACATACTAGTAGCCGTGGATTTGCATGCATGGTTTTGTGCCAAATAGTAATTTTATGTTTATTAACCTGAAATGAAAATTATATTTTTATCATAATAAAAATATAGCTAGTAAAATTGATAAAACAAAATAAATTTTTTTATTGTGAATTTTAAATTTTTGTCCCTATATTTTAATGAAATACATTCCAATAACAAACTAGATTTTTTTCTAGATTTTTTGGGAGGTATTATTCTTTTTACAAAATAATAATAATAATAATAATAATAATAATAATAATAATAATAATAATAATAAAACATGTTTTCATTATGAGCCCAGACCTAGAAAGGGATTCAAATAAATAAATAATCGCGCATTTTTATGTAAAAAAATTAATTTTATGTAATGAAGTTATGCGAATTTTGCAGCTGCCAATTTGACATATGTAACTCTAGTAATCATCGATTCATTTATTCGCATAAATTCTTATATGAAATGCGGCAAAAGGTACTTAATAGAAATAGTGGTAATAAAAAACGTAAAAGTGGATGCCCTAAAATATATAATATCAACTTTAAAACGTTCAATTTTACTTAAAAGGCGATTAAATTAATTAAAAAAATCTTAATAATTATTTTTATTGAAAATGTCTTAGTATTTTCAGGCCTTAACCAGGTTCTTCATCACAGAATATTTTTACAAAACATTTTTGTTTGTTTATACACATACAAGATTTCATTTAGAAAATGAGCAAGACAATAATTATTACAGTTAAAAGTCAAAGTAGTTCCTTGTATTAAACTTAATAAAAAAGATATATATTATTATTAAATGCAGTCCATTTATTTTATTATTTACTTCTGTGCTCATTCGATACTTTCCATTTTTAAATGCACGGCTTGAAGATCCAAGTAGTAGTGTTCGCTATGAAAATTCGGTAAATAGAAAATATTTAACTGCTGTATCATAAATTTTAATACTTCACTTTGCACAAATTGTGAGTATTCTCTGATGAAGCGCTGGTTACGGCTTGAATGTACTAATATATTTTAAATAAAATTAACTATACTGCTCAAAACAATTAAAGGATATTGCAGTTTTAGGTGGATTTTGCATCAGGGAAACTTTTTAGCTGATTGATACATGGTCGACAGACATAGTAGGTTATATGATTATAAATTACACATGTTTGGCAGAAAAAAATGCATTTTATTGCGCATTTGTGTACAAAAGGAAAAAACACAATTTGTGCATATGACAAAAAAAAGAATAAGAAAAGGTGTTTTCTTCAAAGAAAATCATTTTCAGTAGGGGGTATGGTTTCCACGGGCGGCCAGCAACTTTGAACACCTTTGAGGCATGGACTCAATGAGGCTATTAATGACGAGTTGGGGTATTCTGCCCCACTCTTCCAGAAGAGCTCTTTCCAGTTCTTGGAGAGTTTGTGGGGGTTGTTGGCGGCCAGAAACTTCTCTTCCTAGAGCATCCCAAACGTGCTCGATTGGATTCATGTTTGGAGAACACGTTGGCCATTCCATTCGAACGATTCCTTCCTCGAAAAGGAAATCCACCACCAGGTTTGCACGATGTGGCCTGCACTTATCGTCCATTAAAATGAAGTTATCTCCGATTGCTGCAGCGTAAGGGACTACAATAGGTCTGAGGTTCTCATCCCTATATCGGCGACCAGTCAGAGCTCCATCTCGAATGATGTAGAGGTCAGTGCGCCCGTCAATGGAGATGCCACCATACACCAACACTCCTCCACCGCCAAATCTGACACTTTCGTGCACGAACGCAGGATTATTCCTACTGCCACGGTCCCTCCAGATGAAAATACGCCTATTATCCGGATGCACAGAAAAACGGGACTCGTCAGAAAACAGAATATTACTCCATTCATTTCTGCTCCAGTTGACATGCTCGGTTGCGCACTCCCTACGGTCGCGACTATGCCTTGATGTTAATCTAACACATACCATCGGTTGGCGAGCATACAGACCTACAGCATGGAGCCGGTTTCGGACAGTCTGAGTTGAAATCGTGGTGCCTGTAGCCGAGCGAAGGTGTTGTTGGAGAAGAGTAGCGTTCATGTTTCGGTGTCTCCGAGCTGTTAACGCTAAATACCGATCTTCATTGGGCGTTGTTGCCCGTCTACGACCTTGCCTTGGTCTTCGGCCTGCACATCCACTCTCCAAAAAACGGTTCCAGATCCTGGAAATGACACTTTGTGACACTCCAATGGCTTGCGCTACTTCGGCTTGAGTTTGGCCCCCTTCCATACTACCAACAATTCTCCAAGCTTCTGAATCTGTCAAATGACTTCGCTGAGACATCGTACTCATCGAAACAAAGCAATCACTGAATGCCGATCATCCTTGTCTTCATTCTCTTTTATCCAGTTGAAAGTCAAATTTCATTCGCTGCCGCTAAATCGACGTTTTTGACGTCGAACTCAAAATTTGCATACTCCACAGTTTGAAGACCAGAAAAATTTGCATTTGTGATTCTCTTCTTCTATTTTCGGCAAAAAAAATTTCGTTTATATCTTTATTTTATATAAAACTTCAAATATCCTTTAATTGTATTGGCACAGCATGTCCCTTAAGGGATTTTGGGCCATAAAAATCAATACAACCAACCTTTAATTGTTTTGAGCAGTGTATTAATACCTCTTTTTGATTATTGCAGTCGATTTTTAAGCAAAACTGAACTTTTTAAAGTTTGAATGAGTGTTTTACGTTTAAAAAAGGTTAAAATTTAGTCCCGTCATATGTTTTTATTTTATTTAATCAGCAACTATTATATTTTGATATTTTACTTTTTTCGTTAGATACTTAAATAATAGTTAAATCACCAGAAAGCTTTCTTCTACACTGAGCACCAACATTTGAGGACAATCAGAAAAAATATGCTCACTAATTCACTGTTACAATCAGTACCCAATACTGCAATTATTTATGCTATTTAAATACAATAGAAAGCAAAATTGTACGTCCATGCATACATTAAAGCCGGAATTATACAAATCTCGTGATTGACAATGTCATGAGCAATAGACGCATGGTGAAATTCTGGTCTGTAGTGTTGTTTAAAGTGAATGTGGTTTCTGAGAATGATCAGTATTCATTAATTATGGCTGAATAATCTCCTTTAAATTAAGATTAAAAGTGGCAAATAGTTGATAGAATTGAGGAAGATCTAACACAAATGGGAAGCTACCCAAACTTTGAATATTTCTCATAGAGTCAGATCATGATCTTGGATCCGCTTTTTAAGCAGTTGATCCCTTCTTAAACAGCTTGGTGAAAGGCGTCCAAGAGCAACCACTGTATCCGAAGACCGTTTTCTGTCTACTCAAAGAAACCACGAAATGACTACAAGAGATTTGGTTTCAGGCTTTCAGACTGTTGTAGACACTCGGATTAGTCGTTCTGCTACATTAAGGTTGAAGAAGCATGTTAGATATAGTTCCGGGCTGCCCGCTTCACTTTTTGTATTCTATGCGGGCAATTTTGTACTTTAACTTTAGCATTCGCAAGTATATAGTCGCCAAATGTTGTACATATTATTATTATTAAGTTCATTTGGCTGTCTTCAATAGTTTGCCGGGATGACCACTTCGCTTTTCATATGCCATGCGGCTAATTTTAATTAAAGTTATTTTTTCGGATAAAATTCCAAAAAACTTACTCTTTTATTGAGAATCGTAAAAAAAATAATATCTGAGAAGTTCAGTTACATTGAAGTACATGAATATTTTGACATTTCAGTTCACATTCAGTGAAAATTAAATTAACAAACTAATATCTCTTTCCACCAAAGAAGGATAAACAATGTAAAACAGAAAGGATTCATTCTTCAGTGAGTAAAAAAAAAAAAAAATGCTAATTTATGGTAATAATTCCTTTGGCAATTTTAAACCATGCCATGCAAAATAATTTTAACATGTAACCAGGAGTGTAGTCGTGAAAATAACAGAGGATATATGCTCTAAGCAGAGGATATATGACAGTTTCCAAAGCCTTCTTTTCTTTCCCTCTAAGTTCTTTGGCTAGGAAGAACGCGTATTTTATTATTCTTTTTTGACTATCTTGTTGATGTTTCTGTTATCGTTTCAGTTATTTTATTCCAAAAAAACTGGTATGAAACAAAAGATCGTTTTACTCTTCAGAGTTATAAAATCACGGATTATGGTTAAAGCTTAAAATAACTCCCATCTGTTGTGTAGTTAAAGAGAGTTTTGTGGAAAAAATTTAGTGGTATAGAATATTTTGCAATGAAAATGCAAAAAAATTCTTGCTTTTTTTTTTTTTTTTTTTTTTTTTTTTTTTTTTGTAATTGAAAGGAAAATGAGATTGATTCGAACGAACAATGGGTATAGGTAGAGGAATGGTTTCTTTAGTGTAAAGGTGTGTTTTAATTTCGATTCTTTGGAATGCGTTCTCTTGCACAGAGCGGAGTGAAGGAGGGGGGTGGATAGGGCAGACAGAGGGGGCATGTGCCCCGGGAAACAGACAAAAGGGAGGGAGGCGGCGCTAAATGAACATTTTGTTTGTCTATTTTTCTCAAGTTTATGTTTAGCACGATATTGTTAAAATAGTTCTGTCTGGAATCTACAAATGATATAGGATTATAAGGATCCTGTCTATAATGCGGAATGTTTTTCTACTCTTATCGATTTCATTTTCAGGGTATTAATGAATGCATATTTGACAAAACTGATTACGTTGTACAGCACAACATATTTAATGATTGTGCTATTTAAATGTCAGCTATTTGGAACTTACAAATATTACCTCTTCAAACTTAATTTGGGTAAGCGGGGTTGGGGGCAAAATTCATATTTATCCCAGGTCTAAAAAAGACTAGTTTCAGCAATTGCTTGGCAGATGGTAATTCATTTGGATTTAAATATTCGAATTTTCGAGAGGAGATTTCTGATACTAAATTTTTTTCTAGTAAGGGGAGGAATGAATATTTATTTTTTTCCTTTCCTTTAATTCCTTTTTTTTTTCTTTTTTATTATTGCACCTTAAAATATAAGAGATGAAAGCTTTTTTTTTTTCTTGTTTTTAATCTATTGAAAGAAAAGAAAAAAGAAAATAGCATTTAAAATTTGTGAGGACATGTGTAGACCAGGAGGCGGTAGTAAAGACATTCACCTCATCAAGTTATCGGATGAAATTCTAAGATTAGTTAAATATCGATTCCTATATTAAAATGCAATCGGACTGAAAGTCATATCTTGTTGGAAAATACAGAGAACCCGATTTTAGCGATTCATTCGTAAGTTTACCATAATGCTTTTCTGCAGCCAAAGTTATGAAAGCATGGAGGACTGGGACAGGCAAACACAATGGTAAAACTACGAGTCAACCTTTTAAATCGGGATTTAAATACATGACTTGACAGACAGTTTTAATATGCGAATCGCGATTTAACTAATCCTAGAATTTCATCCGTGAACTCGATGAGGTGATTGTCTTTGCTGTCACCTCCCGGTCAGTTAGTTTTAATACAATTGTAATAAATTTGAAAAACATATTTGTGCGTAAGAAATTTATTTGCATGAATTGAATTTGATTAAAAGTGTATAAATAATGTTTTCGTATTCTTGCCATTCAGTTTAAATGTGCATTGGTGGATATGACTGCAGTTTTGCTTTTTTTAACAATCGGGTTTTTAACAATCGGGTTTGTTATACAGGGCATCTCTTATTAGTGTTTACCTATAGTTAATAACCATTAGTTTTAGAGGTGTGGTTCAAGTTACAAAAATCTTTTGCATTTTATTTTGCATTATTTTAAAAATCGATTTATGTTAAAATAATGCATTTTTAAATAGTTAATAAGTTTCCGAATTTTATACAATGTCTCGGGTTCCATCATAAGTTTCATTTATAAAATGTTTCTCCATGCTCTAACAAATAAACAGTAAAAATTGATTCTTGTATGACCAAAACTTACTGAGTTATGATACTTTCAATTTTATGAATTTTCAATGTTTTAATCACAGCAATGAAAAATGTGTTTTTAGTGAAAATAATACCTTCTCAGTCCTGAGAGAAATTTTACGTGACTCACCAAAAACCAGTTTAAAATTGTTATAAAACATCTCCAAAGATGCAGCAGTGTATACATCTGTGCTTCTAAGATGCACACACCTATTTAAAAAGTCTAGATGTAATTTTAACAATTCTTGAAGAATTTAAATTAGTTTAAAGGTTAGTTTTTAGTGTTGCCTCCAGGCGATATCAGGACTGAGGAGGTTAATAAAAGAAAAAGAAAAAGAAACGCTAAAAATGCATGAAATTTATACTATCACATTTAAATAAATTTTTGTTTTGAAGAATAAAAGTTTTTAACCTCAAACTAATTTCATGGTGTAAATTCATTTCAAAGAAAAACTGCGTCTAAAATATTTCAAGCATTTTGAATAAATGTTTTGTAATTAAAACATCCGTTGACATCAAATGCAGCGATTAGTTATATGTTATAAAAATAACAGGCTCTTGGAACCTGTTATCTGTGCAAGAATGTAACAATGAAACCTGTTAATTAAAATTAACTATATTTTCCATCTCTAATTTACAGGAACGCAAAAAAGATTTCGACCACTATACTGTATCCGAAGTACTGTCTACTGTAATAGAAAGATCTGAATATTGTTAAAACTTCGCTATCGTAAGAATGCATCTCATTTGCTACGCTTCGTGTGCAATTTCCAACTTGTTTTCCTTTAGATCTTTCCTTCTAATAACGCCAACCGGAAGAGAATACGGAGCTTTTCCCTGTATTTTAATGTACAATTATTAAATAAAAACATGAGAAAAGTTCTACGTCCTGTTTGTGGGGGGTGGGAGGGGGTGGCAAGATTTTTTTGGGTGATAAATGTTTTCTTATGGTTGTTACAGTCTTCAGGAAGGTCTGCAATTTTTTAACTCGCCATTTAACATTTAAGATTCTTGCGTGGTAAATTAAAATATTTTTTTATGCTGAAATGAAATGTCATGGTTTATTGTAATATTTATTATTTTGCTTTTCTTTTTCTTCCGCCAAACTATGAGGATGATCGTACATGTCTCATTCATTTGACATTAAACACAATACACTTGTGTATTATGTCAGAAAGTGATTTTTAATTAAACTTTTTATTTGTATTTTTATTAATTTTTTACTTATTTGTTATTTCGTTATTCGTTTTACTTTGGTAAAACAGGTCCATGGGATAATCAGATAGTACCGTATATATTAATGAAATCAAAGAAATTTTAAAAAAATGCTGTAGGATTTGTTTGTTAGTTTGTTTGTAACATTGTTTGGTAATTTAAACCCTGCGTCCAGCTAAGATTAACATACAGAATTCTTCATTTATCTACCAGAATTTTCCGATTTAGCAAAAGATTGAACAAATAAATTAAATTATGAATAAAAGTAACTGTATGAAATGTTTAGCATTACATTTAAGTGCGATCAAACTGGTGGCCAAGGGCTGCTAATATAAGTTATTTACGTATTGAACAAAATGTAATATAGTTAGTAATAAAAATGTTCATTTCTTTGTAAAAAATTGGTTTTTATTCTAATCACCGTGTATTTCACCCCATAATGAACACTTTTGAACAGCATGATTGACCAGTATTTTCAAGTTCGGTATAAACACAGGGTAAATAAATGAAAGCTTAAAAGTAAAACATAAATTTTGAAATTTTTACTTTATTGAACAAGAAAAGAAAAAAAAATATTATTTGAATCAAAATATTCTAGTGAGATTTCACGATCGCAATGGGAAAATTATTTTAGATTTTGCTAATAACTTTTGGAATTATGAAACTTAAATATAAGTAAAAAAGACTTAACTACATCCACTATTAACTATACTAATATATATATATATTAAATATATATTCCAAATAACTGCCAAAACATATAAAAAAATATTGTTTGCTTAAAAGTCGTCCATTTCAATTAAAAAAATAGAAATATTAAAATTTATATGCTTCGATTCTTGTATTAAGTGATCACCGGAATATGCAAAAATCACAAATGCAATGGAAAAATATACGCTGGAAAATAGTCATCAATTAAAAGGTTAACGTACAACGTCCCTATATTTTCAAAATTGATTATTGTTTCCTCTATGTATCGATTCCGAATGTTGTTTAACTTCTCTACTCGTGTACTTTTGATGTGAAAAGATAAAGTATCGTTACAAACCTTTGAACCACTTAAATAAATTCCAGTTCACTCCCTTATAAATAATCAATATATCCTGGTAAAATAGCATTTTAAATTTTTACTTTTTTATCTATTCTTGACAAAGCTGTATTTCCTCTGTTATGTTTTATATTCACAGTATTCACCCTTTATCTGATACTGAAATTACTCTGGGCCATACCTACATAAAGATTTCCGATTCCTCCCTAATAAATGGAGTCATTTAAACTCGTGAGAAGTCGCTCATACCAATCGGATCAATTTTGATGTTTAAAACCATCTTATGGCTCCAGGCACACGCTTGATTTGACTGACTTCAACCGAACTCTAGGAACCATTATTTAGTATCACTCTGTGTTTTATTTATAATAGAATGAGGGAATAACTACAATGGGCTTTGATATAAGAAACTCAATCCTATTTCAGGGAAAACTTTCCGTTTTGTAGTAAATCGGTTCCCTTCCCCTAAAAAGTCATAAAAAACAGCGCGTTGCTACAATAAAGTATATAAATATTAATTACACTTAGTAGGTCCGTTTGTTTGCAGCTTAACCTCGCTGTAGGCATCGCGATTAAACATAAATCAAAATCTTTTAAAAGGAGTTTTTATAAATTCAAAGAAGTCAAGATAATAACGTAGAACACGCTTTTTATACTAACATCACTATCGGCTTTATTTCTAGAAGAATCTTTATATCTTTTATTAATGATGGATTTATTAATTAACTTTACCTATTAGATATTATCATTATCAATATGTTTCATTTTACCTAATTGGCACCAAATTCACTCCGGAAACTATTCTGAAAGCTCCATTAACTAGGAATCTGAAGGTAGATAATTTATACAATAATGGATTGTAATCATCCAAAGGTATAAAGTTGAAATTCAGGATAGCAAATTGATTGCATTAACACACTTCCCTTTCTAGTAGTTGAACATAATAAAAAAAGTAATCACCTTCCGTCTCCATTTCAAATGTGTATTTAATATAATTTTCATACTGAAGTTAAAGGATCTTGATAATATGTTAAGAATCAAAAGGTAAACTTGAATTTTCTAGCATATCATTGGCATATCGATATTTATGTTTATGTTATATTGTTGATGCTTGATTTTTCTTTCAACTGAATTTTGTGTCTGCATATGAGAAATAATTGTGATTTTGATTTTATTTTTAAGTGTTGAATCTATTTTGAATATAACGGACACAAATTTTTATTTCTAAATGTTACCAGTATGGTTTTCATGTCTAACACTACATCAGGTACAAATGTTTTCGCAATATTTTTTAAATTCATTTGATTTGCATAATGTTTTTAATTTTCTCAAGTTTTACAAAATTTCATTTTTATAACCAACTGAAGATTGACTACAATATAACTAAATTATTATTAATAAAAATATTTTAAAATGATTTTCCAGAGGTTACTATATTATATATTATTTTAATATGAAGCAATTTTCAAGATACGAAATTTCAAATGTACAACTTTGAACGATGGTACATATGTTATTCTATGTCACAAGTTTTCTCAACTCTAGAACACCCGAAAATTTTACCTAAACTTTATAAAAATATTTTAACACCAGAATTTTTATTTAAAAAATTTCACTTCCTTATTTAACCAATTTTTCTCAAACTATAATTTAAGTAAGTTTAATTGTCGATATTTTGTCATTTGATCGGTATCGAATCGACACCAACTAGACATTTTAGCGTTAAATACCCAGAATTGACAAAATATTTTATTTTTTGTCAAGATATCTTGCATTCTCTATTTAAATACAATTGAATCAATGTACTAAATTTTATTAACATCGGTTGCTATGGGAATCACGACTTTTATAAAACATTTTGCTCATTTTATATGAAATTACCCATAGGTTATGGCAATCTAAATCTCTCAAAATATTCCAAAAATCATATCGCTATTTATTGATTCAATGTTACAAAAGTAAAATTTCCTGGCATTTTTACTTATAGTTATTATAACAATTTTTTGATAAATTATTTACAAATCACCTTCGGTACAGTTTCAAACATTGATTTTCCTCGGGCAATAGCAAAAGAACATTAGGCACATTAAATAAAGGAAAAATATGTTATTTAACTTTCTCTTGAAAGTCATATCTAATGGAAGACAATCTATTGCGGTACGTTTATCCCTTTAAGACCCAGCTCGCACGATCGTGCGGGTTAGACATTCATTTAAATTTTTGCTTCTGAAACAGTCGTATGTAATATAAACCCAAATCGAACGATTGTTCTGGTTAGCTGAAAGAGTAAAGTATCTTTTTTTATCAACATATTGCGGTAGTAGTCCATTTTTTACATTCAGGTGGCATGTCTAGCTTTGTTTACAAGTACAACGGATATAGCTCATCATTTTATCTGTCGTAAAAAGGTAATTATCAATATATTTTTAATTGCTTAAATAAAAACTTTTGCTTTAATGTCTAAATAAGTGTAATATAATAAAAAACATTAATTATACACTATTTATTTTGCTCTTAGGACTCAAGATTTTGTCACCCGCACGATCGTGCAACTTGGGCGTTACGTTAGTCAGTGCAAAGGTAAGTGTTTTTCAATGTTCATTTTGTTTTCTGTTTCAACAATTTTGATGACAGCCAAAATAAAACGAAGTATGCTGTTACATAATTAATACTATGTTATTTTCTTGGGTGTTGTCATAGATATCCCCCCCTTTTTTTAAATTGATTTTTACTTTTTTTCATTTTAATTAATAAAATTTTCGAATACTTTATCTAATTTTTTATGCAGTTCCTTGTTAACTTTTAATAAAGCAAAATAAAATACTTTTTTCAGATGTCTAAACGGAAAAGAATTCTCACTCAAGAAGAAATATTTCAATTGATGAATAAATCAGATTCTGAATTTAGTGATCTCTTGGATTATGACGACATTACGGACAAAACATATCAAACAGATTTATTAGAAGGACAATCGAGTTCAGATGAGCTCGATGATGAAAAAAGGACAATTTTGGATCATTCTTCCTCCTCATCTCCCAAAGTTCTACCTCCAAGGCAATTTCGGAAAATACTGAAAGAATGAAAAAAGAAAAAAAGGAATACAAGCGGGCTGTTAAAAAGTTCATTTCTGTACCTCATCCTGGAACTTCAGATTTCACGCAACTGCAGGTATGTTTTTCATTTCTTCTATTGTAATAAAAAAAAGTTATAGACTTATAGAAGAAATTAAATAAATATAATAAATAAAAGCTTTAAAAATATGACAAACATTTTTAAATTAATTAAAATATTATTTTTTTAAGCCGATAAGTACATCTCCAATATTATTTTTTCCTTCTTTTTTAGGCTTTAGAGGCAACCATTTCCCATGTGTTGATGACATTTCAAGGTCTCGCAAGTGCAAGTTTAAAAACTGCGAAAAAAAAAGTTCAAAACACGTTGTGAAAATGCAACGTTTATTTGCGTATGTCAAAAACAAAAACATGTTTTAAAGATTTCCATTGCAAAAAAGTAACCAGTCCATAAAATAAAAAAGAATACATCAATAATTTCCAGATTTGTAAAAAAAATTTTGTTTCTATTTCTCTCTTCTATCAATTTAGAGCCAGAAAATGTATATATCTTAACATGTAATAAGTAATGATTTCACAGGAAAAGCCCAACCCGCACAATCGTGCAGGTGTGGCTTTCACAGAAAAAGCCCAACCCGCACGTTCGTGCGGGTACTTTTCACGCTCTAGGGGGTGAAGAAAATTTTTTTAATTATTTTTTTAGGTCTCTTTAGGGTTAGTATAGAGTTAATAACCAGAGGAATTTAATATTTAATGATGAAAATGTTTCGGGTCTTAAAGGGATAAGTAAACTGATGTTTCTATACGATTTTATAGAAAGTACTTTCTTTTCAGTCTTTTTTTCTCTTTTGATCATGCAGAAGCAGGAAGTAAAGAGATTCCGTTTGAACACATTTTTTAGAATATAAAATTTAGATTAAAAAACCTTTATTTTTATTTTTACTTCAGAAAAATTCGCAATATACATATAACTTCGTATTAAAATAGTCAAATAATTATAAACAACGCTGTTCTATTAGTAAAAATTCAGATGATACTCTTGAAAAATTCCCAACGAAAATAAATTAATATTAATTAATTTATTAATATTAATAAATTATAAATAATAATATTACAAATAAAATAAATTAATATTAATTTATTTATTTTCGTTGGGAATTTTTTATTATTAATAATTAAAGCACTATTTTTTTTACTTATTGTCATTAGGCAACTAATTATAAATCCAAACATAATAAAGCATCTAGGTAAAATTTTGATTTTAGAATTATGATTTTTCACTTAATTTAAAAAAATCCACTGAAAATGTGAAAATACAACAATATTTCTTAAATAAAAAGCATAATATTAGTTTGCGAAAAAATTACACAATAATCATTTTCAAGTACTAACCGATTTCAAGAAACTTTTTTTGAAATATGAAAGTTCTATAATTACAGGTGCTTCCTATTTGTCAGCACCCTGGAGATGAGTAAATTGTGTTAAACATCCTCTTTGATAATAACACGCTTTGTTTAATTAATTAATTGATAACTATAACAACTAAGAATGAAGAGGTAGCAGAAAATGCATATAACTAACATTTCATTTGCATTTAACAAAACAAACACACGTCATATTACACGAAAAACAAAGAATGGAATGTTTTATTATTTTTTTTTTTCAAAGTTTTTTTCACTAATTCGGCTTGTTTGGTGCTGCCAGTGTATTCTATACACCGAAAAACAATATATACACCGACACAAAACAATACATAGTAAAATCTATATGAAAATATTTGCAAAAATCAGTGGCCAGCAACAGAAATCTAAGCATTCTTTGTATTTACAAACCTCAGAAACCAAAATATTTTCGAGAGTTTGAAAAATAAACCAATGAAAGTTGCTTAAAAAAGTAATTCTGAGTAGTTTTATTTTGATTTAAGCAGTTTTCTCATACCGGGAGATCGGCTAGTTTCATCAGATTTCAATTAAGTATTTTCAACTGCGTAGCTAAATTAGAGAA
Organism: Maratus speculifer; assembly: GCA_964019185.1. Taxonomy (NCBI): domain Eukaryota; kingdom Metazoa; phylum Arthropoda; class Arachnida; order Araneae; family Salticidae; genus Maratus; species Maratus speculifer. Next base: position 335,344,127 of record OZ025292.1, read on the forward strand.
AGTATAACAAAAGAATATGCAAAGATAACAAAATAGTATTGATTAAAATTCCAATAGTCATGCGACGATGATTCTCTAAATCATGTTTCTCTTAAGAACATATTTTTTTATTATAAAATGCTTACTTGAGAACTGATACTCGGAATGGTTAGTATCTCGTAAGAGGTTATAATATATTTTCGTTTAGTGTTTTGTTATTTTTGGCTAGATAAAAAAACATCTGACTTTTTTATAACTTTTTTTTCCATTTTACAGTTATCTCTTGTTATCATAAAAATTCGACAGAGAGTTTTTTTTAGATATATACGAAAATAAAACTACTTGCACATACCTAAACAATTTTTGAAAGTGTTGTATCTCAAGGCTGTAATTTCTTTGATTATAGAGTGTCTGTAAATGATCTGGAACATTCTGACATTTAGCAATAAATAAAATAATGAAAATAGATTTAAATTAATAACATTAATGGTTAAAGGGATTTAAAAAAGTTTAAGGCTCTTCTCTAGGAATTTCTACATGTGCAGCCTTCGTTGGACTAGACAAGAAACACAAGACAGTAGTCGATTTAATGCCATGTACGTGAAATGTTATATCGGCATCCACAACGAAATATTGCGGTTATAATCCAAGACTTTAGGTCATCAATTGCAACATTTTTCTTCTGTAAAAGATGACCTTTAAAAATTAACAAAGGAAAAAAGTGGAGTTTTACCAAGTGTTCTGTGTGGAATAAGGTGTTAATCTCAAAGCGACAACGGCCATCGCATAACTTTGGTGTCCCAGTGTCAATCCTTCTCTTGTTTTGATACATTGTTTAATTTTTCTTTAAAATTTGTCCAATTGTCTATTTTTTATTATATTTTTTTGTCGATCTAATGTTAGAAAGGGTATAGGAATCTGATAGGGACTAGATAAAAACATTGCCTGAAAAAAGAAAACATAATCCTTTTGATTGTGTAAAGTGTATCGTAACTTTCATGATTGGCTTTCAAAAGAATCAAACTTACATGTGTAAAATATCAAAAAGAAAAAATGTAAAATTCAATTTATATCATAAAGAACAAACTTGCCCGACATTTTGAGAATCGCTATTGTAGATGAAAAAAATCTCATTTTCATTACATTTTTTAATTTTTTTAATCTTCTAAATAACGCATATTTAAACATTTTCCACCATCAGACAGGAAAAAAATGTACTTTCAAAACTGTATCACAGTTTGTTTTAAAACTGTGTCACCATTTACTCATCTTATAATGTTTTTATAACAGTTGTCAAATATAATTTTTTTTGTTCAAATCTATCTGTTTCAAATGCAGAGAAAGTTAAAAGAAATTCGTTGGCATTTAATTAATAATTCACTGTTATTTAAATTTATATGAATACCTTATTATTTATATTAAACTTACATTATATGACCATTGATGACCGGTTATGTGCGATTTCAATTTTTTTTCTTAATTATCCAGAAAACATTAATGTAATAATCCTGAAACTTCAGAAGTATAAACAGCATTGCATGCATCATATATTTTGCGGAAGATTTTTTTCCCAAAACTCTAAAGAAAATTGTACGAACACGCAAATATATATATATATATATATATATATATATATATATATATATATATATATATTGGAACACCTTGTAAAAACTAAGTTGTGAAATCATTGATACACAGTAACACATGATTAGGAAGCTTCTTCTGATAAGCTGTGTTAATTTTTATGAGGATATCACGCATACTCATGCAAAACAATCATTAGTTTCAGCAAGTTTTTTGCTTTTACTTTGCAGAGTACTTAATATAAAAGAATGCTTTATTTAGAAACCATGTTAAACGATATTGTACACAAGACGTTGAAATCACAATTTAAAAATAATAAAAATTGGACTAAAACTGAGCAGGTTTACGAAATAATGTTTCACTTTGCATGACCGAATGCATTCAAAAATCAATATTCAGAATGTATTAGTTAAATTTATAGAGCAACGTTTGTGAAACTCTCAAAAACATAGCTTAAAAATCCAGAAGGTGATCGTCGAGAGAAAAAACTCTAAATCCGTTGTTGCCAAAAGGAAGCAAAAAGATGGAGGGCAGTATATAAATATAATTTTCGTTAAACACTATTTAACATATATTTGGATACGGCTCCTTATATTTTTGCTTTCTTTTAGGAACAACGAATTACTCTACGTTTATTTTACCGGAGATCACTCTCAGAATTTTTAATGTATCAAATGTTTTTGAGACTTTCTTAAATGTTACTCTATGCATTTAACTAATACATTATGCATGCACTGCCGTGAAAAAAAAATAAACACTCCCTGCTAATTTATCAACAAATTATCGTAAAGGAATGTTACTGATACCGAACAATTGGAAATAGCTTTTACTTTTATAATGTATATAAAATTTGCTTGGGGAGCCATCTACATATCAAAACAAACTCAGACTTCAATTTTTTCAAAAACATTATCCAATTTTAACAAGATTTTTCAAAATCTTCGGTTCAAATTATACCTAGACACCAAATTTCAAGTCATTGGAATCGTAAATTTTTGAGTTGTAAACATTCAAAAATTGGTGCTTTTAATGTTAAATTACATTTTTATATAATTATATCTTATAAATATACTCCTAATGTACTAATGTTTTATGTAGTAATAACACTAAAATACCAGAACATAAATGCATTAAATTTTCGATTTTTATCATTTTATGGTATGAAATTATTATTCGAAAAAAATAGGAATTGCAACTTACAAATTTTTTTAATGAATTTAGATTCATTAAGTCCTTGAATGAAAATCCAAAATTTCAATATTTTCTTTCAAGTTGTTTTCAAATTATGCTTTAAAAATTTCGAAATGATGGTTTAAAGGGCCGTCTACGAAAAAAGTAACTAGATAGTTTGAAACTTCCTTATGCTATCCTGTAATCTAGCAAGCTTCAATGATTGCTTGAATGGTGCCTGGGGTACTTTGATTAATAAAAAGGCTCTCCAACAATCAAGTTGTCAACAATCGAGTACCGAATTTGGATACAGCTCCTAAAATATGCTCGTTTTAAATTAATTAATTTCTCTGAAAATTATCGTGCAAATTGTATGAAAATTTATTTTTAGGCTAAATGAAGAATATAGAGTTCATTTACGCTGTCAGATATGGGTACTATTATTGAATAAAACAGAATTAGATTTCGTTTTAATATATAGATGGCCTTTTATGCAAATTTTATATGCATCATTTACAAGTAGGCTTTATTTCCTATCGTTTGGTACCAATAACTTTCTTCTATTATATTTTTATCAGAGCTAGTACGGGGATTTTCCTTTTTTTTCTATGTCTTTGCATGATATTTTGATTCTATTCGCGCATTCGCAGTGAAACATTATTTAGTGAACGTACTCTTTTTTTTTACAAATAGTCATTATTTTGAAATCATGATTGCAAAGTATTGTGTACAATGTCGTTTGTCATGATTCCTAAAAAGAGCATTTTTTATATTAGTAAGAAATCTGCAAATGTCATAAAAGTCGAAGTTCCAAATTATGACCCGTTGTGAAGTATGGAAGCGCATCTCCGGCTCATTGACGATCGAATGTTCTTGAAAATACTGGGAGTATCGTGGACGTCCTCAGCAGCGGCCACGATGCGTGCAACGTGTTTCTTAGCCTGTTTCATCATTGATTCGACATTTCTGCTGCGCTAAGTATAATAAACTTGTTTTCTGTCCCTGTCCGTGTCCTTTCTTTCTTGTTTTTTGTGTCGTCACTACTACGTCAAAAAAACACTTCCGACCATGGTTTGCAATGCAAATCGAAATCCTTGTTATGTCCCCTACTTTCCCTTAAAGTTTCTCTCAATAATCCTGGGACACCCTGTATTATAGTTATCACTTATATCCTGTAAAACTTGAAAACTGGGTTTATCTCTTAGTAGTTTTATATTTTAAAATAAGTAGTAAGAAGACAATACATCAACAAATCATGCCAAAGAAATTTTACAAACTTAGCATAAAAACATCGAGAAGGGGAAAAAAAAGGCTGTATCAAGCTCTCCTTATTTCTGAAATTTAATTCTCTATTGTAACTGTGTGCAAAAAGACGAATAGTTCTTGAAAATTCAATTGTTCACCTAAGCTTTTATCTTTAGTTTGCATTTCTCGATTGAGAAAACCTAAACGATATTTAAAAATATGCACTCTCCAAGCATTATGTAACAAAGCGAAAAAAATGTTTTTTAAAGTTGTGGGTAAAAATTCAAACTATTAAATACATTGTGCTTATATCCTTTAGTTTACGAAACAAATTGAAATACAAAAACAAAATTATTATTACCAAACATACAAAAATACATTTTCGAAAAAATATATAACGCATCAAATCGCAACAGTACCAACTAAAATACCTCCCTATTTAAATGTGTGTTTTAGAAGTTTGGTGAAACTGGACGCCTTCAAACCTTATCAAAAATGAATGAACAACTTTCTAAACATTTTCGGAATGTTTGTAAAATTTAATAACAAACTGTGAGGAACTTTAATGCAACTTAAAACTAATGCAAATGTAAAAAATAATAACACAAGTTGAAAGTCAAACAATTTGCAAGTGAAAAATGTATACAAAAATGTGAAATATCAAAGAAACTGAGCCAAAAATTGTTTAAAATTCCCTTTTTACAAAAAGTGAAAGTAAGCTATCATGCTATGCTTGTTTTTTAAATTTAATTTTAAATTATTCAGAGAAATGAAAAGTTCGTTGAAATTAAATTGCTGAGCAAAGCATTTTTCTTTAATTTTCATCTCCCTCTTTTCCTCTCTCTTTCTTTTTGTTTAATATTCAAGATTATCTTTTTCATTTATTCTTCAGAAAACAAGGAAGATAGTTTTCAGAAGTTATAAAAGTAATGCAAATTTTAAGTACATTCAGCTGCATTACATTTTTTTTATTATCTGTGTGCAAATTTAAACTTTAAAAGAAAACTATTACTTTCGAAATTAAAGTAACCTTTTTACTATAGAAATACAGGATGTTTTTTTTTTTTTAACTGACGCTATTCAAAGCCGCCGGTAGCTCGTTCTAATTACTGGAATGACACAAAACTTTATAATTGGACTAATAAAACCATGGGAAAAAATATTCCAACAAAATAAATAATAGTTCTAGTCACCGCCGATTACGGGAAATTCGACGCTGTACATAGATAGAAAACATGAGAAATAGGCAAAATTAATAATTTGGATAAAATGCTATGTTTTATTCATCATTTTCACTTTCAAGACGAGGAATTTGACCACATTCAATGTAACCAGCGTTCTCTTGCACAAAACCTTGCATTTTTTGTACAACATTTTCGACGGCCGAGCATAGCAGGTAATAGCAGGTAATAGTTCTTACTAGGGATTGGAACTTATTTTTTTTTCTTGGAATCTTTTTTCCCTTGGTTTCATTAGTCCCCTCATAAATTTAAAAGCAGTTCCGGTTATTAAAACTAACTACAGAGAGCTCTAAATAGTTTTAAAAAATTACCCTGTATAACACGGCAAAAATAAAACATTATCATAAACTAAATATGACATTCATTTTTAAAACTATTTATTTATTTATTTATTTTGCATACAATGCTAATAAAATTGTTTATTTCTAAATCCTCATATATATAATCATCACATATAAAAATTTATCACGTAAAGAAACGTGAGAGATTGGAGGGTGTCTACAAGTAACACCGGATTTTAAATTAAAGAAAAAGTCGCGCAGATAAAAAATTCGACATACACTTTGACACAAGCCTTCAACCACAAATACTCAAAGTATCTGTTTTTGCATAATTTAAAAAAGAACCACTCAAAGACCTCTGAAAAAGAAGTGGGTAAGAAGAGATCTGTGCTAAATGGCCTCAGAAAGATAATGCATTAAAACTCTAAAAAAGTATTTTAATATTAGAACTCCCCCCCCCCCCCTGCAACGGCTACACTGTAAAAAAAATATGTGAAGGTACTAAATATTTTCTAGGAAACTGGGATTCCAAGAAATTTTCATGTAACGATAATAGGAAAAATTCATGTAATCGATTCTGAAACTTGAATTTTTGCTGTTACCGTTAGAGGTAAAGTTCTTGGAATCCCAGTTTCCTAGAAAAGGTTTAGTACCTTTGCAGATTTTTTTTACAGTGTAAATCATTAACTAGAAAATGTTCTTAGAATAAGAAACGAATTTTTGAGTTTTTATCATCTTTATGGTGTGTGTCCCAATGGAAATACATTGTTCCTGACTGAATATCTAGCACTAATCTGGTCGAGGAGATGTTCTTGAGACCGCTTTTTTCTGCTTCCTACACTGTAACAGAAATGTTACTAAAAATTTTCTGGCAAACTGGGACTCCAGAAACTTTCTATGTAACGGGAACAGCAAAAAGTCATGTAGCCGATACAGATTTACACTGAAAATCAAAAAAATCTGTAAGGCTACGAAAAATTGTTTAGAAGACTGGGATTCCTAGAATTTCTCATCTACACTGTAAAATAAAAATTCTGTAAATGTACTAAACATTTTGTAGGAGACTGGGATTCCAAGAACTTTTCATGTAACGATAACAGGAAAAATTCATGTAACCTATTCTGAAACTTGAATTTTTGCTGTTACCTTTACAGGAAAAGTTCTAGGAATCCCAGTTTCCTAGAAAACGTTTAGTACCTTTTACAGAATTTTTTTTACAGTGTAACTACAACCCAGGTTACAGATAAAACTTTAGTAAGATAAGTATAATTTTAGTAGATTCTTTTGTAAAGTAACAGATATCTGTAGCTTTACAAAAATTAGTTTCGTAGAGTTACATCTTTTTTTGTACAGTGCACAGATAAAATGTTAGTAAGCATACAGATTTCGGCAACTTTACATCTGCAGGATTACAGATTTTTTTAGAGTATACCTACAAAAGTACATATTTTATATTCCTAAAACTCGCCATTGTAATTTAAAAACATGCATTGCTGTAATTAAACATTTGCTTGCCATAGATTAGGTTGCCGTATACAGTATCAGGATCACCCTGCCAGGGAACCAACCAAAAATGGCATAGGCAAGAACCCCTGACAGAAAAGTACCCTCTGCGACGAGCAAAATCATAGACAGGGAAAACACCACAAAAATACAAAGTCAAATAACAAAATAAAATACTGAAAAAACACCCTTGCGCCATAAAAATAAAAGTTAAAATAAAGCAAAGTATTGAAAGCCAAATACACTAATATAAATGACTGAAAGTGGCAAAAGAAACAAGAAATATCACAAATTTTAAAGGGTTGCCGTATACAGGGTGATTCTAAATTTATGGTACAAATTTAAAGAATGGTATATAGGACACTGAAATAACCATTTATTGCATAGAAATGAGTGAGCGCAAGGGACGCGTTGGGGTACAAGCACCAGGGTTCCGATTCAATCCTTATTTTCTGATTAATGCCGGAAAATTCCTTTTCTTTCTTTAAGACAGACATTTCATGATTACTTAAAGAAAACATTCTTCTTTGAAAATGCCCGGTATGAAATGGAAATTTTTTAATTAAAAAAAAACTCCATTTTTATTTTTTTTACATTTTATTTCCTGTATTTGACAGATTTTTCAAGTTGTACATTTTTTTAAAATTCTAAATTTTCGATTTTATACTGGAAAATGGCAAAGAATTTTTTAAATATATACGCAGATATATTCATTATATATATATATAAACATGTCTTAAATAAAGAAAAGAATTGTATAGTGGATTTTTTCTGGTATGAATGAGAAATTTTGAAATAAAATAAGAGGCTAAATTGACCCTCTGGTGTTTGTACTTCAACGCGTCGCTTGCGCCCATATATTCCTTATGTACCATCAATTCAGAATCACCCTGTATATATAATTATGTTTAAATTTGCAATCAATATTAATTAAAAGAAGAGTATTGATTAAGTAAAAATTTAAAAATAAATCAATGGAAGATATTAGTGAAATAGAGGAGTAGAGAAAATAAGAAATGCAGTAGTGTGCATATAACAGATTGGGAATAAAAATAAATGGTATCATTTGGCATACTATATCACTGACAAGGAAGGTCTCCATTGGGGGCATACTCAGAATTTTTTGAAAAAAATACGAATTAAACTACTCATATAGGTAATAAAGGATCAGTGAAAATTAGCGGCGGAATTACATTATTAGATATGCAAAAAAATAAAATAGTTTGGAATAATTGGCGTGAAAAGCTGAAAGCGACGTGGGATTTGGCGAGCAGTGCATTTCCTCGCCAAAAGCAGACGATTTTAACGAATCTGAAAATTGATTTTAATTGACTTCACTGTTAAAAATCTGCAGCATTTACTGCAACGTCACTCCACTACTTTTATAGAATATCTCTCTTCTGACCAATGAGAATGCTCCATAGCACGATGAATTGACCGTGTCATACACTATTAAAAATCTGCTGCATTTTGTTGCAACGCACTTGTATATAATATCTCTATTCCAACCAATGAGAAAGCTCCATTTCACGGCCAAGTAACCGTTTTCTATACAAGCAAGGGAGTGCGTTGCAACAAAATGCAGCAGATTTTTAACAGTGTATTTTTCAATTTGGAACAATTTTAATCAATTTAAATTGTGTTTTAAATGATAAAATATATTAATTTCATTTTTTTATAAGTACATATAAACGTATATGACAAAATTACACTTAAAGTAAAGTAAAAATGCAAAACTAAAATTACTTAAACTAAATTTATTTAAATAAATTGAACATAGAGAGTTTTTTCTTTAAAAAGTATTCGAAGCGTAAAAACGTATTTTTCAAAATATCGTTTTTTCGCCAACCGGAGATAAATTGCCAAATAAACGAAATTTTTATTATTTTTTTACGGACGTTATAAGGAGGTTCCGCCGAAATTTTTTTATAAACATATATAACTATATGAGAAGAACATTCTGTATTTTTTTTTTCAGATTTTTCTGAGTATGCCCGTATGGAGATCTTCCTTGTGAGATAAAGCAAACTGCAAACATTATAGCAAATATACAGGGTGTTTCGCTACCAGACCGACAAACTTTGAGGGGTGATAGAAGACATAAAGACAAACATTATTAAATAGGAAACCATGGGGCGCAAACGTCTTCTGTTGGAACTACGGGCCATTAAAGTTTCAGGTCCGAAAATTCAAACGTTGATAAAAACTAGAAAAAAGGGTCGATTTTTTTGCGGCTTTCTCTAAAATCATTCTTTATATCACGATTTTTAATTTTTTTAATTTTAAAGGTTAAGTTCGAAAACTGTCGATAGAGGGTGCTTTAGACTTTAGAGTAACGAACAAGTGCTTTTTGCCGTTCTTTTGTGCATGCGGTTGAAATTCTTCTAAAGTTTAGACTTTAACTTAAATTTTAAGCCCAAAATCGGAAACATGGGGATAGGTTAACTAGCAAAAATTTAACTGTGAACCGAGGGGGAGATTTTAAACGCTCTTAAACATTGAACAAACTAACAGATTTTGTTGCGGATTGCGTGTAGGTCATTCCCTTGGTAATTATTTTATTCAAAATGACGTACAGCTTTCATGTCCTCATTTTTTGATAGACTGCGCTTCCGACACAATGTCCGACATTTCAATGGTATTACTCCTGGGTGTTTTCCTATCAGACTACGATACTTCCAGGAAGTATAAGAGATGCAACGACGACTCGGAATCACACAGGAATGTAACGTTGAAAATTGCTTTTTTGCATGTTACGCTTAAAAAAAGCAGAGAAAAAAACAACACAAACAAGCAGAGAAACATCACCATGTTAAAGTGACAGAACAATGTTTATTTAAAGGTTTTACTGCTAAAAGTGTTCGAAATTCCGACCAGAAAAAGTCCGGCAAACTTGACAGCGACAATAGATGGCGCTGCGATTTTCTTGCAGTAGATGGCGCTGAACGGTAATGCGCGTGAAAGTTTCTCTCTCGTTGGGCAGCTCTATGTGGTTCCAGCACGATAGAGCTCTTCCACATTTTACCAATGATGCTCACCGATACCTCGACGTAACATATGGACAGCGGTGGATAGGTCGTGGTGGCCCGGTTTATTGGCCTGCCAGATCATCGGACCTATCAAGTATGAGCTTCTTCTGCTGGGGTCACATGAAAAGTAGGGTGCATGAGAATCCCGTACCATCAATTAAAGACTTAGCAGTTCGTATTTCTGTAGCTTCCGGAAATCTATCAAATATTCCAGGAATCTTTCAAAGCGTGAGGATTTACATGCGACGCCGCTGTCAAGTATGTCGAATTACTTCTGGTCATCTTTTATAGTAAAACCTTTAAATAAACTGTTTTATGTCATATTAACGTGTTGCTGTTTCTTTGCTTGTTTATGTTGTTTTTTTTCTCTGCTTTCTTTAACCATAACTCGCAAAAAAGACATTTTCAACGTCACATTCCCATGTGAATCCGAGTGGTTTTCGCATCCCTAACAGTTCCTGGAAACATGGTAGTCTAGTAGTAAAACACCCAGGAGTAATTCCATTGAAATGTCGCAGATGTGTCCGAAGCGTCCTCTATGAAAAAATGAGGACACCGTAGCTGTACGTCATTTTGAATAAAATAATTACCAAGGGAATGACCTACACGCAAACCGCAAAAAAATCGATTAGTTTGTCCAATGTTTATGAGCATTTAAAATTTCCCCCATTGGTTCACAGTTAAATTTTCGCTAGTTAACGAATCTCCATGTTTCCGATTTTGGGCTTAAAATTTAAGTTAAAGTCTAAACATTAGAATAATTTCAACCCCATGCACAAAAAAACTGCAAAAAGTACTTGCTCGTTACTCTAAAATCTAAAGCGCCCTCTATCGACAATTTTCGAACTTAACCTTTAAAATTATAAAAAAAATAAAAAATTGTAATATAAAGAATGATTTTAGAGAAAACCGCAAACAAATTGACCCTTTTTTCTAATTTTTTTCAGCATTTGAATTTTTGGACCTTAAACTTTAATGGCCCCTAGCTACTACAGAAGACGTTTGCGCCCCATGGTTTCCTATTTAATAAAGTTTGTCTTTATGTCTGCTATCACCCCTCAAATTTTTTCGGTCTGGTAGCGAAACACCCTGTAGATAGCTTTGGCTATACCTCTATATGATGATTGAAACTAAAATTTGATATCGAATTTTCGTATGTTATGTGTCTGCCTATATGTGTTTGTAAATCAATTTTAAGTTACAAACTATTTTAAGAAATGTGTAATCATTGGTAAGTAAGTTTTACTCAGTATTATCATTATCTTTAATCTAGCAGAAAAGTGTTTTGATAGCTAGGTGGGCCATAAGGATTCTTGCGTCCAAAAAATATTCAGCGCAAATTCCTCTTTCATTTTCATTTTAATAAAATTTAATATTCTACACCGATTAAAATACTTTATATAGTTTATAGATTTAAGTTAATTTAAAAAAGGAATTGATAAATGATAGCTTGGAGCTAAAATATTCTCTTCCATTACAAAATTCCTACACTGTAAAAAAAATCTGCAAAGGTACTAAACTTTTTCTAGGAAACTGGGATTCCAAGAACTTTTCTTGTAACGGTAACAGCAAAAATTCAAGTTTCAGAATCGATTACATGAATTTTTCCTGTTATCGTTACATGAAAAGTTCTTGGTATTCCTAGAAAATGTTTAGTACCTTCACAGATTTTTTTTTACAGTGTAGACATTTAATGCAATCACTACATGTTTAATTACATACAGAAATGTTCTAATATACACTGTAAAAAAACTGTAAAGTTACTAAAAGTTTTCTAGGTAACTGGGATTCCTAGAACTCTTTACACTGTAAAAAAAATCCAGAAACGTTCCTGGAAAAAAATGGGCAGCTGGGTTGCCTATTATTTCCAAGAAACATTTCTTGAAAATGACTGGAACTTTACTGTGTAGTTTTGAAACGTTCCCCAGAAAAGGCAGTAAGGTTCCTGTGAAATACCAGGAACGTTTCTGTCGACAACAAAAACATCACTGATATTTCACAGGAACCTTACTGCCTTTTCTGGGGAACGTTTCAGAAGTGTTCAGTAAAGTTTCTGTTATTTTCCAGAAACGTTATGTAAAAATAATGGGCAACTCAGCTGCCCATTACTTCCCAGGAACATTTCTGCGTTTTTTTTTTTCACAATCAGGAACGTTTCCTATATTAGATTTCACTAAATTTTATTTTATTAATATATTTTATTTTATTATTATTTTTTACATTCATTAGATTCGATGCCAAAATATATTAATCCATTTTCAAGTATTTAAAAATATTACTCCTTTCTTTGTTTACTTTAGGAAAATATTATTAATCATTTAGTCAATTTAAATTGTTAGACATATGCATACAAATAATATCTGGGATTATTATTTTATGTTACTTTTCATAGATTCAGTGTAATTAAAAACAGTATTTCTCATCATTTAAACATTGTAAACAAGACAAATATTATTTTTAAATCGACATCCCCCGCCCCCCTATTTATGAAATTTTTCTATACTTCATAAGGTAAAATATAACAAATTTTTATATTTTGTTTCTAATTCAAAAAAAAAAAAAAAAAAAAAAAAAAAAAAAAAAAGAGGGCACAAACACGAATCCAAAACAAACATTCGAAGCATATTTAAAATTTCTGATAACACTGATTTTTTTTTTTTTTTTTTCTGTATGGTGAAATTAAAGTGATCATTTATGTATGATTTTATATCGTTCGAAATTATTCTGCTGTAAGATATTAAAATCACCGAAGAAATCATTTAATTGATACATCAGTTAATAATATATTTGTTAAACAAGAATAAATATTTTAAATAAATTTACGCATCCTTTAAAATGTATTCTTAAATTTCTCTGTTTATATTTAAATATTTTCCATCTGATAATTAGAAAAATCTTCAAACATTGCATGCTTTTTTACTCCCATGTAATATATAAGCTCATTTAAAATTTAAATTTGTCAAAATTTTATTTATTAATTCATCCACGTTTAAAATGAAAACACAAAAAATGTCATTTAGAATATTATTAGCTATGATCTTAGTTCTGTAGCCTATGCAACTGCGAATTTGCTGTTTTTATATTTCCAGAATTTTCTTAAAATTTTGTTTTGGTTATAAATGATTAGCAATAAATCACATAAGGAATAGGGTAATCTCAATTTTTTAACAAATTTTATACACATACATTTTGAAAAAAAAAAAAAATAGCCTTTATGCAACTTATTTTGCCCCCCCCCCCCCAAAAAAAAAAAAAAACATATATCAATATGTATAACAATAGTAAATACAATAATATATATCAATATGCTTCCAGAATTTTCTTAAAGTTTCCTTTTGGTTATAAATGATCATCAATAAATAGCATTAGAAATAGGGCAATCTCAAATTTTTAACGAATTTTATACATACCCATTTAAAAAAAGAACAGCCGTTCAATTTACTTTGACAAAAAAAATTATTTAAAAAAAATCTTAATTCAGAGTGTTTTAACAAAAATTTAATATTTATAACTGTTGCAATAATAAGAAAAAATATTAATGAGACCATTATTTATTTATTTATTGTATAAAACATTAAAAATATATTATTACAATTTTTATATATACATAGGAAAACAAACTGCGTTAAAACACCGAGTCTAACAATCTATACAACTGCATTTTATATCGATAAACGGGGGAAAAAAAACCTAGCGTAAATATGGATTAACATTAATTTGCCATTTCAAACATAAATGTATACTTTATAAATTGAAACTCATTAAAACATAGATAAAATTTATAATTGTTGAAACCAAATTTGTTCTTAAAATAATATAGCATGTAAAAAATATTAGCGGGAAAAAATGGAATATTATATTTTATAAATAACTTACCCTTTTGCGTAGCATACATTTGCTTATTATTTCTTTTGTTGAGGTATGAATACGGCATGATGATGTATCATGAAATTTTTTTTTTTATGTCCAACAAGGATTTCTAAAAAACTGATTAACATATGTTTCATTTAAATTAACCAGCTCTCCGAGAAATTCCAGTTAGACTAAAGTCTTAGAATACCACGAGGTTCACTGTTCACATACTGCATGCGTTTCTTCCACGCGCGCCATTGTTTTGCATTCTGTCGAAGATAATCTATAGAAGGGACATTTTCTCCTGAAAGGTCGCGGGTGTCGACAATAGAGATTGAAATGTTTGTGCTCTGTTCATTTATTCGCACGTGACACTTCACAATGATTTTTTGGCATTTATATGAGGGTATCATTTTCGACTCGCTCACTAAGGACACACAATAACAACTATTAATGGCGCCGGCGTCAAACGCTGTGGTCAAAACGTTTCAGATAAGGAAACCTGAATTTCCCAGGAAACTGCTTCGTTGTTCTGGAAACCTTTAAAAAGGAGAAACCTTTCTTGAATTTGCATAGAACGTTGCTATTTTTTCTTACAGTGTATGTAACGGCAACAGCAAAAGTGTATGTAACAGATACAGATTTGCACTGCAAATCAAAAACTCTGTAAGGTTACCAATAATGATTTAGAAAACTGGGATTTCAAGAATTATTTATGTAACTACAACCCATGTTACAGTTAAAATTTTAGTAAGGTTACTGCAATTTTAGTAGATTCATTTGTAAAGTTACAGATTTCTGTAGCTTTACAAAAATTAACTCTGTAGATTTATATCTTTCCTTGTAAGGTGCACAGGTAAAATGTTAGTAAGCATACAGATTTCGGAAATTTTTCATCTGTAGCATTACAGAGTTTTTTTACAGTGTATAGTAACAACAGGTTACAGGTTATAGTAACAAAGGTTTTGTAAATGAATAATGGTTAAAAAAAAAGGAGAAGAAATGAGAGCATAAATTTGGGTAATAATCTTGTGTTAAATAATCTTCCCATCAATGGTGAAGACAGCAACTTGGCATTTTTCTCATTGGGATATTGGATGCAATGCGCCCCAAGCAGAAATACAATTTTTAAATATGTTACAGCATTATTGAAATTTTAAAATGAAACTTTTGCGTTTTTTTTATTTTTTGCAGTTAATAAAATGCATCGGCAGGAGTAGGTCAGTGGTTAGAGCAATAGTTTGGAATGCTGTGGTCCCGGGCTCGATTCCTGGCTCTAGAAAATTTTTCACTCCAATTGGGTAATTGTATTTAGCAGCCATTATTTGTGTGTGTATGCGTGTTTTAATATATATCGTAGATGGATGGAATAGTAAATCTATTCATCGTTGTCCCATCATCCTAGTCTATCTGAATGATGAAAAGATGACTTTCCCCAACTTGGTTGATTAGTGAGAAATCGCATACTCAGGCATCAGCAGGAGTAGCTTTTAGTGGTAATAGCAACATCCTGGAATGTTGTGGTCCCGAATTCGATTCCTGGCTCGGGTTAATATTTCACGCCAGATAGTTTTATTGTATTTATTGCTTATATGTCTGCATATTATTTATGTGTGTCTTTATTATTTGAATACAGGCGTTATTTGTGTGTGTATGTATGTTTTAAAAATTAATATATTCCGTATATTTATTTTCCAGGCAGAAAAAAAAGTAATTTTTAAATGAAAGAGGTAAACTACCTGCAATATTTTTAAAAAACTGCTGACATGGCTTTATAAAGAAGTGAATTATGTTTACATGAATTCATCACTACAAAAAAAAAAAAAAAAAAAAAAAAAAAAAAAAAAAACTTTTTGAATCATACTTAAATATAGATTTTTTTTTAATTTGAAAGGAAAAATATTCATATTTTAAAGTAATGGAAAAAAATCATTTTTTAAAGTTTGCTTTCTTTAGATTATTTCTTTTATAGAGGTATTCGAAGCATTTATTTAAAGAAAATGAAAACAAAATTATATTATTCTTTATATCCTTCTACCTTAAAATAAAATTAACGCTTTTCCCTTTTAAATATTTCTTGTAAATTCATGAAACCTTTTAACAATTCACGTTTTGAAGCTATATGTTATGAAAATGACAATCCTTCGGACTCATTTTCTACAATAAAAATCCCTATGACAGGCGGTAAATAAATTTATTTCCGCAATATGTTTGATAGCCTTATTTATTAAAACACTTTCCAGCCCAGTTGGAAAGTTTTTATGAGTTCGGTTTGTCTGTGTGCTGCCTGTCGGTCCTTTCACATTACAGGAGAAGCCTGAATTAACGCAATCCGATATACCGCGAATTCATATTTATCGCGGGGGAAAATATGTCCTCCGGATAAAAATCAATTTTAGGATAAATTTTGTGTTTAAAATTTCAGTGAAGGGAGGACTTGCAATCTGCTGTCTGTGCTATGAATTTTTATATTTCTTTTGACGATTTAAATGACTGGATAAAAATTGACAAGTTTGGCACCAATTTCAAAGATCATAACAGATCAGGATATCATTAATGCTCTAACGCTTAAAAAGTGCAGTGAGCAAGATGATAATGATGAAATTGAAAGATGTGGTAATCAAGGACGATGTTTAACATGTTAGTAAAGTCATATCATACTTAACGAAGATAATTTCGTGGATAGTGAGGCAAGATGATCTAGATTGTTTTCATTTACTCCATTTTGCTAGAGTGAAACAATATGCCGAAAAGAAACGAAACGCCTCAGTTCGCCAAACAGAACTTATGGCCTTTTGTAAGATAGAGTAAGATTAAGTCTGTGTTCAATGTATTATAAAGTTAATTATATTTTACAAAGCGGGTAAGTGTTTCATCATTTTCTACTATTTTTTGACAACATACCGATGTACCGCGGTCAAGATATAACGCGGGTATAAAACATGCCTCCCAATGATGCGTTACATCTGGTTTCTACTGTATTAGCATATGTTAAATAGCATACAGTGAATTGTACTACTGGATGTTCTATAATGAATATGTGTTGAGTTCTGTAGTTATTTTCCCGGATGTAATTGTACAGTGAAAGTTCTTTTTAACAAAGTCTCTATTTAAAGAAGTTTAAACACTATTAATATATAAATTAATCTCGATATTTCGAAAAATATTTGCATTATAAAGAAGTTTATTCCACTTTCGTGTATGCACAGAATTGAAATGGAAACTTTGCAGTTGCGATGGATGTATCAATTTAATTCCGCAACTTATATGATTATATATATATATATATATATATATATATATATATATATAGGGTATCCACTGTCAACGGTGGTCAATGGCTAATTTCTAAGCTGTTAGTCATAGACATATAGTTCCAATTGCAAAAATGCTTTAAAAGAGGCAAAAAGTTGTTTTTTAAGCAATTTAGGTTAAAAAAATATTAAAAAATTACGAAAATTAAATTTTTGGTCATTTTCTCTTAACAGATCGATTTGAACATCATACATTTAAAAAAAATGATGTTCTTATTCTCTTTAAAAACGGTTCCTATTGTATTTAGACAATGTCTATAAGTAATAAAATAGAATCAGGAAAAATCTTTTACAATGTTAAACACACAAAAATAATTTTTTATATTTCAAGTAGACAGGGGAATGACAAACATGGAAAGAGGAATGACACTTAGACAGAGAAATGACAAACAGGTACAGCTACAAATTATTTCTTAAGTTTCACAAAATTTTATAGTAAATGAGAAAGCATTATTAAAAAACAAGAGCTAAAAAGCAGTTTTATTTTGAAATTTTTTTATCAGGAAAGTCAGAAAAATAAAATTTATTTGGTATGGATTCAGAGATTTTGGCTCTTATATCTTCAGACCTATGTAGATCTGTACAGCCCAATGGATTTGTAACAATAAATGTAATTCGTTGTTTCTGTCCATATTTCAAACTATAAAACTCTTATCTTGTGTATTGTGTGCATTTTAATGGTAAGAGTTTCTATGTCTCACTTACTAACTTGTATTTCTTGAAAAGGTCTCCTTGCATTGTTCCTTTAAAAATTTGTTTTGTTTTTCCTTTTTTCAGATTGCTATATCCGTTTGCCAATTTTTTGTCGATATTTCTTCAATATTTTTATTTATTTATTTATTTAATTATTTTTACTTTATGTATTTCATTAATCTTTTTTGAAGTATCTCTTATGTTTTTCTCATTTGATTCTTACTGGAATATTTGTCTCTAATTCTATAAAGTCCTTTTCAGAAGTTTGACGAGTTTTTAATAATTCATTTTTTAACTTTTCCAATTTGTTTAGCTAATTTTGCTCGACCCTTTCTTACTGACCTATGACCAATTGTTTTCCTTTCATCTGAATTTGTTTTGGATTCTTTTTTTGTCTCTTAGAATAATTTAGATTCAATTGAAGTAGTTTTATTAGCCTTATTACCTTTTCGCAAATTTTGCCTGGTAGTAAGACTGTTCTTTTGGCTTATTTGGCTAGAGCACTCTTTGGTTGTTGATGGCTGTGACCACTGGATTTCTTCATGTTTAACTGAGACAATATCTTCAGTAAGGTAGGGATCACAGTGTTCAGTGATATATATTTTTTTGAACGGTTATTTATTTGATTTATCTTCCACCGTTTCTTTTGAATTCTCTGACCTCTAGGTCTTTGGATACTTGTTTAATGTTTCCAGCGGCTTTCGCATACTATCTTTTCCGGTAATTCGTTCCTTTCTTACAGGCCATTATAAATCTAAAAAGTATTTTTATTAAGAACACTCATAAAACCATAAAAAATTATATTTTAATGAGTAAACAATGTTTTTAACTAAGCTAGTAAATAACTTTTTAAAACTGACAAATTATAATAATCACAAACCAACTATGTATGCAACTACGTAAGAAATCTCCTTTGTCTGATTTATTTGCTGTTTTAGAGCAGTGAGTGTTTATTTTTACTCAAATTATATGCCTAAAAAAGAAAAAAAGTGAAATAAAGAAAATTTAACCTTTTAAAGAGCATTTTTCATGATTTGATGAATAGAGCTAACAAAAACATGCATTTTTAAATTTGTAAAACAGCAATATTGCGTGACAATTGTATAAAACATTAAAAAAAGGAATTTTCTAGTAAATATTGACAATTTGTGAAGATTAGAGGAAGTATTCATTCCCCTGCTTTGAATATGACAAGGAAATGACCACAGGGGAATGGCAAAAATTGGAGTTAGCTTTCATAATATCATAACTATATACACAAAATTAAACTGCACTTAAAGAAAACTTTAAAAACTTACTGCAAATAAGATTTAATCATTGATTCAGCTTTCATTAAAAAATTAGGTAAATAAGAGACAGGGTAATTGCAGTCAATAAAAATACTTATCAAGATGTAAATGGAAATCACCAAGTTTTACTTGTTCAGACTTAGCTGCAAAAAAAACCAATTCAAGATATCTTCTCTAATGATGCCATTGTTCACAGATGAAATTCTGGAATAATATAAGTGTTGCCACAACTGATAATCATTACTTTCATTTTATGACAGGGGAATGACAACAAAACCAAAGGACATTTTTTATTATTTTTTCAGAAAAATACAAAAAATGAAAATCTTTATTCTTTCAAAATTTAGTATTGAATGATATTCTTTAATAATTAATCAACAAAAAAATCGCAAATATATTTGGATAGTCAACGTTTGGGAATTATTTTTGTGTTACGTTGGAGACAGGGACACACAGGGGAATGACATTTTTATTACATAAACAATTATTTAAATGGTTTATATTTAATAAAAGCGTGTTTTATCCTATTATACATACACAAGAACATGCAATTAAAGTATTCTAGCATTTCATTTCATTTTTATACAAGTTTATTCATTATTTTTGGAGCAGAGACAAAAATATCGCTGTTTAGAGAAAATGACCCTTTTACACGTTCTCTAAGTCCTATAAATTATATTTAATAAAAGTTTTCCATCACTTTAACAAGCAATACAAAAAAGGCTCCATTCATCCAACATTAAAATTGACCGAGTTATTAAACTTTAAATTTCATGACTTAAACCCCTTTTTTGTAACCGAAAACGGATAAGTTGGACTAAGCTTTAAGGGAACGTGCACTAAATGCTTAAATTTTTATAAAGGTCGTTCATTTCCATCGCTGTATAATGGCTAATTCCAAAACCATTTGTCACATACATATAGTTACTAATTACTATATACATAAATTACTAAATATCACTTTTAGGACCGGGGGACTGTATAAAAATTTTATTTTTGTAATTTTGTACTTTTTTTTTAACCTAAATCACTTAAAAACTATTTCTTTACATTTACATTTTTTAAAGACATTTTTGCAATTGGAACTGTATGTCTGTAACTAACGGTTTAGAAATTAGACATTGGCCACCGTTGAGAGTGGTCACCCTGTATATATTAGCTTATTTAATCATTTCTATTACTCGCTAAGCAAAACAAAAGTTTTCGCCTCAAGATAAACGCCTCCTATTGGTACTCTTTCACATAGACATTCCGGAATTGACAGTAGGATGAAGCCTTCAGTATCACAAACATGTTACAGATGAAGGTTTGGAATAAATATAATAATCGGATATGCGAAAATTTTAATGAAAAATGTATATATATATATATATATGTATTTATATATAACCATTAATTGTATTACATTATATGAACCCTTGGAATCAATAATTTATACCACATTGAACATGGAGGGGAAAATAAATAGGTAAAATGAATACAAATGGAACTTGTAGAACCAAAGCAGAATCTTTGGGTCCCAAATACTCTAGAACTACAAATGAAGCGTGTGGTTTCATCTTCGTTTTTGTCATGAAAAAGCAAAATAATACGAATTTGAGGCTACCAACACGCATAAAACCTAAATTAAATGAATAAAATATACATGCATATACCGGGTGTCCAGTAAATAACTGACCCATTTTGAACTTAAATAACAAATAAACGGTTTGAGATGATAATGCACGGTTTGCGGTATTGTTATTAGAAAATCAATAATTTTTTAGACATGTACTTTGATAATATAGTTCAAATTTTGGAAAAAAATATCGCGCTGGCGGTAACAGGCTGTTTGAATACAGACATGACTCTAATTTCCATAAATATGAGATTTTCGGCTGAATCTGAATCTATATGTTGTCGAATCTGAATCTATATGTTGAATCGACTCTCGAATCAGCTTCAGAAATGAGTTACGTTGGTTGGAAAGTGATTTAAAATAATATTTGTGATTGAACCATCTGTATTATATTTCCCCTCCTCAGTCTTGAGACTCAGATATTATTTTAAATATTATTATATTACATTAACAAAGTGCATATTTCAAAATTTATTTATATTCTAATAACAATACAGCAAGCCGCGAATTTTTATCTCAAATAGTTTTTTTTGTTATTTACATTCAAAATGGGTCAGTCATTTACTGGACACCCGGTATATATAAGAAACTTGTGAAAAAAAATATTACAGATGTTTTAAATTTAAAGATCTGCGTTACTGAGGAAAAAAGAGAAAATGTACGCTTTATGAGCATTATGTGCTCCCTAAATTATGTTTTTTTTTTTTTTTTTTTTTTTTTTTTTTTTTTTTTTTTTTTTTTTTAGACGTTATTGCAACTACATTTTTCTTATATGGCTGCATTGAATTAAAAAAATATATACTACATTAAAATACATTTTCCAATGTTTCCATATCGTGTATACTTCTTATGTTATGTATATTTTATTACTGAAATTCCATTAATTTAAGTTGATTTCTATGTAACGAATTTCCTTCGTAACGAAGTTTTAAGGTGTAATGCTGAGACTTCGTTAAATTAAAGTTTCACAGTACTTGTAATTTATCATATAGCTAAGATTTTACATTAAATGCAATTTTTTTCCAGTATGAGTTTTCAATATATTTAAAGTACAGTCACTGTATTTCGCATATTTATACATTAACTAAAGTACGACGATCGAGCGACGAAATTAGAAAAATAGCTGGTATTAATTGGATGACAGATGAACTATTCAAGATACAATGGGAAACGTTCAGGGAGATCTACACCCAGCAGTGAATTGTTAAAGATTCTTATTAATGACATATGGGTGAACATCACAAAATGTGAGATTTTGATAATGTGAGACGCCAAAATTATCCATTGAAATTAATTTCAAATTTCTTCAGGTAAGCTTATTTGTTATTACAGAATGATGGATTTTGCATGTAAAATTGTTAAATTCTGAAAAACTTAAAGAAATAAGTTAATTTTTATACAATTATATGTGGTTTCTTGGCATATGCATATCCGGATAATGACAATATTATTCTAAAACTATTTTTTATTTATGTTTTTTTAGTCTAACGTTTTAATTTTGTTTAATGGAATAGGTTACAAAGGAACACAAACAACATAGTAGCTCAAATTCAATGTATTGTTCAATTTTATTTGTTAATATAAGGAAGCCAGGAAAATGACATAATAAATTATTATGTCATTTTTTCTCGTTATCATGTCATTATTATAAAGAATTTAATAATATTACTTTAAACGAAATTATTTTAAATTCTCGCTGGTGGCCCTGCTTTTATTATTTATGACTTTAAATATGTCAAAAATAGGACAAATTGCTCTGCAGCGCCATATTTATACCTGATAAAGTACTAAAATGCAGGCCAATGAAAATGAAACTCATTTTCAGTGACAATCATATTTTAATTATGGAATATTGATTGTAAAATAAAGACATTTTTACTGTCCTCTTGTATTTGTTTTACAGGGATAATTATTAATTAGAAAGTTAAAAAATTACATAAAAAGGTATTTATCCAATATAGTTGAATCCCCTTTACTTTGTACACATCACAGAGTGACTAGCCTGGAAAATGACAATCTGAATTTCTAAGTCTCTTAATTGCTTTATTTGTGTTATTATAAATGTAGTGTCTCTTGAAAATACTTCTAAGGATACTTTTTATTAAAATGTAGCAATTAATACATTACATAACATTTAATAAGAATTTTACTATACGGACAGAAATTTCCGTATATAGAGGGTGTTTCAAAAATGGCCAGTATATTTGAAAAATCAATAAAAACTAAACAGGCAGTGATAGAAATACACCGTTTGTTGCAATATGCTTGGGACAAAAATAAATTTTCAGTCAGACAAGCTTTCGAAATTAGCTACTATTTTCTTCAACAAGTGACGCTGCAGTCTGGAAAAATCTGAAGTACGACATTTTCCACATATCCACCATGCGCAACAATAATATGGCATAGTCTCTGAAAGAAATTACCAGAAACCTTTATAGGCGTGTTAGGCAGGATGGCTTCACATGCAGAAGAGATGTACTGCTTCAGTTGTTTAATTATTTCTGTATTGTGGCGATACACCGGGTCTTTCAAGTCAAAAATCCTCTGTTCTAAGGAATAAACCATTTTTCATAGCAAACTTGCAATCTGTGAATAGAACACGCTTACAGCAGAATAACGACTTACAGAATTGCGAACTCACAGACTGCATTTTCTTCTCTAGCTTTCAAATCGCCTGCAGCACCATCTGTTGTTGAAATTGTAACTAATATTGAAAGTTTGTCTGCCTGAAAATTTACTGTTGTCCCAAGCATATTGAAATAAAAAGTGTATTTTTATCGCTACCCGTTTAATTTTTATTGATTTTTCAAATACACTGGTCATTTTTGAAACACCCTGTATATATATATATACAGGGTGATTCCAAATTTTTTTTACAATAAAAGAGGGGTGATAGTACACATTAAGACAAACAATATTAAATAGGAGACCAAGGGTCCAAAACGTATTCCTGGAAATAGCCGCTATTAAAGTTTAGGGACCAAAATTTCAAATAAACATAAAAAACGGAAAAATCGGTCGATTGATTTGCGGTTTTCACTAAAATTATTCTTTATTTCGGCATTTTCTTGAAATTAAATTATAAAGATAAATTTCAAAAAATGCCGATAGAGGGCGCTTTAGACTTTGAAGTAACGAACAACTATTTTTTGCCGGTATTTTTTGCATCTCATTAAATGTTTTCGTAAGCTTAGACTCAAACTTAAATTTTGAGCTCAAAATCTGTAGTTGGGAGTGGTTAAGTAACACAAACTGAGCTGTGTTCAGAGGGTTCAAATTTCAAATGATTATAAAAAACGAAAAAATTGGTCGATTGATTTGCGGTTTTCACTAAAACTATTCTTTATTTAGGTATTTTCGTGAAAATAAATTATAAAGATAAATTTCAAAAAATGCCGATAGAGGGCGCTTTAGACTTTGGAGTAACGAAACAATCTTTTTTCGCGTTATTTTTTGCATCTTATTAAATGCTTTCGTAACCTTAGACTTGAATTTAAATTTTGAGCTCAAAATCTGAATAGATGGGAGTAGTTAAGTAGATAAACTTAGCTGTGTTCAGAAGGTTCAAATTTCAAATAATTGTAAAAAACGGAAGAAATTGGTCGATTCGTTTGCGGTTTTTTCTAAAACTAATTTTTAAATCAGCAGTTTTCTTGATCAATCAGTGTTTTCTTGAAAATAATTTTTAAAGATAATTTCACAAAATGCCGATAGAGGGCGCCTTATACTTTGGAGTAGCGTACAACTATTTTTAACTGTTATTTTATTAATCTCATTAAATGCTTTCAAATGCATAGACTTAAATTTTGGGCAGAAATTCTGAATCGTTGGGAGTGTTTAAGTAGCGAAAAATTGAATTGTGTTCGAGGTGGAAAGAGGGCTAAATTTCAACTCCTGAACACACTTCAGTTTGCGCTTTTTAACTCCTCATAACGAATCAGGATTTGAGCTCAAAATTTAAGTTTAAATCTAAGCTTCCGAGAACATTTAAAATGCTTTTGCAAGCATTTAATTAGAACCAAAAAAAAAATGGTTAAAATGAATTGTTGGTTACTCTGAAGTTAAAGGCGCCCTCTGACGGAATTTTTTGAGATTTATCTTTAAAAATTATTTTCAAGAAGACACTGACTTAAAGAATAGTTTTATTTTAAACCGCAAACGAATCGACCAATTTTTCCATTTTCTATAATTACTTTAAATTTGAACCTCCCCCTCCCCCTTGAACACAGTTCAGTTTGTGCTACTTAACCACTCCCTACTGTTCAGATTTTGAGCTCAAAATTTAAGTTTAAGTCTAACCTTCCTAAATCATTTAAAGAGATGCAAACAATAACGGCAAAATTAGTTGTTCGTTACTCCAAAGTCTAAAGCGCCCTTTATCGGCTATTTTTGAAATTTATCTTTATAATTTATTTTCTCGAAAATACCTAAATAAAGAATAGTTTTAGTGAAAACCGCAAACAATCGACCAATTTTTTCGTTTTTTATAATCATTTGAAATTCGAACCCTCTGAACACAGCTCAGTTTGTGTTACTTAACCACTCCCAACTACAGATTTTGAGCTCAAAATTTAAGTTTGAGTGTAAACTTACGAAGACATTTAATGAGATGCAAAACATACTGGCAAAAAATAGTTGTTCGTTACTCCAAAATCTAAAGCGCCCTCTATCGGCATTTTTTGAAATTTATCTTTATAATTTAATTTCAAGAAAATGCCGACATAAAGAATAATTTTAGTGAAAACCGCAAATGAATCGACCGATTTTTCCGTTTTTTATGTTTATTTGAAATTTTGGTCCCTAAACTTTAATGGCGGCTATCTACTTAAGAAAACGTTTTGGACCCTTGGTCTGCTATTTAATATTGTTTGTCTTGATGTGTACTATCACCCCTCTTTTATTGTAAAAAAAATTTGGAATCACCCTGTATATATGTATATGCACCCATATGTTCATCTTTAAATTTCGAAAATATATTAATTTTTATATTTTTAAACATAAAGGGTGCTTTTGGGAATGGTCGGTAACACGGAAAAGGATTTTATATGTTTTTGTATGCATGGTTACCTTATATTGTGGTAGATAAAATTACATTTCTCTTTTTATAGCAGTGTAATAGATACTTTTTAACAAATGTAAGTTTGATCGTAATTATTATACATATATTAATCCAATACCAATATTAATCATCTTATGAAAGCTGTTCATATGCACTGCACAGTAAATATTTAGATTTTATTTTTTGTTTGTATACTTTAATCGAGTTTAATTTAAAAAAATATGTTGAGACAAGCTTGTGTATATATCGAGCTTCTAAAGAAAGAAAATCATCTCATTACTTACATGTAGTCATTTAGAAATAAGATTGAAAGAAATGCGAAATATTATGCAAGCACTAAATTCAGTTATAATTAGAATCGTAGTTAGTTTTCGGGCAATTTTATGTTCACAAGCCTTTAACAAAGTTCGCATGTAATAATGTTCTATGGAGAAAATTTTTCATTCAATAAATAGTTCGGACTATATTTTACGAAAGATTATTATAAAAAAAAAAGATATAAGAAGAAGAATCTTTTAATAAAGAGAAGAAAGTACATTTATCTTTATTGTAACCAAACTTTAAGGGAAAAAAATCTATTATTGAATAAGTAATTCAAAAATATACTCTTTAGAATAACAGTGCGTTAAAAATATCCTACATTTTTAGTTCATTTATCAATATAAAATGACATTACTTGAGATTTATAACCACAAATTTTTTTTAGGATTATTGGAATATAATGCCTTTTTAGAAATTAATGATCTTCTATTGCAACCATTAATTAATCATTTTCTAATTTTCTTGGATTGGCTGTAACAGACATCAAGTATTGGAATGAAATAAATTTTGATATTAATAAAAAGTCTTATAAAATATATTTTTCAGAGATAATGAACGTATATTTTTAACTAAAATTATTCAATAATCCTTAAAATAACTAAAAAAACTAATTTAAACGTTTTATAACTGTATTCGTTTATAATGTCATATTGTAATCATAATGTTCATTTGCTCTATCAATTTATTATAAATGTGCTGTAATGTGCATATTTACGTTTATAATAAATTGTTAGAACTAATTAATATTATAATTTGGCGTTTCTGTAGATTTTTTTCAAATACAAATGTTTAAAATTAAAATGCACTGTATAGTGTATTTTTCAAATGTAGTTAACGAATATTATAAACAAAAATTTTTAAATAATCCCTAAAATAACTCAAAAAATAATTTAGGCGTTACTGTAAATTTTACTTTTATATGTAAATGTTTAATAAAAAAAAAAAAATTATTAGTGCTTTCAGTAAAATTTCTTCTTTTAAGATAAAATTCTTTTAAAAATGAAATACTGTGATTATTCTAATTATAAAATTGAATTTATTGAAATAAAACCTAATATATGCAAATAAATAAGTAGAATACTAAAACCCACCTTTAAAAAATATAGATAAAAATTACAAGTAGTATGCTTAATTACTTAAAACATGGTAATATATATTAAAAAACATATGCTACATTATCCAATTCTTTGCATTTTTAATTATATACATACAGCGTAAGGGACAAAATACAAAAACAATGTGGTACTACTAGGTTATCCCGTCGACCAAAAAATTATCGCCAAACTATAAGATTAAATGCCAATAATGGATGATCGTGAATGTCACATTCAGTAACATTAAATAAGATTCACGTGTTTAAAATGTCATTAACAATAGAACGCCCGGAAATTCTACTCAAGTTTGAAAATAATATTTCTCACCAGAATTTTTATTCAAAATTATTTAATTGATTTATTTAACGTAAATTTGCGTGGATTAGATTTAAATTATTTCAAGAAAATTTTTCTGGTTCGAATTGAAATTTAGTTACATGATTGGAGTCGAATCGACTCCATCCGGGCGTTCTAGTGTTAAGGGATTTTTATTTCGACTTTTTATTTGTATTTTTATTAATATTCTAGTAATTTTTTTTTTTTTTTTTTTTTTTTTTTTTTTTTTTTTTTTGTTATTTAAAGAAAAATTATGTCAATATATATAATTTGGCTATGAGTTTGGGGAAATTGGTCAACGGATAACTCGGGAGTATCAGTAATGTTACTAAATCTTATTTTCAAAATTTCGTTCTCTCACTTCTTAAAAAATGATATACGAAATGTTTTTAAGTGAATATCGAGGTTTTACTGTTTGGTAGTATTTATTACATAAAACTTAAAATTGTTATTAATACATAAAATGAAAGAGCAACTCAAACAATTTTATCTACAAGCATACAAGTGTTCGGGGTGGGCACTTTTCCTCACATGGCACACATCAAATCGTTAGCTCAGTTTTTCCAAAACATTGATTAGCAAAGAATTTCTGTTTAGACGTTCACCCGATCTGATGCCATGGGATTTTTACCTGTGGGAGTTCATAAATGATAGTGTGTAGGTGCCTCCACAATCAGCTAGCCATTGCAGCTGTTGTAACAATGGCCCCACAAACACTTAATCAATGTCTGGGAAGAACTTAGTTTCGACTTAATGCTTGCCGTGTGACGAAAGGTTGATTTACATTGAATACTTGTAAGTCTGTAGGTAAAATTATCTGAGTTGATCTTTTATTTTATGCATTAATTATAATTTTAAGTTTTATGTAATAGATACTACCTAGCTTTAAAGCCCCGATATTTACTAATAAATTAATTTACAAAATTATTTATTATGTCAATATACTTAAACATGCAATAAAAATATTTTTCTTCCTTCTACGGAGTATGTATTCTTAACCTGTAAAAAAAAAAAGTATCCTTCAAAAATTATTAATGTAGTCATATTTTTATATTCAGACTATCATCTTATATAATAATCCTTTTTTTGCTAGTGTATTTGAAAAGTTTAAAATGCCTAATTTTTAAAACCAATTATATCACCGATTCAAAAATATCTCAACTTTAAGAGCATATTTCTGTTTTGTTTATGTCTCTAAAATTACGTCTTAGAGGGGCGTTGATATAAGTGAGAAAAATGTTTTCGGAAAAACAACGCTTTTTGAAAAGTTTTTTCTAAAGGGCAACATTCTTTCGAATTTTTTATAGCATTTGAGATCTAAATGTACGATCTTTCGATATATATCTTTCAAGTTTAAATGTGCCAAGCGGTTTGGTTGACTTTGATTTAAACAAAAAGAACCAAAAATACAAATAAAGTAAAAAAAATGTTTCTTTCCTCATTTTGTGCGTAAATGTACCTGTGCAAACTTTTTCGTTCACCGACTGTCAAAAAATTGGCTTTTTGATGAGAGTGAGTTATGCTTTGTAATTGATATCTCGAAAACTAATCAAAAACTTAAAATTTCTGAACTGCAGGTATATCAGGACTAACTTCACAAAACATTTGAGCCTCGAGCGTTCCGTAGATTTTGCTAGCCATCACAAACACGCACGCACGCAGACTTGATTTGTTCTTTTGTTAGTTTGAATAGATTGTAAAAATATTTAAAAATCATAAATAATTTTTTGTTAACTTGAAACATAATTCCATATATACAGGGTGATTCCGAATTTTTTTTACAATAAAAGAAGGGTGATAGTACACATCAAGACAAACAATATTAAATAGGAGACCAAGGGTCCAAAACGTTTTCCTAAGGAATTAGCCGGCATTAAAGTTTAGGGACCAAAATTTCAAATAAACATAAAAAACGGAAAAATCGGTAGATTGATTTGCGATTTTCACTAAAATTAGTCTTTATGCCGACATTTTCTTGAAATTAAATTATAAAGATAAATTTCAAAAAATGCCGATAGAGGGCGCTTTAGACTTTGGAGTAACGAACAACTAATTTTTGCCGGTATTTTTTGCATCTCATTAAATGTTTTAGTAAGCTTAGACGCAAACTTAAATTTTGAGCTCAAAATCTGTAGTTGGGAGTGGTTAAGTAACACAAACTGAGCTGTGTTCAGAGGGTTCAAATTTCAAATGATTATAAAAAACGGAAAAATTGGTAGATTGATTTGCGGTTTTCACTAAAACTATTCTTTATTTAGGTATTTTCGTGAAAATAAATTATAAAGATAAATTTCAAAAAATGCCGATAGAGGGCGCTTTAGACTTTGGAGTAACGAAACACTCTTTTTTAGCGTTATTTTCTGCATCTTATTAAATGCTTTCGTAAGCTTAGACTTGAACTTAAATTTTGAGCTCAAAATCTGAATAGCTGGGAGTGGTTAAATAGACAAACTTAGCTGTGTTCAGAGGGTTCAAATTTTAAATAATTGTAAAAAAAACGGAAAAATTGGTCGATTCGTTTGCGGTTTTTGCTAAAACTAATTTTTAAATTAGCAGTTTTCTTGATCAATCAGTGTTTTCTTGGAAATAATTTTTAAAGATAAATTTCACAAAATGCCGATAGAGGGCGCCTTAGACTTTGGAGTACCGTAAACCTATTTTTTGCTGTTATTTTTTTAATCTCATTAAATGCTTTCAAATGCATAGACTTAAATTTTGGGCTGAAATTCTGAATCGTTGGGAGTATTTAAGTAGCGAAAAATTGAATTGTGCTCGAAGAGGAAAGAGGGTTAAATTTTAACTCCTGAACACACTTCAGTTTGCGCTTCTTAACTCCTCATAACGATTCAGGATTTGAGCTCAAAATTTAAGTTTTAAATCTAAGCTTCCGAGAACATTTAAAATGCTTTTGCAAGCATTTAATTAGAACCAAAAAATAATGGTTAAAATGAATTGTTGGTTACTCTGAAGTTTAAGGCTCCCTCTGACGGAATTTTTTGAGATTTATCTTTAAATATTATTTTCAAGAAGATACTGACTTAAAGAATAGTTTTATTTTAAACCGCAAACGAATCGACCAATTTTTCCATTTTCTATAATTACTTTAAATTTGAACCTCCCCCTCCCCCTTGAACACAGTTCAGTTTGTGCTACTTAACCACTCCCTACTATTTAGATTTTGAGCTCAAAATTTAAGTTTAAGTCTAACCTTCCTAAATCATTTAAAGAGATGCAAACAATAACGGCAAAATTAGTTGTTCGTTACTCCAAAGTCTAAAGCGCCCTTTATCGGCTATTTTTGAAATTTATCTTTATAATTTATTTTCTCGAAAATACCTAAATAAAGAATAGTTTTAGTGAAAACTGCAAATTAATCGACCAATTTTTTCGTTTTTTTTTTTAATCATTTGAAAACTGAACCCTCTGATCACAGTTCAGTTGGTGCTACTTATCCACTCCCAACTACAGATTTTGAGCTCAAAATTTAAGTTTGAGTGTAAACTTACGAAAACATTTAATGAGATGCAAAAAATACCGGCAAAAATTAGTTGTTCTTTACTCCAAAGTCTAAAGCGCCCTCTATCAGCATTTTTTGAAATTTATCTTTATAATTCAATTTCAAGAAAATGCCGACATAAAGAATAGTTTTAGTGAAAACCGCAAATCAATCGACCGATTTTTCCGTTTTTTATGTTTATTTGAAATTTTGGTCCCTAAAATTTAATGGCGGCTATCTCCTTAGGAAAACGTTTTGGACCCTTGGTCTCCTATTTAATATTGTTTGTCTTGATGTGTACTATTACCCCTCTTTTATTGTAAAAAAAATTTGGAATCACCCTGTATATATATATATATATATATATATATATATGTGTGTGTGACGATTTAAGGAGAACTCGAATTATTTCCACTGGTTAAAAAGAAACACACAGTCAGTGCAAGCGAGGGAAAAAACAAAATAAATAAATAAATGTAGAAGATCCAATAATTAGTCATGGGCTGCTGTAAATTCATTTATTAAATTCGTAATAATGAGGAAGGAAAAGCTCCTTTTGCAAAAATTCCATCATTATTTCAGCGAGCTGTCCTCATCGAAGAAGCAACCCAAGAAATCTTATTTTTCCTCTCGAGACTTCCACCTTTTTAAACTAAAAAGAAAGTTCTGGAACATTCTGTAACCTCAAACCATCATTCCTTTATGTAAACAGAATTCTTGTCCAGCTACGAGAATTTTTTCCACAAACGATAAATTTATTTTTAAAAAAATATTATTTAACCAATTTATAATTGACTCAGAATTTTAAATATCTTAGGCAGACGATTTTTATAAATGATTAATTTTAAGAGAAAAAGAAAAGAAATGAATTTATTAATATGCACACATCAAAGGTTGACGTAGGAAAAATAAATAAATAGATAAAATAAAATAATGATATTTTTTGAAAGGTATGGTTTTGGAATAAATTTAATAAGACTTTCTTAAAAAGGGTTGATAAAAACATAGAAGAAATCAGTTTTATTTGGAATATTAAGAAATAAAGTTTTAATTAAGAATATTTTTAATTTAGAGCCATCTTTTTAAATTTACGCATACTGGAATAATGTTTTTTAAGGCAAATTAAGAATTTATATCGTCTGCATAAGGATTAACAGATTAGATTTAGAAACAAGATTTTAATTTAATAATTTGAAGTAAGTACGGAATATTATTATAAGAAAATTAAGATAGTATAAAGGTTAGTGTTGGCGAAAAAATTTTAAATTTGTAATATTATCCCCCCTCCCCAAGACTTTGTATGAAATTGATAGTTAAATAAAACTACAAGTTCAGACAACAGAAATATAATAATTTAGAAAAGTTAAATTTTGGAATAAAACTGTCAAACTCAGGAAGCCAAGAGATGGAAGAAAAGAAAATTAACGCAATATAAAAAATATTAGCGATTAAAACAAAATAGTTAAGAGAAAATAATTCTGAATTAAATTTAGGTAGGAGCATTTCCCTGAAAGAAATACAATAATGTTACAACATCACTTACCATTTGTAAGTGCATAGGAGATAATACATAAAATAACAGTAAATAAGTTATGAATATCAATAAGCAAGAGATAAAAATATAATAAAAACAATAAAAATTCGTTCTCATGGAAGTTTAAATAATTACAATGACTTAATGCATAGTTTATTTTAAATAAGTCCTTTAAATGAAACAAGTCTTTCAATAGTATATATAAAAGAGTTTTTTCCAATGTTCTCTGAATACAGTCTCTTTAATTAAAAATCTTCAAACCTAGTTTAATCTTTGGTTTTAATGTTATGTTGGATCCAACATCTTTTAACAATCAATCAAATTTTTCTTTCAATAATATATCAATTTTTTTAATAATAAATAGCATCACTCTCAATATCAATAATAAATAATATAGAAAAATTTAATAAGATATAATAGTATAATAAGACTCCATATCCTAATATTCCTCAATAAGAGTATAATTAATACTAAACTTCATTATAGAAATCATAATGATAATAATAATAAAACAAGAGTATAATCAAAAGAAAATATTACAATTTGTTTATTATTGATAGGGAAAATATTGGCTGAGGATAAAAATAATTACATAGCAACTAAATAATTTTCTTATCTTCTAATAGCATACGAAAGTATTTTTTGCTAGCCGAAAGTATAAATAAAAAAAAATCATAATAATTCCAAAATCCAAATAAGATTAAATCTAACTATTTAGAAAATGGACTCTCAACCAGTATTTCCTTACAATAATTCCTCTCTGATACTCTTTTACAAAATTGTCAAATTTGGTTATAAGTTTTCAAATGCCAAATGTAGAATAATGTTTTATATACACATGGTTTATAAACTTTAATAATAAAATACAATAGGAATAAAAGGTGTCATTCTTAATTGAGAAATAGAAATAAAAATAGTGTGCTTTTCTGAAAAACTCTTAATATCTGTAGTTTTCACAATCACTGAAAATCACATATTATGTTATAGGTTTGAGTAGAATCATTAGATTTTATAACTGTTATAACATAAATATCTGCTGAATAAATAGAATAATACTAATGTCAAATACATGAGTAAATATAGTTAGACTTAAACACCCTTAAAATTAATTTATCAACATTAATTTGAAAGCTTTTACAATCAAAGTGTACACCTTATGCCTGCATAAGGAGCCCAATTTAACCCCAAAAACTCCCAAAAACAAGTAATATTCTTGTAGGCCTCCAAGAACATACCTGCTAATGTTGAAAATTATGGTGATAAACTATTCAAAGAATAAGAATTAAAACTCAATCTACTGTCTTGACTTCAGTTTGATCTAGTGATTGTGATTGTATCTGAGGTTTTGTTTGTTTTTTGGGTTGCTCATGAAACAGTTTAAAATCTTCTGGTGAAAAATAGGGTCTTAATTTAGAAACATGCACAATAACGGAATTCTGTCCTGTCTCATAATTAAATTTATCTATTTCATAAGTTACATCAGAAAGTTTATTTATAATTTTGTATGGTCCAGAGAAAGTAGGTTCTAATTTTCGAGTGTTAGGGTATTTAAATTCTTCATAAATTACAGAGTCTTGTATTTTTAATTGGCATTCGACAAAATTTCGATCATAGAGCCTTTTACTTTTAAGGTGAAATTCCTGAGTTCGCGCTTTCGCAATTTTGAGGGCTTTGTCTACTGATGGGTAATAGTTTTGTTTTAAAGGAGATTCATAAGGCAATTGACCATAAAATAAATAGGCAGGTGGGAACTTGGTGATAGAATGGGGCGTATTGTTGTATTCTTCGATGACTTGGTTTATTAATCTAGTCCAAGGTATTTTAGAAGAAGTGGAATTAACTTTACATTTATGCCTGCTAACTATAGTCTGATTAACACGCTCTACCTTTCCATTGGTCTGAGGATGATGTGCGGATGTAAAACGCTGTTGAACATGATGATTTCTAAGGAATTTCTTAAATCTTGGAGATCTGAAAGATTTATGCCTGTCACTAAGTATTTTTTGAGGTGCTTTGATATTGAAAATTTGTTTTAAACAGTTAGTGTATGTTTCAGTGGTAACATTTTTGGAGGGAAAAGCCCAAACAAATCTAGTTGCATGATCTATTATTATATGTAAGAATTTTTTTGTTGAGTTGTAATAGTTAAATCCACCAACAGTATCAATAGAAAGACATTCAAAAGGTTGATCTGTTGCTGGCATAGCTTGTAATAAGCCGAATCTTTTCTGTTTTGGTTTTTTATTTTTCTGACAGGTATCGCAATGTTTAACAAATTCTGTAATGTCTATTGTCATATTAGGCCAATAATAGTTGGGAGATATTAAATTAAGCATTTTTTGAATCCCTAAATGTCCAAAATTATCATGAGCAATATGGAGTAATTTTTTTCTTAATGACATTGGTACAACAATTTTTTTTTAATCCCTTTTCCTGAACTATAATAATTCCATTCTCTTTTTTATATTTTTTGTCACAAACATTGTCTTTGTCTTGCATCTTTATAATTTCTTTCCTATCTAGCAATAAACTAATATGTTGATTAAAATGACAAACAGGATTTCGTGACAACATGTCTGCTTCGACATTTGTTGAACCCTTTTCATATTTTATCTCATAATCAAACATACTAAGTTTGAGCGACCATCTAAAAAGCCTACCTCTTAAGTTTTTAACACTCTTTAACCATACTAGAGATGCGTGGTCCGTATGAATTGTAAACTTGACACCATGAAAGTAATGATAGAATTTGTCAAGAGTATCTATAATAGCTAAACATTCTAATTCAGTTATGAAATAATTTTGCTCATAACTCTTCAAAATTCTAGAATGATAAGCAATAGGATGTAAGAAATTTTCTTTATCAGGTTGTTTTAGAACGGCACCTACTGCTATCTGAGAGGCATCTACAAACATATGTAAAGGTAATTTAGGATCATAAATTTTGAGGATGGGTTTTGCAATTAAAGAATTTTTTAATTTTTCAAAAGACTCCTGGCACTCTGAGTTCCATTCCCATATTGTGTCTTTTTTAAGTAATCGGTTCAGAGGATATCTAATTTCAGCATATTTATTTATGAATTTATGGTAAACATTAATGGAACCTAGAAATCGTTGTAACTCTTTCACATTTGAAGGAGGTTTTAAATTTTTGATGGTTTCAATATTGGCATTTGCTGGTGTTATAGTTCCATTAGTGATTTCATAACCTAAGAAATTTATTTTATTTTGGCCTAATTTACATTTAGAAAGTTTAAGTTTAATGTTTTCTTGTTTGCAAATGTCAAAAATTTGAGCTAAATGGTTTAAATGTTCTTCTAATGAGGAAGAGAAAATTATAATATCATCAAAATAGTGGCACGCAAAGTCGATTTTATATTTATTAAGGATTCTTCGAATGGTTCTATTGAATATGGGAGGGCCCGTTTTTATGCCAAAAGGGAGCACGAGCCACTCAAAAAGTCCAAAATTGGTTGCAAATGCTGATTTTTCTGTATCGGATGGATGTATTGGTATGTGCCAGTAGCCAGAGGCTAAATCCAAAGTTGAAAAATACTGAGCACTACTCCATTTATCTAAAATTCCATCGATACGGGGCAAGGGTTCTGCATCATTTTTAATTATTGCGTTTAATTTTCTATAGTCTATACATAATCGCGTTTTTTTACCTTCCTCTCTTTTCATAACTAGTGTAACAGGGGCAGAATAGGGGCTATTACTTTCCTTTATCAGTCCGGCTGCTAACAATGATTGAATTTGGTTTTTTATTTCTATTTCTTCTAGAGGAGATGTTCGGTAGGGCCTCAAAGATATAGGTAGGTCTGAGTTTAGTATAACGCGTTGTGGTTCAATATTAATCCTACCCACATCATATTTATGCTTTGCAAAAATATCACTATAAATATGAATTAATTCCCTTAAATTTACATCTTGAATTAAATTTATTTCCCCAGTTAAATCTGAATCCGAATTATCGCGAAAATTTTGAAGAGTCAAGGAACCTCTATAATCAGGATGCACATTAGTTGCGTGATGATATTCAACACAGTCTTCATTTTTCATAATATTTCCACAAGTAGATTGTAACTCTATATCATGATTACTTACATTCAGTGTTTCATTATCATAATTATCTATTGCTACAGTATTACCAGTATTTAATTTCATATTTCTTTTATATTCTGAGGTTACAAATTCATTAGATTGATCCCTGTTTTGTTGTACTTGGTCCATATTTACTGTATTGAAATGAAGGGATCTCTCATTATGTATGGATATACTGTTAGTTATAATTTTCCTTCCCTGCCTTACAATACAATTTTTACATTCTATGGTTAATTTAAATTTAGAACATTCTTTTAACCCCAAAATAGCATAATCCAAATTTGCATTGCATACTAAAAAGTTAACATATTTTTCAATTTTACCCACTTTTAGAAGAACACTACATTTTTTATTTATATGTAAAAATCCTTTTGCCTGACCAATGGTAACTGAGGGTATAGTCTCAATTTTAGCATTAAGTTTTTTAACAAATTTAAGTGGCAATATTGCAATAGTTGAGCCAGTATCTACAACACATGGCAAATTATAATTATTTGTACATCCATACACAATTAATTGCCAAACATTATGAGAATTATTTTGTGAGATATTTGGAAGAGTATCAGAGGATGGTACCTCATTCCTAAAAATACATTCTCTTTCCCAATGAAAAGCATTACTCACACCCCTATTTGTGCATATCCTACAAGGTCTTGAAGGGTATGAATTTTGAATATAATTATTTTGACGAACTCTAGGTCTTTGAAACTGAGATTGCCTTTGGGGAATCCAATTCCTAGGTGTATTATTGGGCCTTACTGGCTGAATCCAGGGCCTAGTTGGTTGAAAAGGTTGAAAATTTTGTCTAGCTGATGGTTGATTTATTACTTGGTTTGAAACTAGTGGGGTGGAAACTTCCACGAATTGTTTGACAACCCGGTACCATTCTGTGGTACTACTAGAAGGATTTATAATAATATTGTTTTTGAATTCTGGTTTTAAACCATCAGTTAAACCTTGTAATAGTATATTTTCACTAAGATGTAATTTCCTACCAATTTCCACTTTTTTACGAAAATAAGTTTCTAAATTGTCTAAATTATCTAATTTCAGATTTGGAAAATCAGAAAAACTCGGGAAGTCTAATTCAATGAGTCTTTCTATCAAAATTTTCTTAATTTGTTCATAATCCGTACAATTTAAGCAGTCATTGATATAGATTTTTTGCGCTTCACCTTTCAAATATTGCGCAATAGAATTAAATTTCCATTCTAGATTTTTCTGTTCCCTATCACATGTTTTATCAAAATAAGTTAGCCAAGACAAAATGTTCATTCCAGAACTCGGGTCAAACGGTACGAACTTAGGATCTTCCATAATTTTTTTATTCTTACTCATTCGCAATAAATTTCAAAGTTAATGATTTCTATCAATTACATAATTTTTCAAAATTACTATATTTAGCTGCTAACTTTAACCAGAAATTTTATCTAATAAAACAGAAATTGTAAACATCATAGTTATACCTTATTATTACAAACTTGCCTTTAATCGTGCATAGAAATATCATAATAGTCTTAATAAGTAACAGTAAATATCTTAAGAACATCATACTCCTCAATTAAATCCTTAAGAATAAAAATATTTCAATCTTCAACACATAATAATGATAATAAAAATACTCATAAATAGGTAAATAAGTAAGATTCACAGATAAATAATCAAATAAATAAACCTGACAAACAGAGAATAAATAATCTACACAAATTCAATAAAAGGATACACAGAATAATTAAATACATCTAAAAATAACTCACTAATAAGAAGAAATTCTCAAGAGGATCCTAGGGGAGACAAGAACCCCGAAAATTATCCAGGTAATTAGCAACCGACGTTCAGTTGTCCCTGTAAGATTTTTTTTTCTCTTTTTCTTGTCATCACTACCAATAATACTTAAAGTCAATGATCGCATATTTGGGCCGCAACAAGATGAATGGCAGTTCGTCGTGGCGCTTCTATTCCTTATTAAATCCAATTCGAAATCACCAGGTCTCAAAAATTTATCTTTATGACCAAAATATCAAGCTTCAGGAACTCACGAGAAGTCAATTATCGGCGATTCACAAACCTATCATCATTTCGTTCCACAGCCCATTCCATTAGCAAGCTGAAAATACCATATAGACTGTCCTTCAATCGAACTTCGGCGATAGCATGCTTTTCTTCGTTCCATCGCAATTTTCTTTAAATATCATTCATTAAAAAGGCAGCACAGATAAAAAATCCTGTCCGACTTTTCGATTAGTTGTGACGATTTAAGGAGAACTCGAATTATTTCCACTGGTTAAAAAGAAACACACAGTCATGTCAAGCAAGGGAAAAAACAAAATAAATAAATAAATGTAGAAGATCCAATAATTAGTCATGGGCTGCTGTAAATTCATTTATTAAATTCGTAATAATGAGGAAGGAAAAGCTCCTTTTGCAAAAATTCCATCATTATTTCAGCGAGCTGTCCTCATCGAAGAAGCAACCCAAGAAATCTTCTTTTTCCTATCGAGACTTCCACCTTTTTAAACTAAAAAGAAAGTTCTGGAACATTCTGTAACCTCAAACCATCATTCCTTTATGTAAACAGAATTCTTGTCCAGCTACGAGATTTTTTTCCACAAACGATAAATTTATTTAAAAAAAAATATTATTTAACCAATTTATAATTGACTCAGAATTTTAAATATCTTAGGCAGACGATTTTTATAAATGATTAATTTTGAGAGAAAAAGAAAAGAAATGAATTTATTAATATGCACACATCAAAGGTTGACGTAGGAAAAATAAATAAATAGATAAAATAAAATAATGATATTTTTTGAAAGGTATGGTTTTGGAATAAATTTAATAAGACTTTCTTAAAAAGGGTTGATAAAAACATAGAAGAAATCAGTTTTATTTGGAATATTAAGAAATAAAGTTTTAATTAAGAATATTTTTAATTTAGAGCCATCTTTTTAAATTTACGCATACTGGAATAATGTTTTTTAAGGCAAATTAAGAATTTATATCGTCTGCATAAGGATTAACAGATTAGATTTAGAAACAAGATTTTAATTTAATAATTTGAAGTAAGTACGGAATATTATTATAAGAAAATTAAGATAGTATAAAGGTTAGTTTTGGCGAAACAATTTTAAATTTGTAATATATATATATATATATATATAATAAAAATTATAATATAATATAAAGTATAATATAAAATTTTATATATAATGAAAATTATTATTAATTAACAAAGGTTTTATAATTAAATGTATGTTTTTATGAAATTAACATCTAATTAATAAAATATTACAAAATCCAATTAATAAATCGAAAATAAACAAATTGACTAATCATAATTTAAACAGTATACTTCGATTGCTATAATCGTACATTAACAATTAAAATTATGAATTAAATTATAATCATAGTATATCTGTGGAATACTTTTAGATTAGAATTTACGTACAGATTTAAAATTT
The DNA here is from genome assembly GCA_964019185.1 of Maratus speculifer. Classification (NCBI taxonomy): domain Eukaryota; kingdom Metazoa; phylum Arthropoda; class Arachnida; order Araneae; family Salticidae; genus Maratus; species Maratus speculifer. The sequence goes on from OZ025292.1 coordinate 335,384,333, forward strand.
TAATGCATAGTTATAGATAAATGAATGCACATAAATCCGCAAAAACCAAATTATGTATATTTTTTAAAAACCTATAAAATCATTAGTCTGTAATATTTGGTATTAATAAAATAGTACATATGAATTTTATAAGGCTAAAAAATATTTTTTTATAAAATAAAATCTATAGATTCAAAATTTATAGGATTTCTGTGAGTTTTAAAGTACTCGATTGAAAAATAATTCTAAAAAACTCTATAAAAACATGTTTTTTAGAGAAAGTATTCTATGGATCTTTAAAATTCTAGAGAAGCAGCATTCTATAGATAGGCTAGTCGATAAAACTCATAAAGAATTCTATAAAATACTACATAACTCTATGAATTATTTTCTTAAAAGTACATAATCTTATTTTAATATCTGCCATATTTGTCCCAAAAAGAAATAGGCAAAATCATCATATTCCCATTTGACTACATTTTTTTCGAAAAATCTTTTACCATATATTTTATTTATCTTACAAAAATATCGAAATTGTGCTTTATTCTTTAACATTATTTACTGTATAAAACACAAAAAATTAAATCAAAGTTTTATTACAAATATTCTATATTTATTATTTAGTTATATTTACTATTCAGTTACTTTAATTTCATGTATGCCTAAAAATATTTTAGTTATTACATACGTATAAAAATCGCAAAAACTTTTCTGATAGTGTAGATTGTTATTATAGTATGAAACATACAAATTACATTATTTTATGAGGACAGTGAACTATATTGCACATTTTATGCACACTACAACTTTATTCATCACCAAGTAGTGATCTACACCTTAATAAGGGCACTGTTTCCATAGCAACCTTTACTTCTATAAAAGGGAGCTATAAATAATCCCCCGACAAGCAAAAATCATCTTCATAGCCCATAAAAATGTATGACATGAAACATGTGAAGCATGATAGATGTTGATTAACTTGACTATGCTCATAAACAGTTTCTTATTCTCAAATAAATTAATTTAATTTAATGCAAAGCTATTAAATAAAAATACGCAATGTAACAGTAATGAAAATACTTCCAAAATTAAAGTTAATTCATCTGTTTCTAAGAGAGATAAATTAGGGAATTCATCACTAGGTATCTTTAAAAATTGGCTCCGTTGAGGATATTAATTTTTATTCAAACAATATTGAAAATAGAAAAATGAATATTAAGAAAATATAGTATCAATACTTATCACAAAAAAATTCTTTATTATTAAAAAAGGAATAAAAACAATAAAATATTAAAATATTAGATATTAATCTTTAATTTTTATTCTACTTCATTGTTATATTTGTACAAAAACATCTTTTGGTAAATATATATTGGAGCCTGTGTTGTCTGGGTAATACGCAATGGTTATTAAAGAAACAATCTGAGATGGGGAAATGCATTTGCTAAATTGCAAAAAAATTTTACAGTTTGTTTCATTTGACTCTAATGCATAGATAATTGTACACTTACATAAATTAGTTTCTATTAATATTATTTATATAATTTAATTAATTTCCATGATTAACTTGTACCTAACTTTTAACAAATTGGACAAAGTGTATTAAATGCATATATTAATTATCTATTATTATTTATTTCATTTTTTATTTAAATGTTGAGTTTAGGTTAGCATAGTCAAATTAAATGGTTTTGTTTAAATATTATTGTATGGTATATTTTTTTCTGTTATCACATTGCATAAGCGATTTTAATTTTTAATTGTTTATTATTTTTCTCTTTTTTTTATTTTCTATCTAATTTAGTAATTTTGTTGTGTTTGTTTTTGATATTTTTTTTTCATTTAATTTTGGTTTTATGTGTGTTGGTAGCCGTAAATTCGTATTATTTTGCCTTTTTTCATGGGTAATACGAAGATGAAACTACACACTCCATTTGTAATTCCAAAGTATTTGAAGTCTGAGGATTCTGCTTTGGTTCTGCAAATTCCATTTGTATTCAGTTATTTTATTTTTTTTTCTTCCTCGTATAAGGGTGGTAATTTTCTATTAAATTCAATAGTTCATATATTGTAATACAACTAATGGTTATATATATATATACTGTAATTTCTAGTTTTAGCTACAAACAGGAACGATGGATGGCGCTGAAAGCAATAGCCGCTAAATTCAAGCTGAATTTTTCGGTTTCTCTCTTCTCCCATTCAATGAAAAAACAAGTTGGAAATTGAACGTGAAGCGTAGCAAATGAGGTGCGTTCTTACGATAACGAAGTTTTAAAATATTCAGATCTTGCTGATAAAGTAGAGCGTACTTTGGATACAGTATAGTGGTCGAAATCTTCGTGTTCCTATAAATATGTAGGGAGTAACTTTTATTCTACTTCATTAACGTATATCTTATTCATAAAATGTGAAGTAGTGTAATATAATTACAACACCCCTCAAACAAAGTTTCCCCGTATAACACTGTTTAATGGAATACATTTGTGTGGCCCTGTAATTTAATAATAAATATTCTTTGCATCACAGATTGTACAAAATGTATTTTTAGTACATATTTCATAGATTCATGTCAATTCTGTTATGTTCAAATGAGTGTAACACCATTAAAATGCATTTGGAACTTTTTTCCCCATTGATCGTAATGTAACGGAATACTTTTGATTGTCCCTGTAATTGATCTATCCATCCGATTTTCATAACATTTGAAATGACTCGACAAAATTATGTAATAAATATACGTTTTTATGTTCAAACGATTAAAATGCGTTTGAAACTTTTTTCCCCATTGACCGTAATGTAACGGAATCCTTTTGATTGTCCTTGCAATTGATCTATCCATCCGATTTTCATAAAATTTGAAATGACTCGACAAAATTATGTAGTAATTATGTATTTTAAATTTCACACGATTCGGTTGGGTAGTTTTAGCGTTGTTATATGCGGACGGACAGACGGACAGACAGACGGACAGACGCATCTAATGAGCGACAACAGTAGGTGCTACGTATTTACATAATTACGAACGCACCTAAAAAGAGAGATTAAAATGTATTGAATAAATCCCGAAGTACAAAACATTGGGTTTGGAGTTAGCAAATCGCTGTCAACGCCATCTACTGTCTGCAATTCGAACTACTATCGAGAAATACAGTTAAATCTCCAGATATCATACATAATCCTCCTGCAAGAATTTTTTTAAGCTACGCAGTATCCCTTTTCCAAAAAAAATTTTGGACACAGTTGTATTAAAAATAATTAATAATTTTGTTTGATATTATAAAATTAAACTCATTCTGATAAAAAAGTAAATAGCTGTCTCCAGATCTTTTAATTAAAAAATTTTGAAATTTTTAAAGTTTTTAAAAACTTTTATAATATTTTTAATTTTTAATTTTTAATATTTTATAGTTATTTTAAGTGACTTATATTCATTGGATTATTGGGAACAAAATTTAGTATAGACTTAAAAATGAAAGTTTTATTTAAATTTTAAAAAAAAATGTAGAGCGAAACCTGAAAAAAAAATAGAACGATTATCTTTGACATAACTATAAATCTAAGAGCTATATCCATACTAATTACTGCAACGCATTCAAATATATATGTCTGCAAAAAATTTCAAGACTATCTGCAACAGAAAATAGCCTTAGGAAATAGCAAACACCAACATCAACAGAAATAAAAGTCTAAAAAAATGTATTTAAAGTTTGTAAAGACATAAAACAAAAATTAAAAATGTTTGAAGAGCTATAAATTTTTTGTTTTTTATTCCGCACTTAGAAGATGTACTAAAACATAATTTTAACTGAATAAAAAAGAATATACTCAGTATAAAAGAATATATATTTTCTTTTTTTAAATATGTCTCTGTACAATATCAACAACAATGTTAACGACAATGACAGATTAGCTAATTTTTAGCTACTATTTTCATAAAAGTTGCAAAGACAATAGTACACTTATACAAAATAAAGATAACAAATACACTAGTAATGATAATAAATAATGCAAATTAAAAATAAAATTATTTATATTACATAAAATATTTATGTTATTACTTTTATTGTATTATAAATTATTTTTATTATATGATTACACAATATATGCAATATATTATTATAAGAATAATTGCAAGAATCTACATTTTATTTTTTATTTTTTTACATTATTAAACTATTTTGAAATTTTATTCCGGGAAAAAGGGCTTGAACCTAGACCTAATTAGAACGAAAACTGAAAAATATTTTAATAACTTTAGTTTAGGTCTAGAATAAATATACTGAGTTTTTCACCTTGTACTAAGCGAACGTTCGAAAATATGTAGTTATTTGAAGTCGAAAAATTCGTTTTTTTTTAAATTATTATAGCAATATCTCAAAACAACTAACTCTTTCGAAATCATCGCCAGTAAAAATGTTATTAAGCATTCAATTTTAAATAAAATGAACACTCACACTAATATTATTGTTGGACATTAAGATCACAAATCTTTTCAAAATTATACCTTGATAGCGAACCTAGAGCTTGAAGCCGGGAGAGATAAAGATAATAAATAATCCGTACTATATCAAATTGTTACATAGCCATATCTCTTTAAGTTGTCAAAATTTTCACGATGTTTTTACCTACCCATTATGCGTAGTATAGGATAAGTTTCGCAGTTGTTTTGAAACTCAAAAAACAAATTTCACGGTATTACACGTTTCAGACATTGGAGATTCCGAAAAACATATTTTTAGAAAAAAAATTAATGTCCGTGTATCTCTTAACGCTTTATCTTCTGAAAAAGACACTTGAAATGAAATGAATGAATATTGTATATATGTTTGTACATTTGTATGTATTGTTTGTTAGTATTGAAATTTGGTAATGTTAGTATGTAAGAATGGGAAGAAGCCTATTTAATATTAGTAAACTCGATTATCTGGAACTATTTTTTTAGGGGTTCCGAAATATTCCTTCTGATGAAAGGTATATAAAAAATTTCGAATTTTTCTATTTTAAGGAGAGAATGTAAAAGACAACAAAGAACATTAATTTTGCATTAAGAATGAAGTCGATTTTATAATTAGATGCCAAGTTATTTGTAATCATATTTTTCATATTGTTTGATTTTTTGTGATTCTGTATTTAATTCAAATTTCAATTCAAATAAATCTTTTAAGGGGAAATAAGACGCTTAATCTTACACAGTAAACTGTTAGTTAATATAATTAACATTTTTGTAATTATAAGGATGCAGTGTTTACACAATTCGGTATTACTTTATCATTCGGTCGATCAAAAAATTATCATTAAACTGTAAGTTTAAATGCCAATAATGATTTATTGTAAATGTCGCATTCACTTGACATTAAACACCTTACATCATTGGTGCTTTACGTCATCAAGTAGTTTCTAATTCGACGTTTTATTTGTAGTAATATTATTCTTTTGTTATATAATTTGTTATTTTGCTATTTAAATTAAAAATTATGTCAATTTGTATAATTTACGAATAGTTTGCCGATTTATATTATTTGTCGAAATTGGTCCCAGCAGTTCCCTAATTGATCATCAGAATATCTTAAAAATATTTAAATATACGTTTAAATTTTTTTTTGGAATTGTAATGCATTTTATAAATCGTTTTCACATACTTTATAGTTTGCATATCCATGATGGGTAAGTATTATGTTGACTTTCAACGTCTAGTTTAAATATGCTACTGCTTTATTCTGTATATTTTGAGGACAACATTTTAATAGTTATCGAGTAAAATGTACATAAATTGCTGCTATTTTACATGTCATTTTGCATCTGATATCACCAACCACAAACCAAAGTTTTAGGAGAATTTTTTTTCTTTTTTTTACGAAAAGATTATAATACTTTTTCTTTTCATATTTCGAGGATTTAAAACTTATATAAATTGAATTTACGATACTCTTATGCTACTCGAAAATCATTTTTACTAACAGAATCTTCGTCCGTTTCGCAAAATATCGACGTTTAAAATCGTGGTATTGAGTGACTTTGATTTCTGCCAGGGAGAAGGATCCTGTGCACTCATTTGTTCTCCCCACTTATCCTCTCCTAATCTCCGCACTTTATTTTCAACCTCCTTAATTCTTATATGTATGCACTTTTATTCAGCTGCATTTATGCATACTTCATTCGGAAAGAATAAATATTTTCCATCAGTTTAGACTCATTTTTGAAATGTACTAAAAATCAACAAAAAATACACTTTTTAACACTTACCAACAAAGTTGATAAGTGTTTGTGATTTCGGTTCGTCTGGCCATCTCGCCTCACCCTAACTCCAGGGGGCACTGTATTAGCGATTTTCGTCCCATTTTCAATATTGTACCATCGAAAAGTGTATAAAGTTAGGCATAGAATTATACCAAGTATTTTGTGAAAGTGTTTCACTATGACTAATTGGTTCTCCCTGAATTTGAAAAAATTCCGCCGGTAGGGGTGGCTGAAAAAGCGGTTTTTGTTTCGTTTTCAACATTGTACCACCGAAAAATGTAAGAAGTTATGCAGAGAATTAAACCAAATTTTTTGTGTAAGATTTTGGCTATAGTCATTAGGCTTTACCTTAATTTGAACAAAATACGTCGAAAAGGGGCGCTGTAATCACGATACTTGAATAATTTTCATTCTTGGACCATAAAAAAGTGTATGAAGTTATGCATAGAGCTGAACTAAATTTCTTGTGCATGATATATTTGAGTCAATCAGATTTTTTTTCAACTTTTGGTTTTCGACGGATTTACATGTTTTAGGGATCAGAAACTCCAAAAAACATGTTTTTAAAAAAGTTCTATCTGTCCGTGTGTGTCCGTATGTCGCCATTGCACCATCGAAACGTGCATGAAAATATGCATAGAATTGAACCACAATTCTTGTGCATGTATTTGGCTGTGGCAAGCAGGTGTTCCTTTATTTTGAAACATTCCGCCAAAAGAGAACGCTGTAATAGCGATTTTTGTGCCATTTTCAATATGCGATGGAGGTGGGAATGGAGATGGGATCATGGAGATGGGAATTTGTGAAATTGCTTCAAGTATTTTGATTTATTTGTTACATGAAATAGCTTTTAAAAAGAATGATTGTCAGATATAAATCGCTATTACTTTTAAAGAGTATTTTAATAAGAGTTATAAATAAATAATACATCAATTAATATGTTTTCATGTGTTAAAGTGCAGTGTCAACTTTTTTTAATGATACTCGTATTTAAGCATTTTACATTTCAGTAAAAGAATCATTTGCATGAAATATGTAAAAAAATTCTTATCTGAAAAAAAAAAAATTATAATCCGACAGATCGTGACAAGAATTCATTTTCTTGTTTAGAAAGTTTTCAGACTAAACTTCATTTCTAGTGTAACTTTTATTTTTCATTACATTTAGTATATATGTTTTACTTTTGAATTTTATAAAATAAATTATAATTAATTAAGAGATCTATGTCCATATACCTATTATCTTCGAGTAGTGAATATACATTATGATGTACTCTGCCCAGTGCCCAACACGTGGTACTAAAAATGTTATGCACAAAATTTAGTTAAGTACTTAATTGTAAACTTACTGCAAATTCTTTAAAATTTTTCTAATTAGTGAGTAGTATAAAGCTGTATATCTGAAAAAAAATCTTTTTGTAGCTATAAACCGTCCTGTACCGCTTTTTCATGATTGTCAAGGGCGGAACCAGAACAACTTTTAGAAGGGGAGTCACAACTTTTTATAGATGATTTGATGAAACAATTTTAAAATACAGTAAATCCTGTGAAAAAGGAATCTGTAACGAAATTGGGGTTTAAAAGTAAAATTTTGTTGTTCTAGCGAAAAGAAAGCAATAATAAATTGTGAATCTACTAAAACGCAAATCAGTTGAAAGCAGAATTTTCTTCCATCCTTTGCAGTTCCATTTTAGCAGGTTTTATTGCATTAAAGAAAATAGATAACTTTGGAGTTTATTAATCGGACAACATTGCATTAATAGTTAATCCTCAAAACTTAAAATCTATACTCATGCAATTAATGTGTGATTTATTAAATCACAAATTCCATTTTTCGTTTTTCGTGCGAAAAACGAGTAATGACATCGTCAGGAACATTTTTAATACCAGGATGGATATATTCGTTGCAGCTAAACTAGTTGGGTGCTCTTCGTCCATAGAAGCTCGAAAACAGGATTTCAGATGACGGAATGAGGAAAAATCTTTCTGCCGTTGCTATGCTAACTGGCAGAGTAAAGAGGATTGACAAAAATGATTTTATACTTGGACATAAATCCTTATTGCAGTTTTCCATAACTTCTGTCACACTCTCAGGAATTCTATTTCCACTTTCGATTTCTCTTTTTTATTTTGTTTACTGAGCATATTATGCTGACTATAAATATGAAGAACTCGATGCTGATAGCATATGAGCCGGCGAGATGCGTGATGATAGCAAAGCTTTTGGAATTTTTACAGAACAATGATAATTCCTCTACGTCCCCTCAAAACTCCAAATTGAAAGTATTTCTTAGGAATATTTAAAAAAAAATCGATGCTTAACAAAATTTTAAAAAGCTTGTGAAAACAAAATCTGTCTATAACGGAATATTGCCTTAATTGGCAAAATTTATGTCTCTAGTCAAAAGAATTTAAAATATTTAGTATACTGAATAACATTATCGATAAACCTGCCTAAGGCGGAATTTTACTTTACGTTCCCGTTTAAGCGCTTTTTACTTACACTGTAAATCCCTTTTTAAGAGCTGTAGGAGGTGGTGGTCATGACCCCCATGATCCCCCCCCCTTGGATCCGCCATTGATGACAGTAAGCCATATATAGTTAAGTAAACAATTTATTATATAGCCATTAGAGTTTGCTTATTCTAGAAAAACAAATTGAGAGTCTTACCTTTAATAGTTATTATAATGATTGGGTGTTTTTCATTTCTGACCGGGAAACACCCCCAGTGAACCTATCTTATAAAATTGAACTTTTTTATGCATTCAGCTTAAGTCAAACTAAATAAATGTTACGTACAAGTTCTTTGATAAATGACTAGAATTTATACAGAAAACAGATCTCTCGGTTTATTTAAAGCCACTTTTCATAGAAAAATTATAAAACAAGATTGGTAAATGCAAATAAAAATTAATTTTTCGAATATTTTTTCAGCAGATAAATTATTCTTCTTTGTCACTAATTTTAAAATGCAGAAGACTTATTGTTTATCTTTTTAAATTCTGAATTTTATACGGTAAATCATCCCTCCATGGTATCATTATACTAAAAAATTTTTGAAATAGATGAATGCCGTAAAACTTTCTTAAACTACCATTTATTCATTTATATGAGTAAAAGAACTAAATCTGAGCTGATTACAATAACTTTTAAACTGTTTTTTTTTTAATGTCTGACAGTATTTTCTGTTTACTGTTGCTTTTACATAAAAATTGAGCTATTTACTAATTACTAATATCTCAACACGCTAATGTGTTGTGCAGCTTTTTTGTGTTATTTTAATTTTATTTAGGTTATCCTTAATTTAGAGCTTAAAAAACAACGGTTATGTTGCTTTTTCACGGTATTAGAAAAAAAAAGAAAAAGAACAGATAGGATACAACGTAGATTATCATAAATCCAACAGCTGCCTTATTTTTGTTGTCGGACTACTTAAGCCTAACATGGCCGCGATAGTTTTTTTTCTTCCGGAAGTGAGCGCCATTCGGTATCGCCACTTTAGCGTATTCTATAAATAGATAATATTTTTGCAAACAAAGTCTGACGTGTACCCAGCGGCGGACCGCTCCCCACGTTTCCCTCCTTAGCTACGCCACTGAGTATTAAAATTGAGATTATAAATAATTCTGTGCGAAAATTTAGATCAGATTGCATAAAGAATATTAATACGTCATTCAATCGATAAAAATTATTTAATTATTTTATCATATGTATTTCAGTATCAATATCAGAAGGGATATTGTCAAGAAAACATTTTTGCCAGATATAAAAAGGCTGTATGAGAATTTAATCGGAATCCTTACAACATTTTTTAATATTTCGCGATTTCTTTAAGTACCTTATTTGGAAAAGGAATTCCAAAGGAAGCCTTATTGTACTTTAAAATGAGATTCGAAATATTTCTATATTTATTTCATTCTTCTATTTACTCTGAACTTACACCCTCAGTTAGTATTCATGAGATATGTTTACCAAAAAAGAATTGCTACGTATTTCAACCATAACAGAATGTGTTTACATAACCTAAGAAAACATCAATAAGTTTGTTTTTTCATATTTTCTTTTAACAAAGATATCCTATTTTAGAAACCATATTTTGTAATCATATTTCCACTTTTCTTTTCAAACTGTTTCATTTCTAATGAAATATTTCCTAACTATTTCAATAATAGAATTTTCTTTATAAAAATCAGTAGTTTTGGATAGAAATGGTCCTTCTGCTTTCTGGAAGAAAAAATTGTATTGATTTTTATTCACAAAAATATCACCATTTAGTAGTTAGTATTTTGAATAGATTTATATTTCGCTCATTACTAATATAGTTAGAATGTATATAATAAAACACTGTAAAAAATTTTGGTATTTTATTGAAATTCTTTTTTTAATGAAAGAAATTTTGTATAATCCACAAAAAAATGGAGTTGAAAGTAGGTGCATAGACATTAGTTGTAGTATATAAATTTTTACTATGAGTATTTACATCGATAAAGTTCAATGTTAATGAATTTTTGAATAATATTTTTCCTTATTCACTTTGCAATATTTATATATGAAATTTTTATTATTGGATTTTTAATTACTAATAGTAATACTAAAGTAATAAATAGTAAATAGTAAATATATTATTATTATTATTATTATTATTTGTAAAACTGTTAGTTACAGTGATACTTTGCTAAGATTGCTTTTTTAGTAATTTGTCTTTAAATTAGTTGATTTGTTTAGTTAAAAAGTTTACATTCATTATTCAAAGAAAGATTTCATTGACATACAGAACGCTAAGTATCTTTAACTCTTTGAAGGTCCTGTAGGAGCGTAAAATTCTAGTGTTATTTTTTATGTATCTTGTTTTAAATGCTAAGAAAATACGATTATTTAACATTATATTTTAAAAAAACATAATTACAAATATGAATGTAATCTTTGAGAGTATTATTCATTTGTCAATGCATTGAAATATTCACTACATTTATCGATATTAAATATTGCTTATATTGCAGTGAAATCTGGAGCTTAGCGAAGGGAATATTACATGCCAACACTTAGAGAGATAATGAAAAGAAGATCTTTGTTTATACACATGTCGAACAACGTATGCGATGGTTAGAGAATACTACTGTACGTAGGTTTCTGAATATTTAGATGACGATACTCAATTGCAGGTCCTGTCTCAAATTTCCATCTTTTAACATTAATCCAAGATAATATATATAGATAGATATAGATATATAGATATATAGATATATAAACATAATAAGCATTGCAAAATAACATTCCGCCACTCATAGTGGGGATTTACGAAGAGTTATCACATTCAGCAGAATAGACAATGAAAAAAATATAGAAATATACCTTTTTTGCTTTTTTTCAAACCAAAACTTTAAAAAATTAGAATACGAACGATCAAAAAAGAAACACACTTAATTCTCGAGTATTTTTCATTTTTACAATTTTACCCGTTTAAATAACTATTTTCATTTAATTATTCAAAAACATATTTTCCGTACGTCTAATTCGTATTTATCCTATTTACAAATCTACATGTCATTAAATCTGTAAAATACAAAACAACAAAACTTACTTCTTATAGATGATATCTTTCTCCTTACCATACTCTAAAAACATTAATGTGTAAGTTAATCACTTTTACATACGTTAATGTGTAAATTTGAAAAACTACACTTTCGACATATAATTTATACATTTGTCATTGAAATTTACCTGTATTTATATGTGTTTATCGGTTTAATAAGAGTGTACAACTTGTTATCCCTTCAAAACCCCAAACATGTGTGTAGATCGTAGAAAAATATTATAGATTTTACCCATGTTATGTTAACGTAATTTACACATTTCCAATGTTATACAAATATCTGTGCATTTTGCATGTACTAAAGTATGTAGAATAACGTTCACAGATATATGCGTAAGAATACAATGTTACACAGAAGTATGCGTACAAATTTTACACAACTATATCTATATAAACAGAATATTATGCAGATTTATAAGTAACAATATAACACCGAAATCTGTGTCAGAACAGAATATTACGCAAAAATATGTGTATTTATGTGAACAAAATATATAGCTATATCTTAAATTTTCCACAAACATTTCTGAATGGTAACGTTAAATACTTAAAATCTCCCAGTTCAAATTCCATTTTTAAATATTGCGTTTTTACTGTTGATTCAATTAAATAGTGATTTTTTTTTGTTTAGATGTATAATAATGTTCTCAGATTAATGCATGAGAATAGAATATTACACAGAAGCATGCATATAAATTTGCACAAATATATGTGCATTAATAAAATGTTACACAGTTATTATGCAACAATATAACAAAGAAATAGCTATCAGAAAAGAATATTACAAAGAAACATGTATATTTGTGTGAACACAATACATAGTGATACTTGAAATCTTGGCTTGTGTAATCATAGCTATATGGTCAAATTAATGACTTAAAATATCGCAGATCGTGAGCTTAAATTCCGTTTTCGTAAGTATTGCTTGTTCACTATAGATTGAATTAAATAGTGAATTTTTCTGTTGATGTAGACATATGTTTCAAAACATGCGACTGAAATTAAATTAATCTGACAAAATATAGAAATATTTCCAGCTTCACGATTTCCGCATTTATCAAAAATTTATTTTGCAGTGTTTTTATTCATATTATACAGATTGTATTCATAAATAATGATTATATTATATTTGGGCTTCAATGCAAGTTTAAACAAGTAAGGATTATGCAACACTTTAATACACTTCCTCAAATCCTTAACAAAACTTTATTATTTGGGGAAACAAGGTTACTGTCTATAACCAAATATGTATTACAATACTTTTGAACAGCCCTGTATTCGATCTGTAAGTTGATATAAATTCCATATAATGGGGAAATTTAGTTTAGTAAGAAAATGCTTAGCCGAATGAAATTTCTCTTTCAGCAATTTATATTAATAGATACAAATATACTTGAATACATTTGTTCAGCTCTATAGTTTGCCTAGTACCTTTCTTATACGCCGGTATTTAGCTAAAATTTAATTTTGAACTAAAACACTCTTAAAACTAGTGAAATTATATTGTCAGAAATTATCCATAGGCGTCTGTGTATCCAGTTCTTTGCGGAGCCCTGTATATCATTTTATCTATATTCAACAAACATTTCTTAGTAAACTGAATGCAATTCAGTAAAAAAATGCATAACTTATTTAAAAACAACCATAAAGTAATTTACGGTCATATTCAATAACGTTTGCGAGATCTTCTGTAAAGCCCTGTATAGTATTTATACACACCATATAATATGCGTAGATTTAGCGAAACTTAAAAGTGCATTTCATAATTAAAATGCATTTTATCCATCCATCAGCCACCATCGCAAACATATACAGTACTTCGGAAAGAATGTACCATTTGAAATCTTTTTTGTGTGTCCGTAAATACTATGCACTTCGTATTATGCTTAACTATATCGTATAACTTATGTTAAGCCTCAGTGACGTACATCAATTTTATTATTCGTAGAATAGTGTAATATTAATGTAGTATGACGCTCATAATCCCCTCTTTATCATTAGGTAAAGGAATTATTTTATATGACCTTGTAAATAAATAATAGCTATTTTTTCACAACATATTTTACAAAATGCATATTTTAGTGCACTTTGTAAATGCATATAAATTTTACTATGTTTGAACATCTTTAAAATTCCTTAGAAACGATTTTTTCTCATACAGTAAACTTTCGTAACGGTAAACTTTTAACTGTCCCTGTAAATAAACTAATCGTGCTAGAAACTTCATTTTAAATAGAGTTCGCAACGGGGTAAATATGATAACGTTCAAAAATTTCATGGCATTCCGAGTATATTTAAGGCAGTTAAAGCGCGGACCGACGGACAGACAAACCGAAATCATAAATACTTTTCAGCTTTGTTAGAAAGTGCTAAAAAGAATGACATGCAGTAAATACAATTATCGATCCGATTTTTTTGCAAAGTAAAGTCGCATTATTTTGTGTTCTAAAAACAAATACATTGGAAAGAAAACAAACACACCATGCACATATATTTGTTCTTTATGCAAATTTGTTTTGCGACCATAAGAATTTTTAATTCAAAATTTTAATTTGTTAAACTGTGTGTCACTGAGTTGTCTGATAACATTTACACTTTTAAGCCACTTAATGCGCTACCGAAAGAAATGTGTATTTTGAAATTGACACACTAGAGTCTGTATCAGGTAATTTATATCTCTTTTTTCGTATACCGGCAAACTGTTTTTATATCATCAACATACCTGTCTAAATGTATAAATCTGTGCCTTTATTTTTTAGAGTCTACAATCTTATTTTTAAAAAATATGTATACTAATTTTAACATTTTCAAAATAATATTTTATTAATGCCAGTTTCGGATTTTTGTTTTTCTTTTCTGTTTTTGCTTTTTAAAATTTTAATGTAGCGTGCATTTTCCTGGAACGAAGTACCAACGAATATATTTCTTGTTATAGTTAGTATATTTTCCTTTCTTAGATGTTTTTGTTTACTTTTTTAAGAACTATTATTTGAAGAATAAAAAATGAGAAAGTTATTCCACGAATTTATTAGCTTTTTTTTCTCTTTTATTTCGCAGAAATTTTGTTAGATTTAAAGAGACTTTCTTTTTAAAATTTTTCAGAAGTAGAAAAAACATGATTTTATATTTTAAAAAAAGAGCAGAACATTTCTATTATTTCGATTTTTAGAGGCTCCATTGCCAAACTTGAAATTTTAATGTATCTAAATATTAAAAATTAAGCAGGCAATTATTATATCGGTATCTCTCACGTGGTTTGAAAAGATTTTCCGTTAAAAATTTAAATTCATAACGAATCATCTCAAAAACTATGTTTTAGACACGCTTAAACAAAGAAACCGGCGAGTCCCCAAATTTAAGTTCCTTTGCTTAAATTTTCATTTTAAAATATCAAATCACACACAATTGTGTGTGAGTATTGTCTTTAAGATCTTTAAGATGATTTTCATTTAGAAAAAAAAGATCTTTCAAAACTGATTTTAGGAATATTTAAGGTTTTTATGATTGCCTCTGGTACTCAATACCAATCAGTTAGTTTTACATGATATATAATTTTACTTTCTCTTGATTTTAGAGATTTGATATTTCACATCAACTTAAAATTTTCTGTTCATGATAAGAAGCCTTTTCCCCTTAATATATGAAAGCATTTATGAAATTATACTTATATTGCTAAAAAATGTTCCTTTATTTTAATCGAGTATAAATGCAACGTTATATTAAATGATGGAACTGCCTAAATGTTTTATACATTTATTGATAATCTTCAAAAATATGTGCAATGTTTACGTACATCTTTGGTTTACTTATTGTAAGTATTTAAAGAATGAGAATGTATTAGAAGCCTTACTAGAACAGATTTTTCCTCGGTTATGTGCAATTCGGTTTACGCAAGTTTAACAGCGATTTATATCTATTTAGGTAACAGATATTATTAGGTGCGCTGTTATTAACCCTATTGGGTTCGAAGGTTTAAAAAAAGCTTTTATGCTAATAACATTAACATTAGTTATCCAAATATATAAATTAGATTTTAAAGAACTTTTAATTGAAATATAATGAATGTTGTTGTTTTTCGTACTATTCAATTCATACAATTGGCTAAGGAGCAGTTTTTTTTGAGGATGATTAAAAATATTGTACTACTACAAGATTTAACAATTTAACTGGTATTACAATTTTCTTATATTTTTTGCGGTTTATTAAACATGATTCTTTCAGGAAAGTAACCTTTATTTTAAATTTAAAGAGCGAAATGTATATTTAAAATAAAAGAATCGCAAACGGCGCAAAGAAAATTAAGCAACTATTTATTTTAATAATAATTATTAAGTAACTAAACATTATTCAAGTTACATAGCAAATACATAGACACATACTAACGTTAATAAAGGTAAACATATTTCTTAAAAATATAAATGTATATAACAAAAATATTTCTTAAAAACAAATAATACTAAACTAAAAAACATGTACTATTAATAGTAACCAGACCCGAAAGGATTAATGTACAATATATACCGGGTGTTTTATAAATGACTGGTGGATTTTAAAATTCAATAACTTGCAAACGGTGACAGCTAGTTAAAAAATTTTGCAGGAGGGTTATGTATAATGTCATGAATTTTTTTACCGTAATTTTTTATTTTAGTTCGCATCTCAAACAATAGGTGGCGCTGACGGCGATTGAAGGCCAGGTCGACGCTTCACTCAGCACTGATTATCTGGCCTTCAATTGCCGTCATAATGTCATTTTAGCCTTTTCTCAGAGACCTTATAATTATCACTCAAATTTATCCAATCTTTCTTCCACGGAAGGACAACTTCGTAACGATTATCTTTGTAGGAAACAGTTTCGGTAAAAATTTCTAATGGCTTATCTTCATCATTACAATAAGGGTCATCCCTAATTCCAATGGAATCTAAATCGAAAAATTTGCGTAATTCTTCTTCCACACTGCTAATTAATCCACGATAATTGTCATTATTATCAGTATTCGAATTAGAGATAAAATCTCCCATTACATAACCAAATACGGTATTCTGTAAAATGACATTGGAATTTCTTAAGAGGACTTGACCATTTTGTAATAATTCGTAGAAACACTCAGTTCCTAGCAGAATATTTTATTAGGTTCATTAAAATTTGGATCTGCCAATTTCACATCTTGAGGCAACTCGGCAAATGGAAATTTAAAATAATGCCCTGGTATAAGGTTTGTTATCTTTGGAACAATAAAAAAACCTATTGTTCTCTTATAATCAGCTTTATTCGAAATAGTGGCCCTAATTTTCCATTTGATACTAATCTGAGAATCATTCAAACATGAAACGCAAACATTAAATTTTTCCTTTCTAAATCCTAATAATTTTGCAAAATTATCACAAATATGAGTAATTTGAGCCGACATCTATTAATGCACGCGCAGGTATAAATTCACCTGAAACATTTTCAATATAAATTAAAGCAGTAGATAAAATAGTGGTTTTTCTGATTTGGCATAAATTATTTACAGAAGTTCCGGCGAAATTACTATTCCTACTTTCAAAGCTCAACGCTTCCGGATTTAAGCTGTATGTCTATCCTGGTTGGCAACAGATGAATTTGCAATCTTGTCTAAACCTCCTGATGATTGTTGATTGAGTTTCACGGACGTAGAACTATCTATTTTTTCCCTTTGTATGTGAAGAAGTGATGAATGATGCATGCCGCAAAACGTACATGAATAATTAGATGTACAATTTCTCGCAGAATGGTTTGAACTTGATAAACAATTGAAACGTACTTTGTTTCTTTTATCAAAATCAATGTGGTCATTAACAGGCATTTTCTGAAAAACATTGCATTTAAATAATCAATGTGAATCATTTTTGCAGCAAATGCACTTAGAATTTTTTCGCACTAGTGTAAAATGATGTCGTTTTTTCTTTAGCTTGCCTTTTTTGACTAAATATGTTACTGGTTGTTTTAGAAGCTTGTAAAGTTCGAGCATGATTTTTTAAAAAGGAAATCAACTCTGATATTTTCGGCATTTCGTCTTTTTTGGATTTTCTTTCCCACCAAAGCTTACACGAAGAATTTAACTTTTGTATCTCCATATATACATATATAGTGTCTGAAAATCCCTCTATTTTTTGTTCGAGAAGTTCTAATGATCCAATACATTCAGTTACATTGTCCACTAATTTTAACATAGAGGACGGATTTTCAGTTTGTATGGAAGGAAAAGACATGAAGCGCTTCAAATGCGCAAATACTTGATCTCGTTTATTCGAAAATCTGTCTTCTAAAAGATTCCATGCTATTTCATAATTAGCATCAGTATTTGGAATCGACTGAATGATCCTTAAAGGATCAGCATGCAACGATAATTTTAAATAGGAAAATTTTTGTGAATTTGATAAACACGAATTATTATGAATACTAGAAATAAAAATATCTCTAAAAGATAGCCACCCATGTAATTGCCCACTAAATGTTGGAAGATTTAATTTAAGTAAGCGGATTGATTCGCTAACATTCACTTCACTTTTTGTATTTATTTCTCCTTTCGTTAAAACTGGAGCTAATTCACTTAACTTTCTGTTTACAATTAAATATATCTTATCTATATTTTCTTGAATAGAGTGTTGTTCAACAATATATTTATCAACATCTTTATCGTCACAAAGTTGAAAAATTTTCTTAAATATCTCTGTAAACTCTTTTTCAAAAGCAAACGATTTTTTTAATGTAAAGTTCTAATTCAAACTTA
Organism: Maratus speculifer; assembly: GCA_964019185.1. NCBI lineage: Eukaryota > Metazoa > Arthropoda > Arachnida > Araneae > Salticidae > Maratus > Maratus speculifer. The sequence goes on from OZ025292.1 coordinate 335,402,900, forward strand.
TCCAAACTATCTTTATTTGCGATTTCATTCGTTGCATTAATTACATTAGGTTTTAATATTTTTTTTTCTTTTAATACAGCAGAACTTAACAATAATAAGAAATACAAATTATATTCACGTAATAAATAGATAAGAACTTACCCTTTTCATCTTATCCAAGGGCAATAGCAGCACATTATTCGAAGCTAAAGTCTTATTGAAATTAAACTTGTAAGTTTTTACTTCTTCAGAGGTCGCTCACTTCTCCGATTTACTAGGACCATAAAATGTATTATATGCATAATATTACTAATTAAAGCACACTAGAACACAGTTTTAATAATTAAAATTAGGACTGTTAATCTTTGTATCTTCAAATTTTAATAACACACTATAATTAGCGAACACTCTGGTCGCCATTCTACTTCACAAACTGTAAGCAGCGAACACTCTTGTCGCCATTCTTTTCACACACTCAAAACAAACATTTTTTTTCTACTCAGTTCACTTCACATTTCAACCAAATGGAGTTCACGACACCCTCTTACGGGATTTATAAATTCTGAACTTTCAACAGTAAACATTAGCATTATCATTAGTGCCATTTAACGCACAGTAATAATTCAAATTCTTGAAAATAGGTACTGAATAATGTCACATAAATACCTGTTAGAAGGGTAATATTATTTAATCCGGTATACAGTGCCGAAATTTAGCGAGAAATAATTCTCTTGTATACTATTGTCTGTTACTAAAAGAAAAAGAAAAAGAAATATATAAAACCCAGAGCAACAAAATAATGTATTCAGAACGATAAAATTCAGAACAATATATTTAATTTTGCACGAAATAGCTGTAGTTAAACTATGTTAATTGGCTGTGGGTGAATTTATAGAACGATTACCAGATTAATATATGATATATTGCATAAAAATGTAATTTAAATACAATATTTATGAGACAGTATACAGTTAACTAAGAATATAGTCAAACACTTACTAGATGCAATAAACTTCTAGAAGAATAGGCAAGACAATTGTCCAGGCATTCTGAAATAAAATGAAAAAATGTTCCCCAAGAGTTGCATTTTCTTCCAAACAACACACTAGGTAACTTCTCAACAAATGATTTGGATAAATAAATATAATTGTAAGAAAGAATTTGTCCCATTCTTCCTATATTATTAAAATAAAGAAAATTATTATTATTGTCGTAGATTTTTTTTTTACTTTTTTTTTTTTTTTTTTTTTTTTTTTTTTTTTTTGTTATGTGTTATCTATTTGTTCCGAGAATGTAAATTTTTGTGTAATAGATACATATTACTTTTAGACATACCCATATTCATTTGAAAAAACCTGACTATTTTCAACTTTAAATTTAGTTCTAAAAAATTAATTTTGTAATACCTAAAAAATATACATAACTCCGGCTGTATATGTAACAATGCTGATTAGTTTTGCATTTGTTTTCCAATTTTTATATAATTGTTACATATATGTATATTTTCTGAAAATAATAAACAAATTTAAATGATCTAGTAATTTTATATAATTATTTATTTATTAATTTAATAACTTAAAACTAATATATATATATATATATATATATAATATTAAAAGAATTTTAATCTGATAAGAACTATCGCACTAACAAAATTTTTCATTAGTATAAGGAAGTAAGAGCTTAGTTATCAATATTATCGGCGGTGTTGTTTATTGTAGTTAAATTTTCAAATTTTTAAAAATTAGCACTGAATAAATATTCATAAATATGCCTTAGTAAACTAATATCAGCTAATCTGGTATACAGTGTAAACAGTGAGCGAAAAATTGTCTTCTAATATTATTTTAAGTTTTTGTCACTCAAAAATAAAAAAACTTTGTTATACTAATTTATTTTATTTTGCACCAAACAACTTTTGTTAAAAAATACAAATTAATTGTGGACTCATTTATAGTACAATTATATCATAAATATCTATTATACTACATATAAATGTATTTTAGATACAGAAATAATAATCAAAAACTTATCAAATAGCGATAAATTTCTTAAAACTGTCCGAGATAGTGTTTTTCCCGAGCTATACCATATTAAGTAAACAGTGAATTTGCTCGCCAGGAGCGTTATCTTTTACCTAACAACTTACCAAGTGTTGTCTCTACAACTGATGTCTGGGCGGAAATTTTATTGCTTAACTAAATAAAATAATCAACGGCTAAACTAAATAAATAAAATAACTTAGCTCATTTTTCACCCATTGTTAAAATAGATGTGGTTATTATTATTATTATCGATTGTTATTTTTATATCCTCTATTTTTAATATAAGAATGTGAACATTGTTATAACAGACAAATATACATTATTTTAACTCATTCATTGTTGACATTTGCAGGATTATCTAAAATAAACAAACATTTCAAAATATCCCCCCAAAATTATTAGCTTAAGAAAAATTCACATTTAAATATACATACTTCATAATTTTTCGTCTCAATACCATATAGATGCATATTTTCGATGCATTTTTCATAAAAAATATTTGAACCTGTATTGAAAGTTTTGATTCCTGGTATATCATTAGTATTACATGCTAATGTGATAGTATTTTTATCTTTAACAAATAAAATGTTATTTAAAATGTCAAATAGTCTAATAATCTTCAATTTTCAATAATCTTTAGCTTTCATTCAGCTAAAGCTATCTCTAAATCACGTACTACAACCCTTAGCAAAATATTTTCGATCAGTGTTATCAAATTTATAATGTTTGCATTTCGAAGCGAATATTTTTTAATCCATGAACATAGGAGCATTTTTTTGGTATTTCTAAATAATAACACGTGGCATAAAAAACATGAATGAAAATATAAAAAAAAATGAAAATATAAACGAAAAGCGAATTTAACATCATCATAATTATATAATTTATAACTATACTAAAGATGAAAATGTTTCTTTGTGAGAAAAAAAATATCCGATCAAAACGGAAGTTGGAAAATAATAATCGATCACTGAGGAAACAAGTTTGAAATTTGCATAATGAAGACAGATAGGAGAGCCTGCGCATGTGTACAATATCCGAATCCTATTTAAAAGAAGGAATCTTTCAGCTGCGGTATCAAAAGCAGCTCTGAAGTGTTGGACAATGGCTCGTGTGAAAAACATGTCTCGCGATTTCAAAATCCGCATGATTAAATTGTTCCAAGAAAGAAATTCACAAAGAAAAGTGGTTGCTTTATTAAATTGTGCCTAAAGTACGGTATGCAATGTTTGGAAAAAATATCAGTTGACTAACAGAGTGGAAAATGTACCTCGAAATAGACGTCCACGAATGACAACACATAGGAAAGACAGAAAACTTTTGGAAATAGCAAAAAAAAAAAAAAAAAAAAAAAAAAAAAACGACGAGAAACTTAAAAACAACTCAATGCCGAATGGTCCAAGTATAATGTAAAGGTATGTGACCGCACTGTATGTAACCGTCTAAATTCAGCGGGATTTAAAGTTTGTAAAGCTAAAACGAAACCTTACTTGACAAAGAAGCATAGAAAAGAGCCCTTGAAATGGTGTAAAAATATGTACACTGGCCACTTGATAAATGGAATAAAGTTATTTTTAGAAATGAATCTCGCATATCTCTTGGAATAGGTGATGACTATGAAGCATTTGTTTGGAGGAGAGTTTGTGAAAAGTTCAATGATAAACGCGTGAATACGAGGACTAAATTTTCACCTGTATTTACAGTTTGGAGTTGTATGACATCACAAGGCGCCGGCAAGTTGTGTATTGTTTTACGTACATTAAACTCTGAAATTTACATTGACATTTTAGAGAATTTTTTAATTCCCAGCATCGGTCAATGCTTCGGGGATCAAAATGATTTCTTATTTCAAGATTACAACGCAGCTCCACATCACACTAAATAAGTGCAGAAATTCCTACAAAATGTAGGTAATAATCCAATTAAAATCATGACTTGGCCGCCCAATAGTCCGAATCGTAATCCTATCGAAAATCTGTGGAATATATTAAAAAGAAAAATCGATTTTCGAAGGATCACAAATGCCATAGAACTACATAAATCTATAAGTGAATGCTGCTGCCAAATTGCTCCCTATGAGTGTAAAAAGCTTATCGAGTCCATTCCACGAAGAATTTCGGCTGTCATCCGAGCTCAAGGTGGATTTCTAAATATTGATTACGCTGATCGGATAATTTTCTCTTTAGTGTTTAAATTTCAAGCGCCATTTTTCTGCTTATAATTTGATGTATAATGTTTTTTCTTTATTACATATTTTTGTTCATTATGTAAAATACAAATGTATTATCGCTAATAATTGTTTAATTTTATCCAGTGAGAATAAACAATCTTTTCATACAAAAAATGGTGGTGTTGGAGTAATGATCGGAAACTTTGTGCAAGGGTTGTATATTATAGCGTAATTTTCATTAAGCGTTCTGTGTCTATAAAAATAATTATAAAAGAGTTTTATTGTGTTTTTACTTTAGTCATTTATATACGATTGTTGGCAATATTATGATATTGCCAACAATCGAATATAAAGTAATCGTATATATGTTTTTACTAATTCCTACTAAAAAGTTTTTCAAATTTCAATTTTTATAATTATTCCCCCTAGTGCGGAGACAAATATTACGCGGCACTACAAAAACCAATTTAAAACTATTATAACATTTCACAAAAAATATATCAGTCTATATATCGATGCTAGTAGCATGCACACATTTATTAATAATATCTAGAAGCAATTTTAACAATTCTAGAAGCAATTAAATTAAATAAAATGGTAATATTTAGTGTCTCCAACTGTCGACATAACGACTGAGAGGTTAAGTGCTTTTTATTGACTGCTTCTTGTAATTAGCTGCGATTAAATTGATCAATAAACTTATTCCTTCAATCCGTTCATCATGTATGCAGGGTGTATCTAAATTACTGGGAAAAATTTTAAGGGCTGGTAGTACACATCAAGACAAATAATATTAAATGGGAAACCAAGGGTCCCAAACGTCTTCCGAAGGAGATAGGCCCCTTTCAAAGTTTAGGGTCAAAAATTTGAAATGATTATAAAAAACGGAAAAATTGGTCGATCCGTTTGCGGTTTTCACGACAACTATCCTTTATGTCAGTATTGCCTTGAAACTAAATTATAAAGATAAATATCAAAAAATACCGATAGAGGGCGCTTTAGACTTTGGAGTAACGAACAACTATTTTTTACCGTTATTTTTTGCATCTCATTAAATTTTTTTAGAAGTTTAGACATAAACTTAAATTTTGAGCTCAAAATCTGTGGTTAAGTAGCGCAAACTGAACTGTGTTCAATGGGAGTAGGTAGGTTCAAATTTAAAATGATTATAAAAAACAGAAAAATTGGTCAATTGATTTGCGGTTTTCACTAAAATTATTCTTTATGTCAGTATTGTCTTGAGAATAAATTATACAAATAAATTTCAAAAAATGTCGATAGAGGGCGCTTTAGACTTTGGAGTAACGTTCAACTATTTTTTACCGTTATTTTTTGCATCTCATTAAATTGTTTTAGAAGCTTAGACATAAACTTGAATTTTGAGCTGAAAATCTAAGTCGTTGAGAGTGGTTAAGTAGCGCAAACTGAACTGTGTTCAATGGGGGTGGGCAGGTTCAAATTTCAAATGATTATAAAAAACGGAAAAATTGGTCGATTCGTTTGCAGTTTTCTCTAAAACCGTTCTTTATGTCATTATTTCCTTGAAAATAAATTTTAAAGATAAATTTCAAAAATTTCCGTTAGAGGGCGCCTTAAACTTTATTGAACTTTGTTCGTAGGGTGGGCAGGGTGAATCAACTCCTGATCACATTTCAGTTTGCGCTTCTTAACCCCTCCCAAAGATTCAGAATTTGAGCTCAAAATTTAAATCTAAGATTTTGTAAGAATTTAATTAGATACAAAAAATAACAGTTAAAAATTGTTGTAGGTTACTCTAAAGTTTAAAGCGCCCTCTAACGGAATTTTTCGAAATTTATCTTTGAAATTTATTTTCAAGGAAATACTCACATACCGCAAATGAGAAAACCGCAAATAAATCGACCAATGTTTCCGTTTTGTATAATCATTTGAAATTTGAGCCTTCCTACCCCCATTGAACACACTTCAGTTAGCGCTACTTAACCACTCTCAACGATTCAGATTTTCAGCTCAAAATTTAAGTTTATGTCTAAGCTTCAAAAAAAATTTATGAGATGCAAACAATAACGGTAAAAAATAATCGTACGTTACTCCAAAGTCTAAAGCGCCCTCTATCATCATTTCTTGAAATTTATGTTTACAATTTATTTTTAAGACAATACTGGCATAAAGAATAGTTTTAGTGAAACCCGCAAATCAATTGTCCAATTATTCTGTTTTTTATAAACATTTGACATTTAAACCTACCCATTCCCATTGAATACAGTTCAGTTTGAGCTACTTAACCACAGATTTTGAGCTCAAAATTTTAGTTTATGTCTAATCTTCTAAAAAAATTAATGAGATGCAAAAAATAACGGTAAAAAATAGTTGTTCGTTACGCCAAAGTCATAAGCGCCCTCTATCGGCATTTTTTGAAATTTATCTTTATAATTTATTTTCAAAACAATACTGACATAAAGAATAGTTTTCGAGAAAACCGCAAAAGAATCGACCAATTTTCCGTTTTTTATAATCATTTCAAAATTTGTACCCTAAACTTTGATGGCACCTATCTCCTTCGGAAGACGTTTGGGAACCTTAATTTCCATTTAATATTATCTGTCTTGATGTGTACTATCACCCCTTAAAATTTTGTCCAGTAGTTTAGATACACCCTGTATAGATGTTTATATATTCTGATTGGTTGAATCATGTATATCTATCCCTATAGTGAATTTCTGGAAAATCGCTTTAAATGTTGAAATCCAAGTTTTTCTCAAATATCATCAAGAATTTGGGAAAAACATTGCAAACTTTCATTTATTTAGCTGCAAGCATGCCTGGCAGTGGTAGAAATTCAAACAGACAAATTTTGAAACCAGAGACTATTTCTTAATTCCAAAATTAACCCCTTAACGCGCAGTGTTGCCGAGTCGGCAACACCTAAAGTTCCCCCTGTTAAGAGACACAAAAACTCCTTGAATATTTCAAAAACTACTCTAATGGCTACTTAAAATCTTTCTTTTGAGTTCTAGATGGCAGCACCACAGAGATCAAACTCTACTGTTTTTAAGTAATAGGTAAAATGTTTTACTGTAATACGTGCTTCACAGCAATGCTCTTCTCACTGCGCTTATCAATGCTTTACTTATGGGAGGTTACAATTTCGGCAACAGCTGTATAATTAAAAAAGTTAGTGCAATCTTTACAAAACAATACCTGTGTACTCCTCTAGGTCTAAATAGATTGCCTAATTTTTTTTTAAATTCCAACTTTAAAGAGTAGTGCGCCGGAAAAAGTTAAAGGAAATTTTTTTCTGGAACAGAGTTTTCTTCAAACAGTGATGTAAAGACAGCGGCTCAGAACTGTCTCAAAGGGCAGGAACATAATTTGTAATAAAATGTATTAAACAAATTGATCTTATATCAGGATAAATGCCTAAATAGATTTCGTAAATATGTAGAAAAGTTATCGGAAAGTATACCTCTTAATTCAACATTGTATTTTCTATAAATTTTAAATAAATACTTTGTATTGCTCTTGTAATTTTTTTTTATTCATACTCACATATACCTTTTGGTTAAAAACATAATTTATTTATATAATATAAATTTAAAAATTCGTTTTTGTATCCTTCATGAAAAAAGTATCGCTATAGATAATATTTATTCCAAATGAATTGTCTTTTAAAAACATAAAATTTCTTAGATAAATTACACTTCAAATTTTCAAAAAATAACGCATTTCAAATTTGAAATGTAGTTGTTTCTTTTCAGCAATGTTTTTCCTTGGAAAAAAAAGATTTTTCCATTTAGAAATACTCTGATATTTTTATAGAAAATGAGTTTCGATACATTTTAATTCCATATATTTTGTTTTTCTTTCAACATCAAATACTAAGAAATATGAGATGCTAAAAACAATTCAAGATGTAAACTGGAACATAAAAATAAATGATGTTTTGATATTTGAAAAGTTAAAAATAATTTTAGGTTAACTATAACATCCTGTTTTAATTCCTATATACTAAATGTTGAATAAATTTAAAATTATTTTTTAGAGTGCAGTGTGTGTTTCTTTGGTTCGTTACGTAGGTTTCCTAATCCAATTTAATTTGATAGTATAACCTTACGAATATGAATTTTAGAATTCTGCAAAAAAAAGTTTTAGAGAAACCTATAAAAATATGGCTCGTTTTTCTGTAAGCTATTTTAAAATCTATAGAAATATCTGTATTAGTTGAATAGAAATGTCTGTAGAGTAGAAATTTCTATTAAACTTCTATTAGGCAATTATTCTCTATAGACATTTCTATTCCTAAATATTATAGGATCCTGGACAGTGTATAAATCTAAATTCGTAACTCATAAAAAATATTTCTTTCTCCACGAACAAATTTCCTCTTGATAAACAAATTGGTAACGTTATTGCATGTAGAAAGATGCATTTGAAACTAAAGATTTATAAAATAGCTATTGGTCAAGATATAAAAGAAACCCTGTATAGTATATTCTTGAAATAACCTCAGTAATGTATGAAGTCTAATGTAAATCAATGAATTTTTATTTTAGACTTTAAAATACATTTAAAAATTGCTTTTACCATCTCAATTATATAATATACAATTAAAAAAATTAAATATAAACACATTTTTTTATTTTATTTTGATACTTTTGTTACAGACACATTGAAATTTTTTAATAACACTGATAATCAAATTTTAACGAATTTTCTGTTTCTCTATATTCGTTAGGTGTTATAGATTTCAAGCTGCTGAAAAAGATTATGTTTCTAAAAAAATTCTATCACCCTCCAATTTTGAGAAATTTCATTTATACGTTCTGGAGTATGTAGGTATCTTATACACTGTTAAAAATAAAGGAGGCAAACCGGTTGCATTTGGCGCCCATGGGTGAAAAGGTGTTACCATTTGACACCCGCGGGCTTGAAAATGTGTTTGGGGTGCCGTTGGATGTTTCACGCTAATTAGGGTGCCGCGCAATGCATACCGTTGGAAGATTTTCACCCCTTAGTCATTTGCGCATGCTCCGAGACGTGTATCCTTGCCCTCCAACTCGCCATCACTGGTGGATCAACATAGCAATTTTTTATTACGATGACTATCACCGCTATACGCTATCCCAATTTCGTTTAGATCTTCACTCGGCTAACTTTTGGCGAGCTTTATTATATAAAGCAACCTTTGAATTTCAGGACATTTGAACATTTCAGGGAGACTTTGGAGGTGAACTTGTTGGCCAAGTGGTTAGATCTCTGAGCTTGTAATCAGACGTTGTGGATTCGTATCCGTCGAGGGCCAAAAGTCGGTTTGTTCATTTTTAATTTTTTATTTTGGGGCACTCTGGATTAAGCCCAGACATCTTTTCACCCTAATTAAATGTGCCATTTGGCTCTTTTAGGGGTGTCACCAGTGAGACAAGCCTTTCACCCTTAAAAGGTGCAATGTGTCACCATTAGTTTTAACACCGTAGGTATTATAATTATATTACATTATTCTCTTTTATGCATTTGATTTACACAAACATTCCTTTTTGTTATTGCAACGATAGAAGATACAGCTAGAGAGTAGAAACAGATTTCCCCCTAGTAAATTTTATGTTAGCGACTTTGAACAGACAGATCTAGCCACCCCCACAGTATTTGACTTTAACGCAAATCCATGACAGTTGAAACTTTCGGGGCGAGTGTACTACTATTTCTTTGTTCTGTAAGACATTTTAATTAAACTTTGTTTATAATTACCCTATTTTCCTCTACAATTTGTAAAACATGTCTAGAGGATGCGTTAATGAACCCGATTCTTTTTGCTATGTGTGCGGGGCTCTAACTTTGAATAAGCATCAATGCGCTTTCATGCCGTTAATAAAGACTGATTATAATATGTACATTGGATATAAAGTAGGTGAACAAGCTAAGAAATGGGCACCTCATTCTTGTTGTACACAATGTGCTACAAACCTCCGGGCGTGGATGAAAGGTACAAAAAAGAAATATGTCCTTTGCTATACCCATGATATGGCGCATGCCGAAGTATCATATAACTGACTGCTACTAGTGCATTACAAAAATTAAAGGATTCTCTGCAAGAAGTAAACATAAAATTAAGTACCCGAACTTAGATTCAACAATGGGACCAGCATTATATAATGATGATTTACAAATACCGAAACTTCCAGAGAATTTTACATATGACGATGCATGCAACAGTAGAAATGGAAATTGATGAAACTGAAACTTTCTCTACATCTGATATGAACTATTCTCCTGTCATAAATGAAGAACCACACCTAATTACTCAAAAATAATTAAATGATTTTGGGAGAGACTTAAATTTATCAAAGAAAAACTCAGAATTACTTGGATCAAGATTGCAAGGTTAGAATCTCCTGAAAAACAATACAAAGATATGTACTTATCGAGATTGACATAAGAAATATTCGAAATTTTTTTCAAGAAATGATGATGTATGCTATTGTAATGATATAAGTGGCTTAATGTCTGCTTTAAATTGTCAATATAACTCGGAACACTGGCCTATAAAAGAGGACAGTGTTCCGAGGCCAGAGGCCAGTGGCCCAGTATTTTATAGGCCAGTGTTCCGAGTACTACACATAAGACATTTACCACTACATAAAGTGTGAAATTTCTTATTAATATCATTTCTTTTTACAAAAATTCTTCTATATTTTTTTGAAACTTTATAAACAATGCATACTTTTAGTGTTTTAAATATTAATTTTAAGTTTTGTAAGTCTTTATTTAAAAGTTTGCTATTACTAAAATACCCAATGATAGATTTCATAAGATGGAAACTTTTTAATGACATATTCTTCCACAGCACCACCTAAAATATAAAAGTCATCACATACTTAGAAACAGAAACTGTGTTTATCAGTGTAATACTTCTTTTATTATAGTTTCATTCTTAATATCAATATTTCCCTTTACATATTTGTGAAAAGTTGAATAGAAATTTCTGTAGAGTAGAAATTTCTATTAAACTTCTATTAGGCCATTATTCTCTCTAGACATTTCGCTTGAACTTCTACTGATATATCTGTAGCTTTTAAACTAGATTATAGAAAAACGGGCATTAATTCTATAGGATCCTATAAAACTTTTTTTATAGAATTCTATAGGATATTTTTAAGGGTAATTTCAGAATAACAAAATTCTCTCTTTATTTAATCCTAGAATATTTCTCACGTACAAATCAGCTGATGCCCATGCACGCATTTTAATAAAATATGTGTATTTTGTATGATATTTCTTAAATTCAGCTTTGAAACTGTGTGAAGATTCTTGGTATTCATAATTCTATATTTTACATTTGTATATAACTAATCTCTGAGAATTCCAATGCAGGGTATCACGCTTCAGATAACATTTAGAATGAGCGAATACTTGTGAATATAGATTTTATTTACAATTGTAATAATTTAGACCTGTATTGATGCAACTGATATTTATTGCATTGAGTTAGTTTTTAATCATACTTATATATTATGATGCAAAAAATATATATTTTGAAAAATTAGGATATAGATTTTTATTCATTTTTGCATTACTATAGGTTTGAACATATTGTATTTTTTCATTTTGAAAATGGAGTACAGTCAATCCAGTTTTATTATTATCCTTATTATTATTTTATTTACTTATTTTTTGTTTTACTCTGTCTTCATTTTAATTCGGCAGTTTTTTCTACTCATTTTTTTAGACTTAACTTTAAAAATGCAATACTTAAGTTAAATATATTTTTTAAATTATATTTCTATCTGAAAACCAAAATTAGAGAAAAAATGTGACTGTATTGTGTCGGATCACACAAGCTTGTTGACTTAAAGTAAAATGTCTATAGCAGCGAGTAGAATTAGTGTATTGGCTCGAAATAAAATGAGACATTGACTTCGTTCCAAATTTTATTTGAACAGACATTGAACGATGAATGATATTTAATTCAACTAGAAATGATTGGCAATTTTGTGTAGTATAAATGGCTTGAGACATGAGAAATAACAGACATAAGCTATAACATTGATGTACCCTATATGGCCGATGGTGGCCGGCTGCTTGCGATTTTAGACATTTTGTTAATTATCGAGAAAAAAACATAAGGAATTTTCATGAAACTCCAGATGTGTAAGCATAATAGTGCAGTTCATATATTACCGTGAATATTTTTTCCTGAAATTCCTTAGGGAACCGTCAATAAATTGAAAAAAAAAAGAATATCTGTTGGATAACCTTGTAAAATTTAATGCGTTCAAACTGTGGATTATGATTAAATGGCTAAACCCTTTGAGGGGCAAAGCAATTCTATTCTGCAAATGCTGAAATGACTGAATAACACCGGAATTAAAAAACAAATTGATTTCAAAATACATAAAAGCTTTTCTTCACGTATTTGATATAATTAAAATTTTCATTTCAAAATTCTGGTGCCAATATGGCATTTCGTAATTAAAATTAAGTGGTATATATTTTATATCACCTTCCTTCAAGGGGTTAAAGTACTAAACTGAATTCATTTTTGTATAGAAAACATGAATACTCCAAGAAAAATTAAGGTTTTTATAAAAAAAACTCCCAAATTTCGTGAAGTTTTTTTTCTTTTAATTTGCAGAGTTCTTAGTATTAAGCAATGTTCTGGACAGTAAAAAAAAGAGAAACAACATTATACCCTGTAATCAGAATTTAAGAAATAATAAAAATTGTATAAAAAATGAGCAGGTTTACTAAATAATTTTTCAGTGTGCATGCGTAAACATTATCAAAATTTTATTTGCATAATGTGTTAGATAAATGTATAGAGCAATCTTTGTAAAAGTCTCAAAAACACAGCTTAAAAATTCTGAAAATGATCATCGATAGAACAAGTTCCAAATCCGTTGTTCCCAAAATGAAGAAGAATATTTAACAAATATTTAACAAAATTTCTAAAATCGCAAGTGGCCGATCACCTGTGGCCATATTCTGTAAGTGGTGAATGTATAATCTAACTTGTATATTTCCCTGCGTTAAATAAATAAATATACAAGATAGCCCACTTACAGAAAAATCAGTAATATAAATAGAATTCGCGATGTTGCTCACAGGATGAAGAAATAACAAGATTGCAAAATTTGGCTATGTAGATGAAATGTGTTTGTACACTGGTCAAAGTTTTGTACACAGGTCATCAAAATCCTTAGATAATAAGCAAAAATATGCTCACCAAGTTAATGTCGCAACCAAAGACCAATGATGTAATTATTTATGTTAATTTTATACAATTGAACACAAAATTATGTTTTCAAGCATACTCTAACGCCGAAAATACGCATGCTCGGTGATCGAAAAAGCAATCTACAATGGAAATATGTTGAAATTCTGGTCGGTAGTGTTATTTAAAGTGAATATCGTGTCTGAGACTGATACTTCTTATTCATTAGGAATGTATCAACGGATTTATCTAAGTGAAGGTTAAAAGTAACGAATAATTAATGAGATGCAGAAAGATCAGGCAAATATTTCATCCCAAGATTTGATTATCTCTCAAAGTGTCATATCAGAGAGTAATATTAAGAGTCCCTTTTTAAGCACTGGTTCAGTTAATAGACATCTTAAACAAGGGTGGTTAAGAATACTTATCTGATGGAAGGAAAAAGAGTGGAATCCTATGTTATCCTATGAGAAAAATTCTTCTCTTTCTTGTTCGCTCAAATTTGGAAATTTCTGCTGTATATATATTTTTTTTTCAGTACGTAGCAAGGAAGGTACTTTATTCCTCTATAAGCTTAAAATATTTTAAACATAATTTTCTATAGTTAAAAATTTGTGCTAAAATTTCAAAAATTTCGAAAAGTATAAAAAAATATTGTTTACTCGTCTGTAATTTTTGAGTGATAAAATATACATAAAAATTTAGAGCTTACTGAAGGATAAAGAACTTTCCTATACCTTCGTGCTGAAAAAAATATATTATGAAATGTTCTAATTTGAATGAATAAGAAGGATAGAAGAAGGATATAATGAATAAGAAGGATATTTTCTCACAGGATATGGCATTCAATTTTTTCTTTTTTCATCAGATAAATTCCCTTAAGAGGAAAATCTGAATCGGAAGATGGTTTTCTATAACTGTCCGCTTAAAAAAAGAAAAAAAAAAGACACCAAGAGATTTTGTTTCAGATTGTCAGATTGACATAAGAACTCGAATTAGATTGTTCTTTTGTTGCACGAAAGCTTAATGAGCGTGGGATGTATGCGAGAAAAATAATAGTTTGTTTCTTTCTCTCGTTCCAAAGCTTTCAAAAAAGCCTGTTTAAACTAGTGTCATTGTTTTGTTTAGTAGAAACAAGAAAACTGGATTCGAGTGTTGTTTACTGATGAGATTATTTCTCAATATTTAGGTTATTTCCTTGAAATAATCTAAACACTGATTTTAGTTTTAAACTGCGGATAGGATCTTTCCTTCCCATATCCATCAAATATCTCGTTGCCGTGACGCTGTTTGGTGTTTTTGAGTCGGAGTCATGATAAATGGCTGGGGATATCTTTCATTTATGTCTTTTATGCATCGATCTTTCATACCTAGGTCTTCATAATCATAGACATTTAAAATTTTAGATTTTTAAACCCATACTTGTGGCAAAAATTAAAATAATTTTTTTTTAAGAATAACAATAAAGGATTATCACAACAGATATTTGGTTATACGAAACTACTCTTTGTAAAATACAATAACTTGTGCGCCAAAGAGAAAAAAATGGCGCTATTAATAACTTGAGTTTCTATAATTGCATTTAAGTCGCGAATTAAGAAGCAGACACTTTAATTCTCTTTCTTTATTTGTTTCAAAACTGCTTGTTTTTTTTTACATAATATATTTTTTATGACGCATTAAATATAATAAAGTCCAATACTACCTGTTATCTGGCGTTTCATTTAAATAAACTCAAATAATTTAAAATCGTCTGATAAAGTCGGTAAAGCTGACTGTATCTTTTTGATTGAAAGTATTTTTGCCCCTTGAGGCATTTTCAGAAAAGTAGTGCAAAATAATCAAAAATCGAACCATTAGAAAATTGTCTTCTTTTGCCTCTTCAGACTAAAATATATTATTTTTCGAAATTTAAATAACATGCAGTTAATCATACAGTTTTCTTTTCCTGCTACATATGTGAATTAAAAATATTCATAAATAATGAGTGATGAAAATTAACATGTCGTGATAAACTTTCTTGATTAGTGATACACATTAGTTATTTATTTAAAAAATATATGTTTTTTAAGTTTAAAAATAGTAATGTATTAACCCTTTTATGGGTGGTGGTTTGTTTATGAATCCTTTTAGTTTAAATTCAATTTAACACATTGGCAGCAGAATTTTGGCAAAAAAAGTTTTATGTTTATCATGCATGTGAAACACAGCTTCTTCTTATTTACATTTTCTTTAATTCCTGCATCAGTCATGCATTTCATCCCTATAGCAATGGAAGTGGTATGGCAATGACCTCTGAAAGGGTTGAATAAATGTTATATTGCCATACTTACATCTAATGCATAATAGAATAAACAGATTCTGAGTTAGTGCTAGTTTGATTACTTGCACTATCTTCTACAAAAACTAATTATTTAAAGCATGCTTCAAATTTAATACATTATTAAAAAATGAAGGAATTTATGTATTTTATTCACGTATAAAATAGTATGTTCTCTCCTGGAATTATTTAGTAGGTTCAAATGGCTACATTGAAGCAAATTTTACTTTTTTCCAATACTGATATCTCTATTGAGTACATAATGTATTTAAAAATTGCAGAATCACGATGAAACTATAATTTTAAGAAGAGATTCTGAAAGTAAAAACAAAAATTAGCATCTCTGTAAATTTTTGTTTATTTTAAAATAAATCAAAATCTACATGCAAGAATTGCAAACTCGAATAACATAATATAAGTGCTGAAACATTTTTTTCGGAACTTTTAAATATTATAAGAAAAATAAAACAACTTACATTAAATCACAGAAAAAAATGATGCCTAGAGTAGATTAAAATAATTCCTTATCACTACAGTTATCATTCGAAACCAAAAAAATATGTTTATAAAATTAATTTGATCTGTATTTGAGGTGAAATACTAGGGGTGATCAAATGAAAAGGTACGAAACGCCCTAACAACCAAACCAGTTGAAATTTGAATATGCCGCTTTGGAATAAGGTAGTGAGACATCGAGAGATGCTATTGGAGTATCCAGCGTAGTTGTGAACATGCGTAGGCGCTTGAGCATGACGAGGGAGAGAAACAGACAGCAAGTGAGTTCCGTTTAATTGACGCGACATTGCCTGTGAGGCCATCAAGGCTTTCCCATTGCAAAATCCGATTATTAAAGAGCAGCGAGTTGTTATCAGATTTCTCACTGCATCAGACAACTCGCTGCACTTTAATCATCGGATTTTGCAATGGGAAAGCCATGATGATCTCAAAGGCACTGCCGCGTCAATTGGACGTAACTCACTTGCTGTCTGCTTCTCCCCCCCCCCCTGCATGCACAAGTTCCTACGCATGTTCACAACTACGCTGGATACTCCAATAGCATCTCTCGATGTCTCACTACTTTATTCCAAAGTGGCATATTCAAATTTCAATCGGTTTGATAGTTAGAGCGTTTCGTACCTTTTCATTTGATCGCCCTTAGTATATTACTCTGGGACGAACCTCAACGTTCGCACTTGAGTTTATTTTATTACCTCCAATAATAAACCTATTTGGAGGGTTTTTAAATTTATTAGGTAAGCATTCATAATTATGTTCACAGCCAATGGTCATTTTTAGCAAACATGTTTTGGCACTATATAATGATATTGGTAGTTAACATTTCAATGGTATTTACATTAAAATTAAACGGCTATGCTACTAAAATAATTAACATTTCAAGCAAATCAAAGTTGCAATATTAAAAAAACTTAGATAACCTTTTATTTCATTCATCACGGCCTTCTGAGTAATCTTTCATAATCGGGATGATTTTAATGTTTTTTTTTATAAACTGAGAAATACATCCCCTAGGAAATTAATAAAAAAAACAGGAAATATTAATTTTGCTTCCTGTCAAATAAGTAAATTGACAAAATAAAATATTTAATATTTTTTTTAACAGATAGATGTACACATTTCTATGCATTAACCAAATGCATTTCCAAATGCATTAACAAAATTTCTTATTAATCGGAATTTTAGATCACACTGGGAATTTTTAACATCAATATTTAACATCGAAAGCAATTATTCAAATAAACCATTTCATTTTTAATAAATTTTACAGTTTAAAACTCATTAAAGATGTAAAAGAAAATTTTCTATATTATTTAAATGTATCAACCAAATTTAACCAAAAACTTTACAGATACTTTGCAAGATTGATCTTTGACCACAAAACACTCAGAGCAGTAGACAGACATATAGAAAGCAAAATCTTTTCGGGCCACCGATGTAAGCCTTAACTGAAGTTTCAGTAACTAGCATAATCTTAAAACAATATGTTAAATAATATTATAAAACACAAACACTAAAAACGTCATTTTAAAATTAATTTTTTATTAATTTTCAACTCTTTCATTCAACTGCATTAATTATAGCGTTGTCCCTCGAGTTAGACAGACAAACATTATTTATAAGTAGATAAATTTTTTAATAACTATTTCCAGACTGCATACATAACATCAATGTTATAAAGACCGGGTTATAAAGAAAGCCAGGTTATAAAGACCAACTTTATTTATAAGCAAATACAATTTTTTAAATCTCCGACGAAATGGTAACGAGTTATTTCAATAATTATCCTTTAAGAATTCCTTTGTGAAGAGATTAAAAGATACCAAACTTTTATTTATTCTCTAATCAATTAATGAATATTTTTTCAATTACCTCGAGAATTAGCTGGCTTTGTAAATTATAATCTCCTTGGGCTGTGATATTTTAATTTTTGCCTTTGAAGATTATTTTATGTTTTGAAATGATCAAGCATTGAAACTAATAATTATCTTAATGAAGCTGGGGAGCATTTTTTAAAAATTAATTATAGTCAATTTAAAATATTTATTGTATATAATTTAATATCCATATATATGTGCTTAGTGAAATAAATATTATTACGTACGTCTGTATGCTTTAGATAAAATCGCGTTATAAACAATGTTCTAGTTATCCACTAAAACAAATTTATCCTTCTGGCAAAAACTAAAAACACGAAAATAAGTTACTGTAATAAGTTAATTTAGGTATCAATCTATTTATATTAAAATTTTTTTAAATGTTTTTTAAATAAGATAAATTAAAAGTAATGTACAGCAAATTAAAAAAAAAATCGTTTGTCACATATTTACTGGTACCATGCCTCCTTAAAATTATACTTGGTGATTGAACTTTAACTTGAAATTTATTACTTACCCATCATGCGTAGTATAAATCTTACAATCGCTTTGAAAATCGAGAAAAATTATGGATTTACATGTTTCAGACACTAGAAATTCCAAAAATGACATTTTTAGAAAGGAAAAAATTGACGTCCATATGTGTGTGTGTGTGTGTGCGTGTCAGTAAATACTTTATTTCCCGAAAATATTGAGATAGAGTCTTAGAAATTTGTGTCCACTTAGTATGTAATAATGTGAAGATGCCTTTTGAATATCATTAAACTCGATTACCCGGAACTATTTTTTTTCGGATTCTTGATATATTCGTTCTGATGAAAGTATATAACAAATTTGCAAAATCTTTTATTTTAAGTGATGAATGTAAAAATAAAAAAATAACATAAATTTTGCATGAAGAACTTTCCTTTAATTATCCTTAAGTCGATCGGATAAGTAGTCGCCGAGATATTTGTACTTATATTTTCCTCACTCTTCGATTTTTCATGACCCTGTATTTCATTCAAATTTGAATTCAAAGATATATTTTAGATGGATATGAGATGTTTAATTTGACGCAGTAAAATATTAGTTAATATAATTGTCCATTTTGGAGATAAAAGGATGTTTTTTGCGTAGTTCGAAACTATTTGATTATCTTGTCGACCAAACATCTATAGTCAATTTATAAGATTAAATGCCAATATATAGGGTTATCGTAAATATCACATTCACTTGACATTAAACATGTTACACGTATTTCTTACGTCATCAAGTAATTTTTAATTCGTCACATAATTAATATTTTTGTTAATATATTACTAATTTATTTGTTCATTCGTTTTTTAAAATAAAGATTTCGCCAATCTGAATAATTTTGCGACTAGTTTGGCGATTTATATATTTTGACGAAATGGGTAAAAGGGATAGTTAAAGTAATACCCTCAACTTCCATAATACAGCATTACTATGCATTAAAATTATTTAAATATGCGTTTAAATTTTATTTTGGAATTACAACACATTTATAAATAGTTTACACATGTCATATTTTCATATTTATAGTATCCATATTCATGATGGGTAAATATTACGGTGGTCCCAAACGGCTAGATTTTAAGAAAATATTGACATAATGAATAGTTTTAGCGAAAACGGCAAACGACTCCACTAATATCTCCTTTTTTTTATACAGTGTGTCCACTCTCAACAATGGCCTATGGCTAATTTCTAAACCGTTAGTCATGGACGTATGGTTCGAACTGCAAAAAAATTTTTAAAAGGTAAACAAGTATTTTTTGAGCGATTTAGGTAAAAAAATTATTAAAAAATTATGAAAATTTGATTTTTATACCGTCCTCCGGTCCTATAAGTATTATTTAGTAATTTTTTAACACTACTCTAACAAGTAAGACAAAAAAAAATCCCTCTGCGATTAAAACTGACCGAGTAATACCTGTTTAAAGTTGAAGCATCTTTTTTTGCTGCAAAATAGGGATTAGTTATAAATTTACTGAAAATAAACATAAATGTCAGATATAAAATTTAATATTAAACGTTGAGAGTAAAATAGTTTTTACAACATTATTTTAAAATTTATGTTGATTTTACACATTAAAGCTAAATATACAACTTGTACTAAAAATATAAGTAAAAAAATAACAGAAATTTTGTTAAATTAAATTACGAAAAGCAACAGTTACAATTCGTTACAAAAGGATACATACTTAAAATTCTATAAGAACTTAACCTAATATAATTTGGTGCAGTCCTATAAAATAAATAAATTGTACTCACCTAAAATCGTATTAATATTACATTGTCATCGGATATAAATAGGTATGTGAATTGAACCTCGATCGGATATTTGGAAGTGAGATAAAATTTGAATAGAAATTTTGAACGAGGAAAACATGCATACAAACTTTATAAAAAATAAAAGCTTATCAAAATAATACACCTTTTTCAAATAAAATCATAAAAAGAAACGGCTGCATTTCCTTACAAAATAAAACATATGTAAAAATGGAATTGAGGATGTGGATTTCAAAACTCGCCTTATCGCTTTTGTTTATACCAATCAGTCTAAACCGATCTGCACTAATGTAGCACTACCAATCTCCAAATTTATAAGGAAAACCAATGATGCATGTAAAAGTTTTTCGCGATTTCCCAAAATTTGATTTTCTCGATAAACAGAAATAAACTCACATCTTCGATTATTTTATCAAGCTTGAAGTTAATTAATTAAAATTATCATTACCGTAAAACTTGTACATTGGCAGCGCCTTTAGTTAAATCGCTTAAAAATATTTCTTTACCTCATTTAAAACATTTTTGTGGCTGGAACTATATGTCTGTGACAAATGATTTGGGAGTTAGCCATTGGGCAGCACATTAGAAATGGACGCCCTTTATAATATTTTAAGTACTTAGTGCACGTTCCCTTAAAGCTTAGTCCAATTCATCCGTTTTCAGTTACAGAAAAGTGGCTTAAGTCATGAAATTTAAAGTATCATAACTCGGTCAATTTTAATGTTAGATGAATGGGACCTTTTACGTATTGCTTTTTAGAGGGATAGAAAAATTTTACTAAATCTAACTCATAAGAGCAGGAGAATTTTCGCAATTTTTAATAGTTTTTTTTAAACCTAACTCACTTTAAAAAACGATTCTTTACATTTTTAAAAGCATTTTTGCATTTGGAGCTATAAGTCTATGACTAACGGTTTAGAAATTAGCCATTGGTCACCGTTGAGAATGGACAAACTGCATAATCATTTGAAATTTTGATCCCTAATATTTAACGGAGCCTATCTCTTTCGTAAGATGTTTGGGATCCTTAGTATCCTGCTTAATAATGTTTGTCATAATGTATAATTACCCCTGCCAAAGAATTTAGATTCACGCTGTATACATTTTATAATAAAATGCATGTATTAATTTTTTTATTACTTTTGCTGGTATAATGATTGAAATAATTCGAAGAAGAAACATTGATTTAAGAAATAAATTTGATTAAACAAAATTCAAGATTTTCTCTTGACTATTTCGGATCATTACAGCTGCAGAGTATTTATAAATGAACCATGAGTTACTGAATTAGTATTTGAATTATTTCATTACTAACAAATTTTCCTTTTATGTGTTCGAAATTAGGTCACATTACATGGTAGGAAACTCATTAAAATATTTTACAAAAACTTTTTTATATGATATGATAAAGAAACATAGTAATACATGATTCAAATTATCTACATTATTTAATAAAGATACTTCAAAAATAATAGCATCCTTATCATATTTTATTAAAAATCGATATGGATGCGGAGGTTTTCTATTCCATTTTCAAATTTTTAAGGAAAATTTAATATTATTCAGTTTTTAATTCATTAAATTGAGCATTTTATGTAATCGAAATTTTAAGGCATTTTAAAAATATATTAATTTGAATTTAATTCATTATTTCTTGTGATTTAATTAAGGCATTTATTGCATTTCAATACAGATTGTTTAAGAAATTATTTTATGAATCACTTGTCACATTTTAAGCAAGCATGGGTGACAAGTTATTTGAAAGTTCTTTAAAAAATGTAAAACAATGATAAAATTTGAAATTGTACTGTTTTATACAGTAATTGATTTGTAAATGTCGCGTATTGTAATCAATTAATTGTTTGAGCTAAATACGTAATAATTGCTTATTATATTAAATATTATATTATTTGTGACAATGTAAAAGATAAAATTTTTACTGATTTTTTATCCAAACTTTTGAAATAAATAAAAAACATTTAAAATCTTCTTTAGTACTTTAAATATAAAATATATCTAGTTAAACACATGAAATTTTATTGCATTCCCTTGGAGTAATTCTTAAAACTGCTGAATATCACGCCATAACAATGAGAAAATTGAAAACTCTAATAGAACACGTTTATATATATGTTTATTGCATTTGCCGTTTTAAATGAGAACTTAAATATTTATACAATTTAACGATTCTTTAGCATACATGTGAATCTTACTTACACAAAGTTTGAAGAAGTAAATAAAGATTCAAATGTGAGCATGTAATTTAAATAATGACACTTAAAAAATAATTATAGCCTTATCATAACTTATTCATATGTTATAAGTATGCAACGTCTTACATTGGAATACATTACATTCTCTTATATCAGAATTACCACCAAAGCACGTCATATTTGAATCATCAAATATCACTTCTCAACAGTGGTCATGCCACACGAACTCTGGTAGGTAATCGTATTTTAACTACCTACCCTCATTACGAAAATGCACATATTTCATTTCAATACCCACAGTTTTCTTGTGATAAATCAAGTTCATTATTGGCTTTATAGCGATAAATGAATGTGAACGTTCATAAAAAACAGTGATAATTATATTCATTTTCTTTATTAATTTAAAGTATGTTGATTTAAGTGAAGTAGGGGGAACTGCGGCACATTGATACAGCTTTTTTCTAAGAATTTTTTTGGTGTCCAGAAAGCAGAAATTTCAAATTGTTTTTCCATGTGATGTCAGTAAAACTTGTGTAGTGTGATTTAAAAATGTACAATCGTTGTTTTATACATTATTTTTGCATGTAATTAAAAAAAAGTCATTTGTATCAATGTGCCCCATCCCCGGGGCAGATTGATACACCTAATGGGCACTTTAATACGTCTGGGGAAAATGGAGATAAAATAATACCAATGCATATTTTTCATAGAAAAATAGTATATTTTATATTTATTTATAAAAATTCAAATCACCCACAATTTATTTGTACGTAATATAAAAGCAATCAAAATATAATGATCTGATGTTCAGACTGTTCCTTGTCTGATTTTTGGTTGTGGTAACTTTGTCATATCTGATACTTCAACCCCAGCATTATCTTCTTTTTTAAGAAATATCAAAAAATTAACAGGTTTTCTGTTTATAAATCGGTATATCAACAAAAAATAAAGGATAATTATATTAAAAATTCTGTTTATAATAAAATTATACTGTGCTGCTCTGTAGCTTGTTTCTCTTACTTAACATTTCTCATGTCGAAAATACTTTTTTCGCTGGAGAATATAAATTAAAGAAATTCCGGGCTGTCGTCTTTTTCTTTCGTTAGTTCTACTAGCACTAGATGTTGGGTAAGTTGTACGTCTTCTGTTTGCAAAAATACTATAAAATGTTCTAATATAGATTAGAGCTATTTCACTTCAATAAAAACTAATATTAGAAATGTTTGGCAAAAATGGTTAGATTAAGGATTGTATGGTAAAAAGAATAACATAAGGTAATGAAAAAATGAACTAGAAAAGGATTTAGGTTGTATCAATGTTCTCCGGCATAGACTGTATCAATGTTCACCATACTGCTATTTTGAATAAAATGAGCCTCAAATCCAGCAATTCATAATTTATCTAACAATAAAGAATGAGGAACTGATAAAGATTAGCTTTCCTTTCCTGGGAGTGTATCCTTTTCGGTTGAAAATACTGGAACATTTTTATAATACCATTTCAATTGTACAACTCAAACTTACTTTTGACCTACAAAAACAAGAAATCACCCGTCCCATTTTATCAAACAACTGAATCATTTCAAGACTTTCTGCATGTAGTTGAGTGCACTAGCACATCCTTTTGGAGCTGTTGTGAAACTTCCTGTAATGACCCTGTCAGTAGTAGAGGAGGTGTATCAATGTGCCCCATGTATCAATGTGCCCCAGTTCCCCCTACTGTGCTTGTGCGAATATGTCAAGAAAGTGTATTAACGATCCTAACTCTTTTTGTTATGTTTGTAGTGAACTGACTTTCAAAACTCAAAGACGTAATTTTACAGATCTTATATTGCAGTGTTATCGCGAGTATTTTTCTTTTTCGGTTGCTCATAAAAAAAAGCTTGGACACCACACATTTGTTGTGTAACATGTGTAAAAAAAATTAATAGATTGAAAGGAAGGATTACGTCACATGCCGTTTGCTATTCCCATGATATGGACTGAGCCTAGAGATCATGTTTCGGATTGCTATTTCTGTGTTACTGCAATAAAGTGCATAAAACCAAAAGCAAAACACACAGTTCAATACCCGAATTTGCCTCCATCAATAAGAAGTGTCCCACATGACTTCAGTTTGCCAATACCAGTACCATCTACATCTTTTAATGTCGATGATCCACAACCCTCCGCTTCAAGCAAATTTAATACTGATGACGATGATAATTCTGATTTTGATTTTGAAGAAGTTCCTAAGCCTCATTTGTTAATTCAGGGTGACTTAAATAACCTATTTTTATTTGTGAAAAAGACAGACAGAACTGTTAAGATCTCGTTTAAAAGGATGGAACATCATTTTGGGGGGAACCATAAAAGTAACAACTACAAACAGTTGATTGACTAGCTCTTATTGGCATACAAAACTTTGAATTGTAATATATCATTTAAAATTCATTTTCTACATTCACATTTGGATTTTTCCCTGAGAATTTAGGGACTGTAAGTGATGAACATGGAGAAAGGTTCCACCAGGAAATTTCAACCATGGAAAAGCATTATCGAGGTAACTGGAGTCCAAGGATGTTGGCCGACTACTGCTGGACAGTTAAAATTACCAACCGGAAGCCAAATATGCCAGAAAATCGTAGTGACTTTTGTTTCATTATTATTTTTCTTTTTTTTTTTATAGAACTGCCTATTTTTTCTTAATAATCGATGATAGCTAAAAAAGTAAAATTCATGGGTGATTAAAAAAATTGATCTGCTTATTTTTATTCACAACACCCTATATTATAAAAAAAAAATTCGTGTGGCATGAGGAAGTTTAAATTTCGTTAACCAATGTAATTGTAGTAATCACTTTATTATTATTATTATTATTATTATTATTATTAATTAGTTGTAGTAAATACAATATTATTTAACATAATCACACAAAATTTGTTATGAAACATTATTTTATCTACGACTTTTTTATTAACACTTTTCTTCTACTATTGTATTAACAAGAAAAACATTTAAAGAAAAATATCATCAAATACACGCTTTACCGATAAATTCTTTACGATTTTAAAATTATCTTTTTTTTATTATGTTTTGACAACATTAAATAAAATTTTATTGCAAATAATACTAGAAGTATTTTAATTATATGAATAATTTTTACTGTGACGCCTAAAATAATTAAAAGCCCCAGCAGTTATTTTAGATCTGTAAATTTTTAAAATAAATTTCTAAGAGCTTCACCTTGAGTGAAAACTACATAATAATTAAATAATAAATGAGTGCTTTTATAAAACAAGTTTATTCACTTTTTCCTTTGATCTATTATTTTAACAAAGATAACATAAATAACTTATGTGGATAGAAAGCGCTTCTGATTTTGTGTGACTCTCACAAGAAAATCACTTCAAAATTGAAAGACATAATCCGAAATATCGGAATTTTATGTTCAAATAGTAATAGTAATCGTAATTTTTTTTTTTTTTTTTTTTTTTTTTTTTTATGTCGCAGTTAACCCTTAGAAAAAAAATTTTTAAACAAGATCTTTTTTTCGAAAACGTTTTTCTCACTTATTACAACGTCCCTCTACGACGCAGATTTGAACATATTGACAAACCAAAAGTATGCTTATAAAGCTGAAATCTTCTTCAAAAAGTTGATGCAATTAGTTTTAAAAATATGAATTTTAACTCTTTAAATTTACTTCTCAAATGTAGATCTTTTTATGGCTCATAGAAAAGATATTTTTTATACTTTTTTTTTTTTTTTTTTTTTTTTTTTAACACAATCTTTTTAGAAAACCTTAGTATACTAGATTTACATCACCTTTACAACACATTTCAAATTATTTGAAGAGGTAGAAATTTTTTTACAAAATAAAATGTGTGAAAACTTCGACAAATAAATTAGAAATCAATGGATTTTGGTGCGGTTTCTCTCGATTTCGACTAAACATTTTCCTTCTTAAATATGAATGATTTTATGAAATTTCAAAAAAGGTTTGGTTTTAGTTATATTTAAGATCCATTGAAATTTTAGAGATCTCGGACAATAACCATCTATTTTGCTAAGTTAATGACACCGACGCAAATATATATATTAGGGTGGTGCGAGAAAACAAAATTTTTATTTCCGAATGGCTATAGTGCGGAAAAGTTGCGATTAGTAAATACAAGAAAAACAAAAAAAGAATTTAACAAATCGAACTTTATCTTCCAATCGAGCAAACCACCTAAAAATTCAAAAAATTTTTAAATTTCCGATTTTTTCCGCATTTTTAAAAAAATATTACATATACATATATTTTATCACTATAGTGAAAAATATTTGCATATTGTACTGTTTAATAATATTTGCGTTTAGAGAATATCTTCCGATCGTGCAAGCTCATCTTCTCAAGTTATTGCTTCTCAAGTTCCGATACAAAATTAGAATGGAATTAAGCCGCACTAGAAAAAAATTACGTCAAAGTCAAACGGATTCAGAAGAACCACATAACATATATTTTGATTTGAAGAAAGGACAATACTTTATTTATCCTCCTCAGTTCTGAGACAAATATCACGAGAAACAACATATACCTATTTAAAATTACTATAAAACATCTTCAAACATGTATCATTCTATATATCAATGCGTATTATATGGACGCATTTATTGAAAATGTCTAGAAGTATTTTTAACAATTCTAGAAGCATTTAAATTTATTTAAAGGTGTTCTTTAGTGTCTTAAGTATACAGGCTTAAGCATACAATTCTTAGGTATACAGGCGCTATATTCGTGAGTTGGAAGAATATTTGGCAAAAAATCTCTTGGAAGACCAAATATAAGAAAATGAAAAGATTGTTTAGTAACTTTCTTTGTCAGCGATGTATGCATATTCGTATCCATGTCATTTGTTATTGTATTAAAAATAACACAATACACCCAATTAACAAATGAATGTGCCTTAACATGTGCCTTTTCGCCCTGCAGCGATCTCATCATGATGAGATCTAGATTGTTCAAAAACGGCATAATATGCTCAATGTAGTATTAATTTGCATTTCAATTTTAACAGGAGAACACAAATTGAATTCATTTAATTATTTTCTTTTAATGCACCAAAATCACTGAAAATTGAATTTTTTCCGATATTTAATGAGCTTCCGCGATCGGAAAATATTCTCTAAACGCAATTAATTTTTTTTATTAGTAGTAAACAGTCCAATATGCAAAAATTTTTCATTATAGTAATAAAATATATGTATATGTAATATTTTTAAAAAATTCTGAATATATAGGAAATTTTCAATTTTTTGAATATTTATGTGGTTTGCGCGATCGGAAGATAAAGGCCGATTTGAAAATTTTTTTTTAGTTTTTCTTGTATTTACCAATCGCAACTTTTCCACACTATAGCGATTCGGAAATAAAAACTTTTTTGTTTTTTAAAATGTTTTTTCGCACCACCCTAATATATATACAGGGTGATTCATAAAAGATGGGCAGAACTTTAAGGGGTTATAGTACACTTAAAGACAAATAATATTAAATAGCAGACTAAGGGTCCCAGACGTATTCCCAAGGAGATAGGGGGCATTAAAGTTTAGGGTCCGAAATTTCAAATGATTATAAAAAATGGAAAAATTGGTCGATTCGTTTGCGGTTTTTGCAAAAAATTTTCTTTATGCCAGTATTTTCTTGAAATAAAATTTTAAAGTTCAATTTCAAAAAATGCCGATAGGGGGCGCTTTAGACTTTGGAGTAACAAAAAACTATTTTTTAACGTTATTTTTTGTATTTCTTTAAATGATTTCGAAAGCTTAGACTTAAACTTAAATTTTGATCTAAAAATCTGAGTCCTAACGAGTAGTTAAGTAGCGTAAACTGAAATTTGAAATTTGAAACCCTTCTCCCCCCAGAACAAAAATCAGTTATTCCCGATCTTTGTGTCGTAAATTAGGCTCTAACTACTGCCGCGTTTTGCTAAAATTATTCTTTATGTCAGTATTTTCTTGAAAATAAATTTTAAAGAAAAGTTTCAAAAAATTCCGATAGAGGGCGCTTTAGACATTGGAGTAACGAACAACTATTTTATACCGTTATTTTTTGTGTCTCATTAAATGCTTTCTAAAGCTTAGACTTAAATTTTCAGCCCAAAATCTGAATCGTTAGACGTGGTTAAGTTTCTGGGGAGAGGGGTTTGAAATTTCTACTCCTGAGCACAGTTCAGTTTACCATGTCCACACATTGTGTGCTGTGATACGAGGTAAAAAGACACAAATTAGGATTATGTTACCAAAGCATATTTATTAACATATAATTACAATAAATGTTCAAAATTGGGACCACCAGAGGTTATGCACGCAGAACAACGGCGAAGAATGGAACGGCGAACATTCGCGAAAACATCAGGCTTTTCGAGCACTTCCCCTACAGCGGCGGAAAGTCTGGCGACCAGTTCCTCGGGGGATTCAATGGGTGTCTCATACATAAGAGCCTTCAATTGTCCACAAAAAAAGAAATCGAGGGGTGAAAGATCTGGCGAGCGAGCAGGCCAAGCAACAGGACCACCTCGACCAATCCATCTGTTCGGAAATGTGATGTCCAGATAGTTGCGGACGTCTCGTACGTAATGGGCTGGCGCTCCATCGTGCTGGAACCACATGACCCGCCGGATGCGTGGAGGAACAACGTTTAACAGGTCTGGCAGCACATGTTGCAGAAATGTGAGGTATGTTTTACCGTTGAGGCGTTCAGGAAGAAGGTACGGTCCGATTAGGTGGTCTCCGAGGATTCCTGCCCAAACATTGATGGAAAAGCGTCTCTGATGAGCATGTGGATACGTAGCATGTGGATTGACATCCGCCCATACATGTGCATTGTGTGTGTTAAATGTACCTTCACGTGTGAAGGTACATTCATCGGTGAAAAGCACAGTTCGTCCAAAATGTGGATTTAGCGCGTTCTGCTGCAGAAACCAGCGGGCGAATTCAATACGATTTGGATAATCCCCTGGAGACAGTTTCTGGACTCGTTGCACATGAAACGGGAGCAAATGTTCATCCTTCAGTACCCTCCAAGTCATGGACTGTGAGGTATCCACCTGCCTAGCCACTGTTCGTGTACTTGTACTTGGCTGCGCCGCCGTTACTACATCCAGAATGGCTTCTGCAACAACTACTGATTCGTCCTTTTTTGCACGACCTGCATTCGACCGGGAAGCGAGAAATGATCCCGTCTCACACATCTGTCTGTGCAAGAGCTCGAAAGTTTTGCGGTTAGGCAACCGCCTGTTGGGAAATCGCTCTCCGTACATTTGTTGTGCCTCTGCACCATTTCCATCTGCCGCTCCGTAAATTAAATGCATCTCAGCCTTTTCCTTATTCGTGAAGGGCACCATCTTCCGATTCATTACTACAGCGACTTACACTTGACTCACCGTTCAGTGGTTTTTATGCCTGAATCGTGTCGAAATTTTGCATACGTGTTCTTCTTCTTCGCCATTTGACATTTGCATACTTTCTGTCTCCTTCTTCACCCGGTGACTAGCGTCAGGAATGGAGCTTTAACGTTTGCATGAGCGACGTTTCCAACTGTGCCAGTGCCTTTATGAGTGAATTCCGACTATGCAGTCCTTGACGAAAGTTGAATTTTTGCCTCGTATCACAGCACAGAATCGTTGGGCATGGTTAAGTAGTGCAAACTGAATTATGTTCAGAAGTTGAAATTTGAACCCCCTCCCCTCGCTACTGAACCACGCTCAGCGATTCAGATTTTGAGCTGAAAATTTAAGTTTAAGTCTAAGCTTTAGACAGCATTTAATGAGACACAAAAAATAACGGTATAAAATAGTTGTTCGTTACTGCAAAGTCTAAAGCGCCCTCTATCGGAATTTTTTGAAACTTTTCTTTAAAATTTATTTTCAAGAAAATACTGACATAAAGAATAATTTTAGCAAAACGCGGCAGTAGTTAGAGCCTAATCTACGACACAAAGATCGGGAATAACTGATTTTTGTTCTGGGGGGAGAAGGGTTTCAAATTTCAAATTTCAGTTTACGCTACTTAACTACTCGTTAGGACTCAGATTTTTAGATCAAAATTTAAGTTTAAGTCTAAGCTTTCGAAATCATTTAAAGAAATACAAAAAATAACATTAAAAAATAGTTGTTTGTTACTCCAAAGTCTAAAGCGCCCCCTATCGGCATTTTTTGAAATTGAACTTTAAAATTTTATTTCAAGAAAATACTGGCATAAAGAAAATTTTTTGCAAAAACCGCAAACGAATCGACCAATTTTTCCATTTTTTATAATCATTTGAAATTTCGGACCCTAAACTTTAATGCCCCCTATCTCCTTGGGAATACGTCTGAGACCCTTAGTCTCCTATTTAATATTATTTGTCTTTAAGTGTACTATAACCCCTTAAAGTTCTGCCCATCTTTTATGAATCACCCTGTATATATGTGTGTGTGTGTATATATATATATATAAATTTTCTGTGCATGTCACTGAACTCCACCTAAACGACTGAACCGAGTTAAATAAAAAAAAATTTGCGTGTTTCAGTGTATTCGAGAATGGTTTAGACTCAGATTTCATCGAAATGGATTCAGTACTTTTTTAGTAATTAGGCAAAAACTAATAGTTAGTGATTTTTCGCTAATTAAAAGTGTTGAATAAGTTCGCAGAATACAGTGCGGACGGAATTGCCGAGCGGTCTAAGGCGCCAGATTTAAGCTCTGGTTCTCGAAGAAAGAGATTGTGTGTTCGAGCCCCACTCCTGACATGCGTGTATGATTTACGATATTTTTTCTATATCATAATTTTAATTAACCGACTTTAGAAAATCTTTAACTTTTAACATTTTCGCTGCCGCTTACGTGAAGATGTGATGATAGTTAATGCCGCAGTGTAGAAGTGGGTTTTTCCGAGAAGCCGATTTACTTTTTATAACAAAGAATCAGTGAAAGATTTTACCGCGTCAGCGCGTGACTGGCTATTGGACATCACCCCACATCACGTGCTGGCGCATGAGTGGCCCATGAACGTTAGAGCGATATCACGCGCTGGCGCGTGATCGGCAGCGAATGTGTTAACTAAAAAGAGAAAAATAAACTTTTCTATCAAAAATTTAACCGACTTCAAAAACTACTACAAAGTAGTGAAAAATAATTTCCCTATATAATTGTAATAAGAAATTAAATTAAGAGCGTAGTATTTATCATGCGTATTATTTTATTTACGTACATTTATATGATTTTTTGGAGTCGGTGACAGCCAAATAAATTTCAAAATTAAAATTAAGTATCCAATGCAAATGTTTATATATATAATTCTTCAGTGCGTGTGTATGTGACTGAACTCCTCCGGAACGACTGGACCGATTTTAATGAATTTTTTTGTGTGTGTTCCAGTGGATTCTAGATTGGTTTGGATTGACATTTCATCGAAATTGCTTCAGTACTTTTTTAGTAGACAAAAACTAATAAAGTTAGCGATTTTTCACTAATTAGAACTGTTGGATAAGTTCGCTGTATAGAGTATGGACAGAATGGCTCGTCTATATACTCTATCACGTTCATGTGTGTTATCACAACCGATTGTCTAGTTTAAAATTAGAAATTCCTACGTGAACGTAATCGATTTCAAATAAAAGTGATTGAGAGTCCTTCAAATGGTGGGCTTCAAATATTGGCTCTTTTACACTATATGGCCATTGAATATTGGACACTTGCGATTTTAGACATTTTACTAAATATCTAGAAAAATACATGAGGAATCATCTCGAAACTCTTAGTGTATAAATATAATAGTATACGTCATACATCTCCGTGAAGATTTATTACCGAAACTTCATTGGAGACCGTCAACAAATTAAAAAAAAATAAATATCTTTTGAATAACCCTGTCAAAACTAATGTAGCAAACGCGCTCAAACTCTAGATTATGATTGAATGCATTATTGTAATACACTGTGTTCATTTTTATGCAAATAGCATGCATACTCACAGAGTTTTTCCCTTATAATTTTCAGAGTTCTTAATATAAAATAATATTTTTTTCAGAAAATATAACAAACAACATTGCACACAGTACCCTGTAATCAGAATTAAAAAATAAAAAAAATTGTATGAAAAATGAGTATGTTTACTAAATAATATTTTACTGCGCATGCGTCAAAGATATCGAAATTTCATTTGCATATTATTATAGCTAAATGTATAGAGCAACTTTTGTAAAAGTCTCAAAATCATGGCTTGAAAATTCTGAATGTAATCGTCTTTAGAAAAAGGACAAAATCCGTTGTTTCCAAAATGAAGCAAAAAAATGAGGGATTTTATCCAAATGTAGTAGTACATCCCGTATTGTGTATTCTATATTGACACAAATCAATGAATATATGGATACAACCCCTCTTGTTTTTGCTTCATTTTGAGAATAACGGATTTTCAACTTATTCAATTGACGATAATTTTCAGAATTTTCAAGTTATCATTTTGTGACTTTCACAAAAGTTGCTCTATACATTTAGCTAACATAATATGCAAATGAAATTTTGATATCGTTGACGCATGCGCAGTAAAAAATTATTTAGTAAACCAACTCATTTTGTATACATTTTTCATTATTTTTTAATTCTGATTACAGGATACTGTGTGCAATGTTGTTTGTCATATTTTCTGAAAAAAATATATTTTATATTAAGAACTGAAAATTATAAGGAAAAAACTTGGAAAAATTTGGGACCATTTTTATAAAAACCTTAATTACTCTGCGAGTATGCATGCTATTTGCATAAAAATGAACACGATGTGTTACAATAAGGCATTCAATCATAATCTAGAGTTTGAGCGCTTTTGCTACATTAGTTTTGGCAGGGTTATTCAAAAGATATTCTTTCTT
This sequence comes from Maratus speculifer, assembly GCA_964019185.1. Lineage (NCBI taxonomy): Eukaryota > Metazoa > Arthropoda > Arachnida > Araneae > Salticidae > Maratus > Maratus speculifer. The sequence continues at coordinate 335,436,373 of OZ025292.1, forward strand.
TTTTTTAATTTGTTGACGGTCCCCTGTGGAGTTTCGGGAAAAAATCTTCACGGAGATGTATGACTTATACTATTATATTTATACACTAAGAGTTTCGAGATGATTCCTCATGTTTTTTTCTAGATATTTAACAAAATGTCTAAAATCGCAAGTGTCCAATAATCAATGGCTATATAGTGTAAATGTGCTTCACATTATATTCCATTTTTTGATTGCACTGCTTTTTTCGTTAGTATGAGATTTTTTAAGGCACCGTGCACTTACCACCATTAGGAAGAAGTAATTTTCCAGTGTATTCCAATCTTGGTCCTTTTTTGTTACATTTGCTTTCTTCTTATATTAATTTTATTTAAAAACATTATAGAAGCACATATTGATACGTATATAATCTATCTATCTATCTACATTTATATATATACATCTGACTTTTTAAGGAGAAACTCGGATTATCTTCACTGGTTTCCTTTAAAAACACACACACACACACACACAGAGCCGTGGCAAGCGAGGAAAAAAAACATAAATAAATAAATGTAGAAGATCCATCAAATTACACATTGACTGTTGCAAGTTAGTTTATTAAACTGTTGTCATATAGAGAGGAAAATGCTCCCTTTGCAAGCCATCTTGAACCGAAACATCGAAAAGAATATTCCCTCATTACTTCAGCAATCCGTCCTTAACGTACTCATCGCAGAAAAAGCAAAGAATCTCTCTCATCACCTCCAGGCTTCCTTCTTAAATCTAAAAACAAACTTCTAGAAAATTCTCTACTCTCTAACCATCATTTTTTCATGTAAACATAATTCATATCCAGTGTCGAGATTTGTATTTCATTCTGACGATAAATCTTTATTTTAAAAATATTATTGTTTAACTAATTTATAATCGAGCTCAAAATTTCAAATACCCTGCAGACGATACTTTTACAGACGATTAATTTTAAGAGAAAAAGAAAAGAAATGAATTTATTGATATGCACAAATATCAAATGTTGAAGGAGAGAAAAAATAAACAGATAAATAAAAATAATGATATTTTTTGAAAGGTATGGTTTTGGAATAAATTTAATAAGACTTTCTTCAAAGGGTTGATAAAAATAGGGAAAAATGAGTTTTATTTGGAATATTAAGAAATAAAATTTAATTAAGAATATTTTTAATTTAGAGCCAGCTTTTTAAATTCACGCATATTGGAATAAATGTTTTTTAAGGCGAATTAAGAATTTATATTTTTTCCGTAAAGATTAATATATTAGATCTAGTAACAGGATTTTAATTACATAAGTTGAACTAAGTACGGAATATTGTTGAAAGGAAATTAATATAGTATAAAGGTTAATTTTGACGAAAAAAAATTAAATTTGTAATATACATATATATGTATGTAAAATTCTGTTCGAAACAATGTCATTTAGAAAGAATTCTCCATCGAAGATTTAGCAATCGTCTGGCACAAACTGATAAAGCTGCAATATAATTTTTTGAGGGATATTTCCCACTTAAATTAGACAGAAGTGCCGAACATTTCTTAAGCACCTTCATTCGAGTTTGATATCACAGTAAAACAGATCCACTAATGTTGGTTTAAAACTTGGCATTACTAAAAAATACCGAAAAAAAAAATTATGTTATTGCCATAGAAATTCATCCATTACGTCACCTTTTACCAAGTGACCCACTAAACTGACTCCGAAGTCACGTAATCTTTTATATAAGTTATCTGCAAGGGAAAAAAGCGATTTCAAGACAAATTCTTAATTTAGTAATTAAATTTTGAGAATTTACTTTTAACCAATGAAATTTAACCCGTTGATACAAGCATAAAATTAGTTCTCATTTACATTCGCGTGCAGTCAACTGGAACCCGGCATTTAAACAAAAACCACTGAATGGAATTCTGGGTTATCGAACATTGGAGAGAAAAAATAAATAGATATTACGCAACAAATACAGAATGAAATAAGTAATGGGATTTTCTTTTTAGGAAAAGAATTGTTTTGAAAGATTAATGTTTTTTAGAATAAAAAAATAAAAAGGGTTTATTAAATGTATGGAATTAAAAATAACGTGTTAAAATATTATAAAAAGAAAGGAAAAAGCTCAACGTTAAAAGAATTTGGAAGTAATTAACTTAAGAGTAAGTCAAAAAATTATATTATTACAAATATGTATACATGTGTACAAAGAGAGAGAGAAAGAGAGAAGCATATATATATGTTATACATGCATGCTTACGACAACAAAGTCCGAAAATTTTAAGAACATTAAATTTTTTGGTACCACTATTTTCTTATACAAAATTTCTCCTAATATCAAGCAAAATTTGGAGCATTAACCTATATTTATTATTCTGTAAGAATTTGTGATATTTGTCGCGAAAACGTTCGCGAAGCGTACGCGTCCTGATACACACACATATATAAATAAGCATAACAATTCAAAGTAAGAAGCATAATATTGTAAGAAAACAAAAAGAATGTATAAAAGCTTAATAATGCGAAGGAAATATTTTCAGATGTATGTTCAATTTTTTTTTATTTAAAATACATTAATTGCCGAAACGTCAGTGAAGACTTACTTTGGAGACACGAAATTTTTTTGTTTCTGACTGTCTGTTAGTCTGTCAGTCTGTCAGTCCGTTTGTTCCGCGATAACTGACATACTTGAAATTAAGTGGGTATGTTAGTGAGGCACTGGGATTAAGCTTTACAGTTTTTTGTTAGATTTGATTCATTCGTTCGGAAAATATTCTATATTTTATTTTCCACAATAGTGCTTTTCTATGGCAAATCCAATGATTTTCAATTTATTATTTTTTTTCTTGAGAGAAAATGACACATTTGATTAATGGAATTCAATGATAAATGGATACTGAAATTTACCGGATAATTTATTCGTATTGTTTTGAAATTTTGTCTACGCATTTGTCAGATTTTTTAAATTATTACTGTAAATTTTGGAGATTTTTTATAAATGTGTTCCAATAATATAGACTAATTTGTTTTAGAGATTTACTTATTTCAAATATATTTATTTCATTTTCTTTATTTTCTCATATTGGTTGCTAAGCAACCATTCATTCTACTTTTTATCCATAATTTGAAAGCATGTACGAAAATTTAAATGAAGTCAACATCAAAACTGATGAATTAATTCATGTCTTTGTATCTTTGCGTATAAATATAACATAACCCAGAAAAGAACATAGGTTATGTTTTATTAATTTTATTCAAATATTTTCCTTATTAATTCGAAATTTCATTCTTTTTCATACACAATCAATAGAGACTTTTTAGATACAATTTGACCAATTTCCTTTATCGTTGCCAAAAAATTAAAATCTGGAATAATTTTTTTTCAATGGCAATAAGTTTCAATTGAGCAATTTCCATTCGAGAAATTAAACTAAGAAAAAATAAATAAATATGACGTCAGAATAAAAATAAAAATAAATATAGTACTTTTTGATAAATATTAAATACGGATATTTGTTTCGTTAGTAAGAATTTTTCTGAAAAAAATGGAGACATAGTTAGAAGTAAAAGAAATAAAAAAGAATTAAATTTTTAACAGACAATTCACTTGGTAAAATATGACGTCATAATTTAACCAAAACAGGTATTTTATAGTTGTTGTTAAAAATACAAGAATCATGGACATCAATAACTCATGAATAATGACGTCATTGCCGAAACTTCAATGGAGGCTTACTTTTGTGACTCGAAATTTATTATTCATGAAATTGTTCGAAATTTATTGTTTATTCCGCCTGTCTGTACGGTACCACGATAACTGTTGCAAAATGGAATCAAACTTTTGTTTTCGGAAAAAAAAAATGTAAAACTCTAGATTATTAATTTCACACTTTAAAAAGTTCCTTAAACATCAGTTTTAGGTGTTTGTGGTTGGTAGGCATGTAGAAGTATGAGGTTAATGAAAAATGCTTGTCCAAATGTGTTACTTATCCTTATAAATCAAAATGTATAAAGAAATGCAAGATATTCGATAACCATTAGCACACTTAATAGAAAGTTGAAAATTTAAATTTAATGAGACTACGGGGAAGGGGGGTTCAGCGGGGCGAAGCCCCCCTGAAGAGATCTACTATGTTATAATAAAAAAACAAAAATAATAGATCATGAAAATTTCAGAATTTCCTAACATAAATAAATTTTAATTTAACGGATTTAATGGCTGAAATTTCTTATTTTATTCTTATAAATAGCTATGTAATTTGAAAATTTTAAATTACAGTTTCCAGAAAGATGAATTTTGCCAAAAGTGTGTTTAAAAAATTGATGTGCAAAGCTGATGTTGAGGCTCCTGATCTGCAGATTTACTAGTTTAACGTTTGTTCAATAATTTCACAATTAGCATAGAACTTGATCCTTATCCATTGCATTATATATTGTGTTATCCCAAATGTTTGTAACTATATTTAAACTTGAATTCTTTGAATAATATATTCATATAAAGTTTAAAATAGAATCTGGATATTATTGCTTTCTTCTATCTTCAATAGAAGAAAGTATTGTAATCGAATTTTTTTCGACGGATTTACACGTTTTAAGGGTCTGAGATTCCAAAAAACATGTTTTTACAAAATGTCTGTCTGTCCTTGTGTCCGTGTATCTGTGTGTCTGTGTGTATGTCGCCATTCTACCATCAAAAAGTGTATGAAGATGTGCATAGAATTGAACCAATTTTTTCTGAATTTTTTTGTCTATGGCAAGCAGGTCCTCCTTCAGTTTTGAAATATTCCGTCTGAAGGGGGCGCTGCAATCGCGATTTTTGTGCTATTTTCAATATTGTACCGACCAAAAGTATATGAAGTTATGCATCGAATTGCACCAAATTTTTTGTGTATGTGTATGATTATGGCTAGTTGGGCCTCCCTGAATTTGAAAACAATCCGCCTGAAGGGAGTGCTGCAATCGTGATTTTGTGCCATTTTCAATATTTTACCGACCAAAAGTATATGAAGTTATGCATCGAATTGAACCAAATTTTTTGTGTAAGTGTATGGTTATGGCTAGTTGGTCCTCCCTGAATTTGAAAAAAATCCGCCGACAAGGGACGCTGTAATAGCGATTTTTATGCCATTTTCAATATTGCACCAACTTAAAGTGTATGAAGTTAGGCCTAGAACTGAACTAAAATTTTTGTGTATGATAATTTTTATTATGGCAAGTAGGTTCTCCCTGAATTTGAAAAAAAATATGCCTATCATTCTATTGTCCATCGGCTCGTGCAGAGACGGATGTTCGTTTTTACTCCGATTAATTGACTGAAGCAGAAATTTCAGATGAAAATCAAAGTCGGTATGGTATTGAATTAAAATTATTAAAGCATTAAAATGAGCAACTATTTTTTTAAAATATTAAAATGTACGTATGAGATAGTTTAGGGATTGGCACATCCAACTAGTTTTTAAAATGTAACTTTATTATATAAACACAAACTTTTCTGTTTATTTTCTTTTGATGTTTCAGATCATTAATGCTACAGAATATTATACCTGCATCTAAATATAGGGAAATACTCTCATCATAATTTGCATCAGTCATTTTTAAATGAGGAAATAAATATTCATGGGACTAGCATTAGTTTCTAGTTTCTATGTGAATTTTAGAGGAAAATAACGTAAGAAGGAACTCGCATGAGACTAATTAATAAGTCACTTTGTAATTACGAAATCATTATAATAGTTACATGCTTATTGTTATTTATTTATTTATTTTGGAGGCAGTTTGAGTTATGTTAATATTTAATGTAATAGAGATGATTATTCAATGTCACATATAAAGTTTTAAAAAAAGTAAGCTACGTTTTGTAAAGTTTTTTAATAAAGTAATTAAAAATTTAAGAAAAAAACGTAAATGTGTTTTTTTTGAACTATTCTAATTGTTTTGTAGAATAGTTGAAGATATTTTGAAAAAATGTCAGTATTACTTAACTTTTAGGCATCTCATATAACAATATTTCACAGAAGTCTTAGTACTGTATGTTTTTAAGTGGTTGTTGTTTTTTGAATACCAGAACTTTTAATACATCGGATAGTTTTGTTTTTACAATATTAAACATACTGTAAAAATACATACTGTTGCTAAAATTATGGAAGTTATTTAAGTTCACGCATTTATTAATGATTTGAATACGTATTATTTTATATAAATAAAAAAAACTAAGAATTATTAAAAACCTTAAAATTTGCCGCAAAATAAATGTGTTTGAAGTACTTTCATTGAGTATATCATATCATTAAACCTGATTAATTTTGCATTTGAAACATAATATACATGAGTACTCTTATAATAACATGTTTAATTATTTTTTCAATTAAATTTAGAAGTGAAATTATAATTGAAATAATTAAATATTTTTAATATGCCATTTATCATATTGTTAACTAAGCGTAGAACCAACAAAGTGAATTATGTCCAAGTCGGGAATCGAATCTTTAGTTTAGGACTCAAAGTGTTCTAATACGAAGACGATACCTAGCTCACTTACATATGTTGGTAAGGCTACTACAACACACGATGGAGCAGTCTTGATGAGCACACAATCCTGCAGCAAAAAATGAGGCAGAAACAAACCCTGCAACGGAGAACTCACATATAATTTTAATTAATATTTTAATTAAGTTTCAGCAGTGAAATTAAGCTCGAAATTATTTAATATTTACTACATGAAATTGTATAGTACTCGAAATTACTGAATATTATTAATATGTTATTTACATTGCACATTTTTCACTTTTTAGGTTCAAGATTTAGTTACCAATGTGATAAATAATTAATTGCGTCTCGATTTTCACCACAAGATTATGAGCTCATGAAGATAATTCCATCTTATGCTGCAGTCGCGACCTTATCAACATATGAAAATGATATATGCTACACTAGTTATCGTCCTCGTAGCTTAAACGGCAGAGTACTTGGAGAGCTATTCCAACGTTTCCGTGTTCGATTCCCAGTTTAGACATTTTCACGCTGTTAGTTGTGCGCTTAACAGCAATATGGTAAATGATGTATTAAAAACATTCAATGAGTACTCTTATCAAATACTTTCATTTCTCAGAATATTATGTATTCTTCACATCTGTCAATTTTCAATAGAAATATTAATGCGAGTTGTAAAAGTGTTTAGTCTATATGTAAATATTAAAGAGAAACCACTAAATAACACGTGGAGGGACACTGTTAGATTCTATTTCATTTCCGGCCATGTTGTAACTTAGAAACTCTAATAAATTAAAAGAATTAAATTGCTGTTTTTTCAAGCACCAGTAGCTATAGTTTTATTATTTACCTCATAGATAAAAAGTGTATATAGGCAATTTTATTGTCCAAATGCGTTATTTCCCATTGATCCCCATTATATTTACACAGATAGTTTCGTCTCATTTAATCTCAGATTTTTAACAATTTAATAAAGCAAACTTTTTGTCAGAAAAAAGAGTAGTACCAACAGAACAATAATTGCAAACGACACATTTGGACAATAATATATGATTGTGGCGAATATGGCGACATTCGTTAGCAAAAGACTTAACCAAGACTAAAGGAAAAGACGGCTGCGGCTGTCATTTGCAGGTGTCTTTTTTATTTCAGACCGCTTGAGTCACTTGATGCTCGAATGTTTAAATGCACGTTGAGGGAACAAAAAAAAAAAAAAAAAAAACATCAAAAGGCAGTATCGGTCTGATGCGAAAAGTTGCGTGATAGTTTATGTATTTTGTTAGCATAGGAAATAGCATCATGAGGTAAAATCTACTTTTAAATATATGTGTGAAGGAACTCTTTAAGATACGATTAGTTATTGAATCACATTGTAATCTATAATCGTGAAATTATCAAAAAAATTCTGTAATAATTAATCTATGGGATAATAAGATCTATTTCCGCTGGAAAAAAAATTAGAAACTTCGTACCCATGAAAACCTTTACCCCTGTAAGTGTAAAAGTAAATGTCATGAACCCCTTCGAAAATGTAAATTTAAAAAATGGTCGTATATCATTACATTGTTTTATTTAATTAAAATAATATGAGACAACTTGGAATTTTTATGATTTGTCTTACATAATCGGAAGTATTCAGCTATAAGTATGACAAATGTCAAGTCTCTAACTCATACAGTTTCCGAGAACGAATTCAGTGGCAGACAGATGAAGGAGTGAGATGAATAGGATTACGTCAGGATGAAACTCTAAAAACTGACATCTATAACAAAATGAAGGAACCCTCTAAGATGCGATTATCTATTGAGCTAAATTATATTCTTTAATCTATAATAATAATAGTACTATTATTTTGATTTATAAGTTTGAAAATAGCATTTGATTTATTTTATTTCTTATTAAATAAAAATAAAAACAGTATCACATGTGTAAGTTTCGAATTAAGTGTGTCACTTTTTAGAAAGTTCCAAAGAATAAATTTAAAAGAAAGAAAACTTTAAAAAATTAGTACAGCTAGTTATTTTGTAGATAATTTAAGACGAATAAAATATTGGGAATGCAATGAAAGTTACAGTTCTTTTGTATCAATGTTAACACATTGTATTGTATTTCTTTTATAATAATTTCCTTTTGTTAGCAAGGAAATATTTTCGCATATTTCACCTACCAGATTTGTTTATGCCAAATATAGACTGGTAGGCAACAGCCTGAGTGAGTTCACGAATCTTCTTATGGAGTTCACGATTGAAATTTCGGAATTAATTAAAACTCGATTTGCATTATAAACGCAATCGATTTGTCAGATCACATCTTCTTGATAAAAATCTGAAATCTAGTTTTAGCAGTTGAATCTTAGGATTAGTATTATGTTTTTTTTCTCCCAGCCTCCCACGTTTACATATCTTTAGATGCAGGAAACACACAATGGTAAACCTACGAGTTGAACGCTAAAAGCAGGTTTTCATGTGTTTTTCATTAGATATGACTCGTCAGATCGATTGCGTTTTAATATGCAAATCGAGTTTTAACTAATTCTGGAATCTTAGCTGTGAACTTGATGAGGTGATTGTCTGTGCTGCCGCATCCTGATCTAATATAAATATTGTCAAGTATATACACATCTATAAGTCAAATATAATTTTGGAAGACAGCAATATTTTCTTACTTTTTTCACTATATAAAATGATATACTTTTTATAGCATTAATATAAATCATTTTAAATAATTATTAAAACCAACTGTTTAACATAAATGAAATTTGTAGCAATTATTTTTGAACTGCAAACTTTTAATCAAAAAAGGAAATTTTCCATGCATTTTCCTAGAGTGCTCTAGTTTATTAGAGAAGCGTTGAATATTACACCTGAACTGTGAGATAAAGGAGTCCACTTATCAAACGCGTTCATTGATATGTCCATTGCATCTGCCATTTCCCAATGAGAACATAAATGTTTATGAGGCTTTCGAAAGCCTCTACTGTGTACGTGAATCTCGTGGGAAAATCACTTCAACTGAGTGTGAAGGAATTCTCTTACATCTAATTTATTATCTAGTCGTAATATCTTTCAAAGCATGTAATAGTTATAAAAATTACATCACTGTTGATACAATTTATTTGCATTATAGTTTTTATTATTTATATTATAAAGAATAAGCATATCGATCCGTAACGCTGACGTCATTTTAATCATGAGAATACCAAATAATTAAATTAAAATTTTATTTCAATTTCATTGAACTTCTAGGTATTCCACATTTACATTTTCACACAATCAAATATGGAAAAAAAAATTCTTTCAGAATGAAATTTCCTTGAAATCTTTATCGCAACTTGTTTCAAAATGTATCACTATTTAGTAATTTTTTATTGTTTTTTATATAATGTTTAGACATGATTTAAAAAAAAATTATAACTACTGGATGCAGAGGATTGAGTAAGATAAATCCGTTTGTACTTAAATTGGTATTAATAGTTTATCATTTGTTTTCAGCTCCCTATCGAAATTTAAAAGATTCATTAATCAGATCAATAAAAAAAAACTGATTTTAAATGCAGATTTTTCGTGATTTTTTTTTACTCTTAACATCTAGCGTAGGATCAATACCAAACTATCGTTTTTAGTAATTTTCAAAAAAATATTTAAATTAATTACTGTTTTTGACATAAGAATGATTCTGCTATTTGTGCGAGTTCTATAAAAAAATATTAAGCATAAAAAATTATTATAGTTATTAATTAAGTAGACAACTATCATGTAACACGGGAATATCTTGTGTTTTAACGTTAATGCCGCAAAATTTTGTTGTATATCGCTCGTTGAAAAAATAATATATTGATTACAACTTATTTTGAAATTCACTTTACAATGTGTAACATTCTTATAGTATGGAGGAACTCTATTGCATCAGAATATTTATAAACTCTCGAAATTAATTACAATAAATAATCAGAAGAAGAATCACACTATTAGAGATGTTATTTTCCCGTGAAGTCCTGGTACTTTCATTTAATTATCTAAATATTGAATTACATTTTGGTTTTCTAACATATTCATTCAGTTTTCTTCCTAAATTAATGCACTGTATAAAACTTTTATTTATTGCAATATATTAATGTTAAAAAAACAGCGAGAAGTTGATAGAAAAAAAGTCATTTGAAATATTAGAGAATCCTGTTTTAACCCTTTCGGATCTGAATTTTTTCAATTTTTAGAAAAAAAATTAATTTTATGTTTTAATATTAACACTAGCTATGCAAAATAAATGAATTAATTTTTAATTAATATTTTATCGTCTCAAAGATAACGAATGTTGTTGTTTTGCATACTATTCCATTAATATTCATATGAAAATAGGCTGATGATGAATTTTTGGAGATGTTTAGAAAATATTGTAATACTACAAGTTTTAATTAATATTACAACTTTCTAATACTTTTTACGCTTTATTACAAATGATTCTTTCATAAAAGTTACTTTAATTTGAAATTTGAAATTTGAAATATTTATATTTAAAATAAAAGAATCGCAAACGGCGCAAAGAGAATTCAGAAATTTTATTAAAAATTATTATTATTACTAAGTGCTTAAACGTAAATGAAATCATATAGAAAATGCATAGACATATATAAACACGAATACATGTAAATAGTAGCAAAAATATTTCTTAAAACAAATTATTACTCCATTAAAAAATATGCAGTATTAATAGTACACCAGACCCGAAAGGGTTAATTGAGACAGATGGGTTAATTATAATAATAACATTATTATTACTGCTACTTATAAAATAGTAATTTTTCGCTGAATACATAGCTTAAATGTCGGCTAAAAAAAGTTTTTTTTTGCTTATTGTAATTTTCTGTATTAAAAAATATTAACCATATAAATAATTAAATATGTAATGTCTTAAACAATTTTATTTATCTAAAATTTTTGCTTTTTTTAAAAAGATAATTCGTTTATAAATTGTATAAAATATTATGCTTACGTATAAAAACATTTCATATTTATTTACTTAGAAGGTGTCACAAATAAAAATTAAATTAAAGAGTTGACATGTTTCGGTTCATTAATAAGAACCGTATTCATAACATATAAAATCAGTAGAAAATTAAATGACACTGGATATAAATATAATTTAAAAATCAAAACAAAACATTTTGTTGCATCATATTTATATCCAGTGTCATTTAATTTTCTACTGATTTTATTAGGATGAGCGAAGCGAATCCTCTACTAGTCCACTCAAATTACAATTTGTCGTACGCTTTACAAAAAAACTTTTCAATATTTTAACTTCAAATTAAACACAAAAATAAATTATGATCTGTAGATTTGCAGAATATAATTTTTTTACAGTAAAACGTTAAAAAAATTATTATTTTAATTAATTTCTTTTACATGCATTTCCAATACGGACGCATTTTAGCAAATAAATAAAAAATGAAACGCGTATATTTTCAGAAAAAAAGTTTAAATCATGGAGTAAATAATTATAGATAGAATCATGATTAATTTATTAAATAAAACATGTTTTCATTATCCCGCAAAATCGTTTGCACAGATGACACTTAAATATTTTAAAAGAATTGTATTATGGATTTTTTTTTTTTTTTTTTTTTTTTTTTTTTTTTTTTGTAAACTGGCAACAAAATAATTGTAAACAAATAAAATTAATTCTTAAATTTGTTATATAAATGAAAAATTAAAAGATCTGCGTGAAGTTGTTGGTTCAAGCTCTTTATAAATATTTTTGCGAAGGTCGTATTGTGGCTAAATAATATCGACTCATTAATCAGAAGGATTTTATAGAAAAATAAGACTTTAATAAGTTCGCAAACACAACAATAATTATTCGTGAAAACGTCACTGCGATAATGAGAGAGCGCTTCGTTAAAAGTTAATTCCATTAATTGAGTTGCCATTCGCAGAAAGTAAAAAGTTCTCCCACGCGGAGAGAATTACAGCAATTCTCATACGCTAAAATGTATAAAAACGAAGAAATTAAAATAAAATGTTTTACAGTTAAAAATTCATAGTATCAACGAAAGCAGATTTCAAATGTTTTTTCCAGAAAATAGGATTTTGAAGAAGTAACTTTCTTCAAGCTTTCTTCAAATATATTCTTCTAAAATAGCTATCAAAGATTACCAGATGTTGATTACAAAGATTGGAAACATGCATATTTCAAACAATTAAAAAACACCAGTGGCTACTTGAAATTGTAAAAACATCTTTAAAAGAGCTTTTAGTTGAAAATTAAAAAAAAAAAAAATGTAAAAGTTTGCTTCGAAAATATCTTATTATGCCAGTTTTACATCATAATAAAAAATTAAAATGCGCCAAAACATAAAATAACGTTTTTGTTTCATAAAGATGCAAAAATAATAATAATAAAAAAATATTGTTACTTTCAAATATCTGTTTTATAAAATAATGCTTCGCGAATCCAAACAAAGCATGGCTTTTGCTAGTATGTTATGAATACGGTTCTTATTAATGAACCGAAACATGTCAACTCTTTAATTTAATTTTTATTTGTGACACCTTCTAAGTAAATAAATAAGAAATGTTTTTATACGTGAATGAAAAAAGGTGAAGTGATTTTGTTTTAGTTTTTGAAAAAACGAAAGCTAACAACAGTTTTAACATATTATGCTTAGTTACAATATTCATATTTAAACTTATCCTTTCATTCAGGAACATATTTTTACTATTTGGAAATGACCACAAGCTATTGGAACTATGAAAGTTTACCTTTCTTTTTAGGTGCGTTCGTAATTATGTAAATACGTAGCACCTATAGTTGTCGTTCAGTCCGTCCGTCTGTCCTTCTGTCCGCATATTACAACACAAAAACTACTCAACCGAATCGTTTGAAATTTAAAATATATAATTATTATATAATTTTGTAGAGTCATTTCAAATTTTATGAAAATCGGATGCATAGATCAATTACAGGGATAATCAAAAGTATTCCATTACATTACGGTCAATGGGAAAAAAGTTTCAAATGCATTTTAATCGTTTGAAATTTAAAACACACATTAATTACATAATTCTATCGAGTCATTTCAAATTTTATGAAAATCGGATGCATCCATCGATTACGGTGACAATCAAAATTATTCCGTTACATTACGGTCAATGGGGGAAAATGTTTCAAATGCATTTTAATGGTGTTACACTCATTCGAACAAAATAAAATTAATGTGCATCTGTAAAGTACGTATTATAATACACATTTTGCATAATATGTGGTGCAAAAAACATGTGTTATTGATTTACAAGCCACACATTTACAAAGTATTCCATTACATAATGGTATAGGGAGAACATTGGTGCGCATTTTAATTGTAATTAACTATTTACAATTTTATGAGATTGATATATGAGAGTGATATTTTTAAAATTTCGTTATCATACAAACGCACCTCATTTGCTACGCTTTACGTGCAATTTCCAACTTGTTCGAACTGTTTTGAATAGCATATAACTTCCTTTCGAAAATTTTAATATCGTCTGTATTTAGGTATTGCATTAATTATTGTATTTGATCTTTTTTGAAAGATATATAAGACTTATCACTACTTCTAATATCGAATCTCTTTATTTTTATAAGTTGTTTCACAAAGATTATAAGTTCAAATTTGTGTAGTACTATACTTATAGCCCCAAAAAATAATTGTGAGATCGTAACGAAACTTGGCAGTGCATTTCAGGCAGATATGCAAATGATTAGAAATGCAGCGTGATTTCGTATTGCGTAATGCCACTAGAGGGCGTTGATCTTTGTCCTCCTTGGAATATAAAACTGGTAAGCAGAACTTACTGAGTGTATCTTTTCTTTTGCAAAGGAAACACGGAGGTAGATATGCTGTAACGCAATTATCGAAAACAATATCAGCAGCTGTCAAAGCTGGAGAGGGGAAGAATCATCGGGATGATGGAAGCTGGGTGGTCAGCTCGGCGAAGTAGCTCGTCAAGTAGGCCGTTTTGATTTTACTGTAAGAAGGTGTTGGGACCAGTGGATTGAAGAGACGTCATTTACACGGCGACCAGGCTCGGGATGCCCTCGGCAAACTAGTCGTCGAGAAGACCGTCGCATCATACAAAACGCACGCGTATGATGCGACCAGCTGCGCCAGCTGCCTCATTGGCCGCTATCCAGACACAGACAGCGCACCTTCACTACGGACACCTGTGTCTTACCGAACAATCGCAAAGCGACTTGCTGAAGGACATCTTGATCGCGACGCCCATTATATGCGCTGCTAATGACACCCACCCACCGACGTCTCCGTTCGGAGTGCTGTCGCGCACGACGAGATTGGACTGCAACGGAATGGAACCAGGTTGTCTTCAACGACGGCAATCGTGTTCGTGTGTGGAAGCCTCATGGAGAACGCCAGAATCCTGTCTTCTCTTTAAAGCGACACACCGCTCCTACAACTGGTGTGATGGTACGGGGTGTCATTGCTTACGATACACGGCCACCCCCTAATATTGATCTGTGGCACAATGACAGCCCAGCGGTACGTCCAGGACATCCTTCAGCCTTCATCCTTCCTGTTGCTACTCGTGGCAAGGGTCCCAGGAGCCATTTTTCAGCAAGGCAATGCTCGGACACAGCAAGAATTTCACAAGCCTGCCACCGCCACATTACCACACTTCCCTGAACTGCTCGATCCCCGGATTTGTCACCAATGGAACATGTCCGGGATCATTTGGGACGGCTAGTTGGACACCTTGTGAATTTGGTTGAAGTCGAGGCGCTTTTACAGAAACTATGGAACGAGATGCCTCAGGACATCATACACTGTAAAAAAAATCTGTAGAACTACAAAACTAGTTTTTGTAAAGCTACAGAAATCTTCATGTTTACTGAAATATTATCTGTAACCAGGTATAATATTTACCACCCGCATAGTACAAATACATGAAATGTCTTAGTTTCACCTGTCAGCCAATCAGAAAGAGTTTCAGTAGTGACGTAATCACTATTTACGTAGCCTCAGAGGAGTGAAATGCATCCATCTTGAATCCGGTATTGATAAACATTTCTAGTTACTGAGTAAGTAAAGTTTTATTCTGTATGAGTTATATTTTATTACATTCCCTTTCTGCTTGATTCATAATAAGTAAAAATCAAAAACCCAGAAACGACTATTTGATTTTTAGTTATTGGCAAGCCAATCTGCCAATTATGTTCTGTTTATTACATATTTATCTTTCGGTGAAATAACTATTCTTTACATCTCTGTTTAATACATGTGAAATTTCTAATGTTTTATGTAAAAAATCAAATTTATCTGCTCTTTCTCTAAAATTTCACTTCCCTTTCTTGCCCTCTTCTCCACAATACCAAAATTTAATGTATTTAAAATTTGCTTTAAAAAAATTATTACTCAATTTGTTTCTCCATAGTGAATAAATTTCATTAATCATTCTTACATCACATTCATTTCATTAAAACTTCATATGTATTTCGCTTTTAAAATTTTGCTTCCGAATTTTCTTCAAAAACTCTTCAAAACTGCTTAATTTAAAATAACATAAAAAAGTACAATCTGTGCTCTGTGTGTTAATTTATTGTCGTAATGAAATATCAATTAAATCTTTCCAGTTCTTCCCCCACCCCTTCTTCAATTAATTACACACAGAAAGTCTAAAACTCTTTTATACCTCAGTGGTAGGAGAGGAAAAAGCCTAAATCGGAATTATTTAGAGGAAAGCTGGAAATTAATTAAATTCATTTAGTTTAGGTCTAGGATAAATGTATTAAGTTTTCCCCCTCTTACTAGGTTGCGTTAAGAAATATGCACAAATTTATAATTGGAAAATAAAATTTTATTAATTACCATAAAAATATCTATTAAAAAACCCTCCTAAAAAACCCTGTCAATGCAAATATTGTAGCCCTTAAAATTATAAATAAATTGATAACCGATATTTAACATTTTTGTTGAATTTTCATCAATTTTACTTCAAAGTATTGGCTAAATCGCTAACAAATACTTGAAACGCGAAAAGACGAGGTTATCCGTTTAACGTGCTTGTTATTATGTACATGCAACTTTTTTTTTAGTTATTGATGCATTATTTAGAATGGATATTTTTATATGGCTTAATCTCTTCATTGCCCAGTGGTGGAGTATTCAAGAAAGGACAAAAGTCTGGTTTAATTGCAAGAAATCTGGAAATTGTTTTAATCCTATCGACATAGATTAGAAATGAATGTACCAAGTTTCCTCCTTTTGCAAGTGAGCTTTAGCCACTACAAACAAATTAACTTTAAAAAGTGCATATTTTCATAATTTTTAGAATATTTCAAAAATGACTCGTAAATGATGGGATATATTGTTAATTACTTCCGATATTGTATTTGAAATATGTATCGCATTTAATATGATGCATATAGAGTGCATAACAATGCGTATGTATTAAAATTAAGGATATTGAAAATAAAGAGAAAGGATAGGGGGAAGCGGGGTAGAGCGAACACATGGGTGTGCATAAGACTTTTCTCTAGAGAAATTCAAGGTCAAATAATAGCACAATTATAAATTTCGATATTTGCGTAAAAGACAAAGATGGTATTAATAAAATGATTTTTGATAAGTATACAAGAATCTTCAGTTAAATTCATAAGTTTCAAACATTAGAAACATTGAAAAAACAATATTATAGACTTAAGGTAAAATATCTTTTACTTTAAACTATGGTTTAAGGTTGGCGGTGTTCGCTGCGAAATGAAAGGGAAAACAGCTATCATTTATGCAACACTTTCTCGATAATTACTAAATTATAATTCTCAAAATAAACAAAATAAATGCCTAACATAATTACAAAAACATCGTGAAGGCCTCAAAAATTAAAAATGTATATGTACACGTATTTAACAAATGTAGAGAGGATGAATGGGTAACTTGGTGTCTCCTTGTTCTAAGCTTTGTATTAGCGCTTAAGGCAAAATTTTGAAATAGAATTGCGACAAAATTATGAACATGGGTATTCATTTTATTGCAAATTTCAAACTCTAAGACATTTGAATTGTCAATGATTTTTACAGTTTTACTTGTTTTAAGATATTAAGATAATTTTTAAAAAAGTGTATTTTCTAACGTTAATTTAGAACATGGGGGGGGGGGTGAGATCTATCTTAATTCTAGATCTAAACTGGAGGGATTAAAACAATTTCCAGTTTCCACTAATTAATTTTGAGTTAAACGTCCTGACCACTGCGATTAAACTTTGAAAGAGAATTGTGGCATTAATGTTCAGCAAAAATATTAAATGTAGGGGGTCATTTTACAAGAATTTTAAGCCTTATTTTACGGTATTTAAAAAACAATTTTACTGTACATCTATATCTTTTTTTCTAACTCTCACCTAGTAGGGGAGGAAAATTAAATATATTCATTGTAGATCTAAGCTGGATTAAACCAATTTCCTACTTTTCCCTAATAACGAGCTCTACAGACTAATCACTGGGCTATTAGTACTTTACTTATTTCTTATTTTTAACTAATGTAAATAAGTCATCTAATAATCCCCCTTTCTAAAAAATTTTTTAAAAAATCCTCAACTGTTACTTTATTGTAACAATAAGTAATAGATCATATAGCTTTACCCTTCCTCTCACCGAAAATGACGTTATCGCTTCCCCTCTCTCCTTAAAGCATACAAAGTTTAGTCTTTTACAGTGATTAATTTTCATGTTTTGCACAATTTGTTAGTCTTCAATAACTTAAATTGTCAACCGTTTGTAAATCGCTCCCTTTTCTCCTTCAATAAAAAAAAGAAAATATGGTTATCTTTGTCGCCATGCTTACTTTTAAAATTATAAATCTTTAAATGTCTATTTTCTTCCTGCTGTATTTGTTATTTTATTATGATAGCAATTAACCACCTGAAATCTTCTCTAAGTCTCTCAACCTAAGATTTTATTACTTAGTAAGGGAGATGGGAGAGTGGAGTGGAATGGGACAGGAAATTTTTCTGTTTATGTTTCATTTATAAATATTTCACCAGTCAGGTATTAGACTAAGGAAAAGCATCCCCAATGTTCAGTTGAATAAAGTAGCTAATTTGCACAAACTTGCAATTGTAAAAAGAAAAAGATTATTTCAAGAACAAAAAGTAAATTTGCTTTATAATTTTTATGCTTTCTGTATATTAATGACTTGTTTAATTATATATGTAATTGTTTCCCTTTTTATAGAGCATTATACTATATATCATCCATAATTTAAACTATGTCGAAAAGCAGCATTTCTGTCTATACAAGAAGTTTAACGTAAAGTATAGGGAGGAATGGGACATGCCAGCAAATGAAGAATTAGGACAAGTCCAATTTCTTTACTTTTTTTTCTCTTAGTTGTAATTTCATTATAATTATAAAATCGTTTTGAAAATTATGTTTCTATAAGATTCAAAAACATTACAAATGTTTCATTTTGTATTTTATAAATCGAAATTTTGGTTTTTGTGTCAAATTTGATTTTCTCATCTTTGAAAGTTGTCTCATTCCTCCCCACTCTCTCTTAGTTTTTTTATATTCAGGCAATTTCAGAGCTTTAAGCGAGTAGTTCAGTTGCATGTTTGTTAATTTAATTATTTATAGAGGAAGTTTTATTTTTATGTAAAAATAGAAAAAAAGAACTCTTTGTTTTAAGAGCAAACAAATTAATCTTTGGGGCTAAACAAATATAACGTTATAATTTTTTGGGGGGAGGGGGAGGGTTGTCATTTGACATTGATGTCATTTCTGATCAAAATGTTTTCTCTTTTTATTTGTAACATGGTCTTTGGTACGAAATAGCATGTTATTTCTTTAGCCTATTATTTATTTTTATGAAAATACAAAGTTATTAAAATAACTGAATTATTATAAAATTATTTAATTCCTAAAATATAGTATACCCGAACGTTTAAGATTTCTATTTTTCTTCATATGTGTATGCATATATAATCACAGTTCGAGAATCCTTATGAAAAATATACTTCAAATGAAGCTGTGTTTACTAATAAAGAAAAAAAAATGTTGTCCTTCTTTTGCTGATATGAATTTCTATTTGTCCCTCACCCCTCTCTGTTCGGTGCAAATACAACAGCTCTTTATTATTGTTGCGAAGTGATCTGCATTCGCCAGTGTATTTGAAAGAGTTAAAATTCATATTTTTAATAATCGACTGCACTATAAATTATAGCATTTCAACTTTTAAAGCATACATTTTGTTTATCGAAACTTTCAAAATAGCATCTTGTAGAAAAGCTGCTTATGGAGTAAAAAGATTTTGGAGAAATAGATTGAGATTTCTTTTTTCAAACAGCTTACTGTGGGGGCTTGTAGATATCAGAAATTTAATATCAGAATATATAAACATGTTAAAATTGGTACTGATGATATATTGCAATAACTATCGTAAAGTGTATGGGAATAGAAAAATTGACAATTTTAAAAGATAAATGTATAGCAGATATTTCTGTACAAATAGATGCAAAAAGCAGTTAATCATTTTTTTTATACTATTTGCTCCTGAAGCATCTTTCAAATCTGTGTGTATTTTTACTTAATAGAAATATTTTTAAGCAAGAACTAAAAATCAGTTTAACACCATAGATTATAAAACACTTTCCAACACATTCAGAATTGTATCTAAAATTTCCACCGCTTAAAAAGGTTAAGTATGATGGCTTAGTAAGCATTTTATAAAACACGTAACACATTTCAAAACTTAATTTTAAAAATTACTATCAATTATTTGGAAAATATCCGAATTATTTTGTAGAACACTGCATAGGATCTATAGATTTGTATGTACACTACATGGCCAAAGATGACCGGTCACTTGCGATTTTAGACATTTTGATAAATATCTAGAAAAATACATGAGAAATTTTCTTGAAACGCTAAATGTGTAAATATAATAGTAAAAGTCATACACTGTCAGAAAAATTCGTCAATATACACTAAGTTATCGTTATTTTTTCACAAATAATTTCTGTTCTCCCAGAAAACGTATTTGTTCTGTGAGTTCATTCCGAGCTTCGAAAAATGAGGAAAAGTTTCCGTTTATATCCAGCACGCATGCGCATTGGGTCTGTTAGTAATAAGTTCGAATTTATTTTTAAAATGAAAAACAAAAATATTCTATTGATTAAAATGTCTAATTTAGTTTTAAAAGACAAAAATGTTTTCGAATTTAAAAATAAATAACAATTACTTTCTTTATTCGTTCAAAAATTCTCACAAATAGAACATCCATGTTTTTTCTCTAACATTCTATGTAATATATTTAAAATTAACATTTTTATACTATATTAATACTAAACGTAAAAAAAAACCCAGCCACAGTTTCATTAAAGATGAAATCTTTCCGAGATTAACTGCATAATTAAAAGCTTTTTAACGAAATACACCAACCCACACCATATGAAATGAAGGGTTCTATTTTAACGCACAATCATCATGAGCAGCCGTAGCGCCGTGGATTAGCGTTGGTCTGGTAATCCTGGGGTCCTTGGTTCGATCCCCGCCTCTTCCGCATTGATTTTTTCCAAACTTTTTTCAAGTGACGGATATTTTTCCTCTTTTGACAGAGAAAAAAATAAACAGAAAATCGTCAATATACAGACAATTTCTGGCAGCAGTGCTGCCAGTGCATTTTCTGTGAAAAGACGGAAGTTTTTTTGAGAGTGTACATTTCCATGAAGATTTTTTCCCGAAATTTCAAAGGGGGCCGTCAACAAATTAAAAAAATATGTTTTGGATAACCCTGGCAAAACTAATGTAGCAAAAGCGTTCAAACTGTAGATTATGATTAAGTGGGTTATTGTAATATACTGTGCTTATTCTTATGTGAATAGCATGTATACTCGTAGAAAAATTAAGGTTTTTATAAAAACAGTCTTAAATTTTTAACCGACTTCAAAGAGGAGGTTATGATTTCGACCTGTATGTATTTGTTGTTCACGCATAACTTTTGCAAATATGAACCGATTTTGATAATTCTTTTTTTGTTTGAAAGCGTATGAGGCCCATGTGGTCCCATTTGAATTTCATAAAAATCTGATAATTAGAACTTTTTTAAAAATAAAAACTTCAAATTTCAAATTCATTTTGAAGCAATCGACCAATTAGAAGTGTTCCTTTTGCATGCTTTTATGTTACACTTACATAGACACACGATTTTTTCACCGTTAAAAGTTTGAAGTTTTTGCTGCATCGTCACTCCACCGCTTTTATGGAATATCTCTATTTTGACCAATGATAATTCACCATAGTACAATGAAGTAATCATTTTCTATAAAAGCGATGGATAGACGATAAAGTAAAAGTTTCAATTTTTTAATAGTGTTCAAAGTGCAAAATCCTAACTGGACGAGGGCCAGGATTCACATAAATTTTGCGCTGTTTGTGAAACGAGATTTATTAACAAGAAAATTTATTTAAAAAAATTAAAAATTTGCTAAAATTCAGGCTTCTGATTCGTTAATCTGGTTTCGCTAGCAGCGCAAATTCTACCTGGATTCCGGACAAGTTCTCTTATGCAAGAAACCGGAAATATAGCATCTAGGGGATATAGTGTGGAAATCGGCTATCTCAGGGCGTGTTCAGAGCAACTTACAAAAGTAACCAATGTTACCGACCGATTTTAGGGCAGTACGAAAGCAAATTGTGGCATCAATGAAAACTATTCTGTTGAATTGTAGCTGACATCACACTGACGTCACATATCAATACAAAATAAAGTGCATAGATATGTGTAGCAAAATTATCTTTAGATTCAGATTTGGTTACCGGATTAGATACCAGAATGATTTCAGATTTCGTTAATGTAGGATTCCTCGATGTGAATATGACGACACATGGAGCACAATATACGATTGATTAAAAAGATTCTGGACAAAAATGAGTCATCAAGGGGGTCCTTGTGGCCGAGTGGTTAGACACCACGCTGCTAATCTCTTGAGAGCGTAGGAGATTGTGGGTTCGAATCCTACTGACTCCTTTGCACACACTCTTTATGTATAGCTCCCGGTTGTACTTTTCTTGTGTCGTAATATTTCCTTGTGCTATTTTGTCCTTGTATGTCCACGAATTTGTAAAATAATATGGATTATGTATTTATGTCTGTGTAGAAATAAAGGATCATTCGGCGTTCAATCGAATTCTACCAGGAAATCATCATCAAATTTTATAATAGAAAATGCCTAGCATTGCGATACATTGTTAAAAATTTATCTTTTGCTGCATCGTCACTCCATCCCTTTTATGGAATATCTCATACATACACTGTAAAAAAATTTACCCTTTTTCTGCATCGTCACTCCCCCGCTTTTATAAAATATGTGTCTTTTGACCCATGAGAATGCTCCATGATAGGCTGAAATAATCGTTTTCCATAAAAGCGGTTTAGTGAGTTTCAAATTTTTAACAGTTTAGTTGGGACAAAAGCGTCCGTGAAAAAAGTATTTAAGCATCGAATGCTGTCACTCTCTTATAGATGCAGCCAAGTACAGGTTATGATTTTCGGATTCCTCGTCGAATCATCACCGCTCATTTCCGATGCCTTTACTGCATTTATAGGAATTAGATTGTTGTTGTTTATCTATTGAATCATAGAGCGATTTTTATTAAAATCTTTCTTTTTGCTTTTTCTGACTGAAAGGGGGGGGTACTTTTGACTACACTAGAAACGCATTTTACTATTCATAGATACATGGAGTCATTTTGCTGTTTATACACATATGGAAGCGCTTTGCCGCTCGCTTATGTGTAAGGACACTTTACTTGAGGCATTGTGACCTTTCGATAACCACTTCCGATGTCCGTACGATTAGATGTTGACTTTAAGATTTCATGAATGCGGTAACTTTTCGTCGTGCCAGATCTGAGGAAGTTACCACATCCAGAAAAGCTAAAGATTCACAACGATACTAACCGATATTGTAAGTGTCTTTTGAAAAGTTGATAATCAAACAGTGACAAGTAAAGCGAATACATCAGAACTCAGCAAAGTGCGTTCATTAGTAATGCGTTGCAAAGAGCCATCATATGTCAGTACACATAATTATGTGTTACGGTATAAATAACTAAAAAGTAGGAAATAAATTTAACTTTTTCAAAAAAATGTATAACCGACTCCAAAAAAAGCGCTAAAAAGAATTAAATAATTCTATAAAATTCTCTAATGACAAATCGTTATCCAATAACCACACATTGACTATCATGTACCGGTATAAAATTGTTAAATTTAATATATAGAATTTAATATCCACCAAACATAGGTTTTCCAGAGAATATTTATTACAAGAGATTAATTTACATATTTTTGATTTAATTTTTGAATATATACATATAAAAAGTAAGGAATTACTTTTTGAAGTTGGTGCCAAATTATCTTAAGTATAGTAAGAATTGTGGATATATTATGTCTAGTACCATAAATAAAATAGGGAAATCATTATCGATTATGATTGTTTGGCACCAACTTCAAAAAGTAATTCCTTACTTTTTATATGTATATATTCAAAAATTAAATCAAAAATATGTAAATTAATCTCTTGTAATAAATATTCTCTGGAAAACCTATGTTTGGTGGATATTAAATTCTATATATTAAATTTAACAATTTTATACCGGTACATGATAGTCAATGTGTGGTTATTGGATAACGATTTGTCATTAGAGAATTTTATAGAATTATTTAATTCTTTTTAGCGCTTTTTTTGGAGTCGGTTATACATTTTTTTGAAAAAGTTAAATTTTTCCAAGTTTTGACGGATTCTATCAGCTAATTTTGAAATAGTTGTAACATTCGATACGAAGATGAATGTTGGTTTTTCTAGAATAATATTCATTATAAATTTTATTAAATTTTTCTTTAGTTTTTATGTTAACATTTAACTTTTCTTTTTAGATGCATGAAGAAACTGAAGTACATCTTAAAAACAATGTGAGCCCGCTGGACGACGAAATTTGAGGAAAAAGAAGCTCTAATCAATCAGAAAAATCTCGTGAACATCATTCTTGCATTTTAATATATTCTGCAGCACTGAAGTTTTCCATTTGTTTTAATGTAATGACATTTTGACAGTCATTTTTTAATAGTGTTTTAACATATATATACATATGAACTTGATTATTGTTATTTAGACAAAACATGACTTCAAAAATACAAAGTATGAAATCCACAGGTATTTGTATAAATATTAATTATGTAATGTTTGCAAAATGTGAGTTGTATAAAAAATATGCTTTCTTATTGCAATGAATTTAATAAATAGTTATTTAATAAATATACTCATATTTCATTGTATTTTGTTATTTATACATATTGCATTTTTTGGTTGTACAGATATGGATATTATATTTATATCAAACGACAGCTTATAATATTTTCCAAAGCAATATACATTTCTTTTTGTTTCCATTTTAGTTTCCATAAGCTTTCTACTTTTAGAAAATTGCTGAGTTTTACTGATTATAACATACTGATAAACAATAAAGAGTTCGAAACCTGCCCACAATTACTGTTGATGTATCAAAGATGTATTTTTCCCGTACATATGTTAAGGTGTATATCAACTCTCATATATGTAACTATTTGAGTTAAAGATTCTAATTCCAAAGGAATGTTAACCACATAAGAATTCTACTAAATGCATACATATTTGATTCATTCTTCGGGATCTTTAAGCTAGGTTAGTTTTAAATTCATGGTCTTGTCAATAATTAAATTTTTCCTCTTTAATATTTCAATTTCAAAATAAACTCTCAAGCAAATAAAGTGTTAAAGACATATGTAAAATATGTAATGTATTAAGTGTAGGCGGTGCAAGAAATGTATGAAGAATAAGTCGTGGAAAAAGATTACCCCCCCCCCCTCCCAAAAAGGGGGAGGAGAAAGATTCTAATAATTAGTTATAACTTCACTGCATATTCACTTTGGTGTTTTCTCATAATATAAAAGTTTTTAAATCATGTATTGGATTAGATGAGGCACAGTGTTTAATTATATATGTATATATATATAGAGAGAGAGACAGAGAGATAATATCGCCCTTACAATTTGTAAATTTCGTTTGTCATAATTATACCAATAACATTTTTAGGCATATTTTAAAACTCAATTATGTACCTTACTTTGTTTTTATTGGCCTTTTTTAATTTAACTTTTTTAACTACTTCAGCTTATCTGCTCATTTAGTGCTGTTGTTATAGTGGCCATTTAATGTAAAATATGACTTTGTACATTTTGAAATGTCTACAGTGAAACTTTAGTGCGTAACATACAAATATTTACGTCAATTGCTGTGGTAATACTGAAACACAAGTCAGGCCATATTGTTCATTTTGTTTCGAAGTATTTTGATACATTAGGAAAACTTCACTCTGGAACTTCATATTGAAAGGATTCTGTAACAACTCCAATTAATAGAAGTATTAGTATGCAATATATTTATATACACGTAAAATCTTTTTGGAAAATTGCTGGTAAACCACTGGTAATACAACTGCAAAATTATTTTACAGTTACAAATATATTTTGGTAAGTGCAAAAAAAGTTTTAAATACAATACTAAAAAATCATTAGCATTTTTACTGTATTAATTCTTCTACTGTTGCAAAGAACTTTCTGGCGAGAATACAAAAACTGGCTCAACTATAAAACAAAAAAGAAGGTAATTTTTCTGACGATACCTTAATAAATTTTCATTTTTTGTAAAGTACATTAAAAGTTTAGTTTACAATTTAAAAAAATTCCAAGTAAATGTGCCATGAAATCCCTTGCAAATGTACAAGAAAATTCTCAATAAATTTACTACAAAATCCTTTGTAAGAATACTAAAATTCAATAGAAAACTCCCTAAAAAATCATTTGTACGCTTACTAAATAATTCTTGGGAAACTTACCAAAATATATTTAGTAATCGTCATAAAATATCGCTAGTAAGCTTACTAAACTATATTTAGTATATTTATAAAAACTAATAGGAGAAACTCCCTTAAATATCATTAGTAAATTTACTAAAAATTCTTTAGTAAACTTCCGGAACACTCGTTAGTAAGATTACTAAATAATATTTAGTAAATTTACAGGCGATTCTTTGGGAAACTCGATAAAAAAAGGTTAGTATGTTTCCTAAACAATATTTAGTAACAGTCACTAAAGCAACTTTTGTAATATTACACGATTTTCTTCTGTTGCGGTTACATAAAAAATTCTAGGCATCCCAGTTTCCTAGAAAATACTTAGTAACCTTACAGAATTTTTTTTATAGTGTACGGAACTTGCATGCCTCAATGCCCGCACGTATCGTATCGTGATTTCGCGCTAGAGGAAATCAAATGGAATACTAAAATTTCCGTTCATTTGTACTTTTTATCTGCAATAAATGATCCTTTTTCTTTGTTTTTCCAATCACTTACTTATATCACAGTAGTACTCACGCGTGTAAATTTTCGTTTCATCTGGACGTTCTTTTCTTTGTACGCAAATTTTATGGCAATTAGTGCATTTAAATGACTGTGTTTTCTGAATTTAACTCTTGAAGCTCGCTGATTAATAATAATAGTAATAATAATAATATCAATAATAGAAAATAGTGAAATCATCAAAATCGGTTAATAGTTTTCTTGATCTTTACCCATATAATTAGTAAAAAACTTGTCAGATGTGCAATCACAAAAATTTCTTCTATCTTTTACATGCTAATATTTCCTGAAAAATGCAGCATAGCAATGCCACCGGTTAGGTGATTTAATCCAAAATCTAGTCAGCAACAACGCATGTCCCCTTGCAACTGAATCTGAAGTTTTATGATAATCCGTGCATTAGTTTTTGCGATAGAGCTGCAAAATCTTAATAATAAACTGCATAACAGGACCACATGCTGGGTGATGTGCACAAAAAACTATTCAGGACCAATTTTTTATCAGGTGCTGAATCAGGTTATTGAATCTGAAGTTTGATAAAAATCCATGCATTAGTTCGTGAGATATATTTATTGCGAAATCAGGAAAAATGCAGTATAGCAGCGCTATCTGTACATTATCTGTTACACCGCGCCATTTGTTACATCAAAATGTAAACTACACCAATCTATATGAAGGACTAACTGAAACCTGAAATTTTAGAGAATTTCGTGCATTAATTCTTGATATAGAGCTATACCGATAATCACAAATAATGCACCATAACAGCCCCACCTGTTGAGTGATCGGTACCAAAACGTTAATCAGCACCATATTATCTAAAAAATAAATAGTTTTATGAAAATCCATGCTCCAATTTTATGAGATATGGATATTGTGGAAATTTTAAATATGCAACATAACAGCGCCATCTTTTGAGCAATATGTTCCAAAACCTAATCAGACCTAGTTTATGTCAAGGTCTAATAAAATCTAAAATTTTGTGAATTCTGTGTATTAGTTCTTGAGATAGAACTATTGCGATAGACATGAATAATGCACCATTGCAGCGCCATCTGTCGGATGATTTGCACCAAAACGTAATCAGCAACTTGTTATACCAAGTAATAACTAAATCTAAAGTCTTATGAAAATCCATGCACTAGTTCTTGAGATATGACTATTGCGGAAATTGCGAATAATGCAACATAGCAGCACCACCTGTTGAGCAATATACACCAAAAACAATCACGTCTTGTTTATATCAAGGTCTAACCGAATCATTTTTTTTTTGAAATTCCCCTTCCCCCCCGTGCATTAGTTTTTTCATTATAAATCACCCCCAAAATTTGTATATATATAGACAGACAAACTCACTGACATATTTACAGACTCACAGACAGACATTTTGTAAAAATATTTTTTTCGGATTTTCTGACCCCTAAAATATGTAAATCCGATGAAAACCGGATTAAAAAAAATATGAAATCCAATATTTTCTTCTTTTAAAGATAGTAGAAAGTAAAAATATATTTAATAGTTTTTAAAATAAACTTCTAGCTCTGTACTTTCACTTAGTATAAAATGCCCTGAATATTAAGTAGACATGTTCCTGAAGATTAATAATGTATATTTATTTTTTTTTTCGGCAAATTACTTACATAGCATGACAAATTGGTAACCAATTAAAATTGTTTTATAAGATTAACCTTAATTATATTCATTATTTTAAGTATATTTACTTAATATCGATATATTTCTTTTTAGAAAATTTCGTAGAAGATTTTTAAATATTCATTTGCCCTTCTAGTAATCTTAAACGAGAAAAGATATTAGTGCACGTCTAAGGGCTTATTGAAATACTTTTATTTAGGTGATATGATTTTGTACGTTACTAAATACTTTTCCTCCAGCTGTGTAATCCAACTCGTAAGATTTTTTATTTATTTATTTATTTTTAAAAAATCACATATTTGTAATAAAAGTAAAAATTATTTAAAAAATTTCAAGTAAAAAATTACTTTAAACTGGCATTCTTTCTGTAAGTTGTGCATTTTAGTTACATTAATATCTTAAAATAGTCTAGGTTGATACTCTAGAACATGGTGAGCATAGAATTTATTATTCATCTACAATATAACATAAAATAAATTGACTGTAGAAGAAAATATAAAATAATTGAGTTATTTAAGCTTGCGAACAATAATTGCTAGAAGTGCGTTTTTAGTTGTGGTATGCATTTTTAATTTTATTTAATTTTATTTATTTATTTATTTATTTTGTATATAAATTATATAGATCATATCCAGAGCTCAACAAAAGTTTTGAACAACGTCCGGTCATGGGCTAAAGTTGATAAATGAAAACTTTCAGCAGTGCTATGCATATAACTAAATTATCTTTTAGCATACTTTGTAGTTTTACATACACATCTATAAATCAAATACAAGGATGCAGCCAAAAATAGTACATATTCACGACTATTCATGGTAATAGCAGAAATTGAATATTCAAACCCATTACAGTCAATCAAGATAACTTTGCTAATAATCAGGGTAATTTTGCGCTAAATCAAAGTAACTTTGCTCCACGTTTACGAAACTTCCATGGTGGAACCTTCAAGAATTCTTTCCAATGAGCTGACAAACTTTCATTTGTGCCGCTATCTCTGTTTTGAAACAAAAAAATAAAAAAAAAAAAAAAAAAAAATCCGTTGAATTTACGGCAAAAACTGCAGGAATCTTATGCGTAAAAATTGCAATAAGATTCGATATAATAAAAAAAATTGCATCTAATTTTCCTTCAATTTTTACGCCAAAAACTACTGGCAACATTGCTGCCATCAATTTTTGCCGTAAATTAAATGGATGTGCTTTAATGTGTATATGTTTTTAATCCACTTATGCATCATCTTTTAACTTAATTAACCATGAAGTTTTGTTGTAGCATTCTGAATGTGTCGTCAAATAACCTAAGCTGTTTGCAAAGTTTTTTTGTTCTTGAACTTTTATTTACACGGTTTACGTTGCGTTTTTTTTTTTTTTTTTTTTTTTTTTAATTTATTTAAGGTCTTTAGTCCTCAAATTATAGTGAACAAAATGGCAAAGGTTTCTTAATCTACAAAAACATACTATAAGCAAGTACAAAACCATTCAAAAAACTTTTCCAAGTCACCAAAAATTCCGAAAAGCGTTCCTTTACCTTTAAATACACCAACACTTATAGAAACAATTTATTTTCTAAATTTAAACAAGAATTTATAAAAAAAAATGAATTTTTACTTGCGGCTTTGCACAGTTTTTTCAAAGCCTTATTATTATTTCAGCAGTGGTTTTCTTTTAATAATACAGTTAACCCCTTCGTAATGCACTTTGCTTAATTTTAAATTTTTTACCACTCAATTTTCAAAACAGAAAATTTTCTATTCATGAATTGAGAAAATGCTCCAATTAAATATGGTACAATTTACAATAAAAAATAACTAGTGGAAATAATAAAGGATTCTTAGTATTTTATATGTCATGTATACCAGTCGCTGATCCGCAAAGGGTTCATAACATATATGTTTAGTGTACGGGACCCTCTGAGCGTGAATAATAGTCGCACTTGACCATTTTTTAAACTGTATATCAAAATAATAATAATAATAATAATAAAAACATATATATATATCTTTCCACTGAAACGTATATTTTTCAAGAGAAAAACCATTTTTTTTAATTAGCTTGGTAAAATATGAGATTGAAAGGCTTTAAAATTATCGTAATTTATTTATTTTATTTTATCATTTAAAACATGCTACAGAGGTTTTAGAATAAAAAACGGAAAACTGAATCTAAATACATAGTAATTAGAAGAAACAATGTAATAATTTTTATAGTGATTGTCCATGGATGTTTTAAGCATTATTAAAAACTGTAAAAGCATCTATCACAGAATGTATTTTTTTAGGATTCGATGTATTCAAATTGATCTCATTTCTATGAAGAATAAATTACGGTACTTATTACAATTAGTTTTCGTTATAAAATGCGTATATGTTGAACAATTTTCTTTAAAATATTTCGTTTTGATGCCATTTTTTTGTAAAATATAATTTTTGTAACAAAAAAATACCTAGTTTTTTTTTTTTTGAGTGCAGGAAATAAATTAATATTTCTGAATAAATCTTTTTGAAATCCTAAAAATAAAGTAATATTTATACATTTAGATATTTCAAAGTAAAAGACATATAGGAAATGAGTTGCTTTAAAACATTATTTTTTTTTATTATGAGGTACCTTAGGATAATAATGTAATGGTGGGTAACAAGGCTAAGTGCTAACATTATGCTTAATTATCAAGGAATCCAGGAAATAGCACGTTCTGAGCAAAAAAGCTTTGTCACATTTAAATCACAAAAAAATTTAAAGTTAATTTGTTCCTTTTGTAGACCTTATTGCTGGAAGAAACACGTCAGAGTCAGCGCCCAATCTGAAATATGAGAAGTAAATTGTATGAATTGAAGACTATATATTTATCAGTAAATCCTTTTTTTATTCCCCATATTTGTAGAGTATTGCATATATTTATAAAACACAGTAGAAGATTTTGGATTTGTTAGCGATTCTGAAAATTCTGGATAAGCTCAAAATCCGTTATTCCCAAAATGAAGCAAAAAGATGAGGAGCTGTATCCATTTATCAATTGATTAGTGACAATATTAAATACACAATGGCACGTACTACTATATTTGGATGCAACCCTTCATTTTTTTTTTTTCATTTTTGGTAACAATTGATTTTCAGCTTATTCTGTCAACGATCACTTTCAGAATTTTTAAGCTATGTTTTTGAGACTTCCACAAAAAATGCTGTATGCATTTAGCTAACAAAATATGTAAATGAAATTTTGATAGCGTTCACGCAAATGCATTAAAAATATTTAGTAAACCTACTTATTTTCATACAATTTTTAATATTTCTTAAATTATGCTCACAGAGCATTCTGTACAATGTTGTTTGCCATACTTTCGGAAAAGAGCATTGTTTTATATTAAGAACTCTGCAAATTATAAGCAAAACACTTGGAAAGATTTGAGACTGGTTTTAGAAAAACTTCAATTCCTCTACGAGTATGCATGCTATCTGCATAAAAATGCACAATTACAGTAAGCAACTTAATCATAATCTACTGTTTGAACTATTGTGTTACACTAATTTTGGGGCGGTTATTTAAAAGATATTCGTTCTTTTTCAATTTGTTGACGGTCCTCTATGGAGTTTCGGGGGAAAAAATCTTCATGGAATTGTATGACCTGAATTATTATACTTATGTAATTAGTACTTATTATTATACTTATGTTTCCTAATGTATTTTCCTAGATATTTAACAAAATGTCTAAAATGGCAAGTAGCCAATCACCTTTGGTCATATAGTGTATACATATTTAATAATGTCGCTTCTTTGAGTCCCATTATTGTTTATAAAGATAATACCTAAAACTAACTCATGAAAATTGTTAGATCTTAACCTGGCATTAATACCCCAGAGCACCTTACTATTATTTTTTTATTACATTACATTTAAACCTAAATAAGTATGTAAATATACTATTCAAGAAAGAAAAAAGTAAAAAGCATTTATGTACATAAAATAAAAATTTTTTTTCGTTCCAGCAACCATAAATCGAATAATAAAATTTATTTAACAAAAATGGCTTTTTTGTTTATTCCTGAATTTAAATGTAAATAAGTTCCTTCAAATGCAGACAGAAGTAAGTAAAAGTTTTTCTGTACATTTTAACTTTTAAACATTTCTTCAACATTTTATTCAAATTAGGTTTTTATTTTTAGAAAGAAAATTTAATTTCTAAAAGCACAGTAAGAACAGTTAAATATGTTAAACGTTTTTTATTAATGTTTTAAACAATTGAGAAAAACGTTTTCTTGAAATTAGTATCACATTTAAAATTTTTCTGATTTTAAGGTAATTATTGCAGATTTTCTAAAAATATATAAGGGGTTAAAAATGGTGAAAAGTTTATATATATTGCATATTTTGAATTATATTTTTCAAACTGTTATGGAAATTTGAATGCTTACATAAGTACCAGAAGATTTGGCAGTCCTGTCTTAGTCCATGGTTGGGGCTTTTAGCATAGTTGTTACACCCTGTTAGGTGGGGCTTGTTGTGCTTAAGCCATTTGGTAGGCCTCCCCACTTAGTTGAAACTGAAACTGTACCAGAAGATTGAAAAGGTGAATCGTCTTGTTCCTATCTATTTTCATTTACCCTGCATAATCTATTAAATTTATGAATTAAGGGCAAGAACGTCGTCTCTTCAAATTTTATTTATGCTTTTTTATTCAATATAGCATAATTTCCGCATGTAAAAAATGTAATTTTATAATTGGTTTATTGCCTCCTTGCTTATATGCTAAATTTATTAAAGTTAAATACACACATTGTTAACAACATTTCTGTGAAATTACATAGAAGATTTACATACGGATAATCCATTCACTTAAGTCTTATGTAAAATTAAACAGATTAGAGAAGCAGATTCTGTTAAATAACAGAGAAAATTTTCGGTACATTTCTAATAGACTCTGTAAATAAACATTGTTTAAAGGGCACAAGACACAGTAAATTTACTTTTAAGGATAATAATTTAATTTAGTTTTTAAAATTAGTAAATCACTCAATCTGTAGTAACTTCAAAGAACTTAAATTTCCCGTAAAATTTTAAATTCTTGTGTCTAACACATCTTTTTAGCCGTCCTGAAATTGAACCCGAAATCCCTTGACAGTAGATGAACATCTTACTGACTGAGATATATGAGACAATGCTACTCAGAGAAAAGAATGTCTTTTATTATATAGCGTGGAAAAATCCCAATAAAATCTGATAAGATGATTTTTCCCTTTCTAAATTATTCCAAGGAAAAATCTTTAAATTAAATTTTCTTATTTAATATTTCTAATAAAATTGCAAACGAATTTTAAAAGTGTATTTAGAATTACAAAATTTAACAAAGATAAAAATAGCTTTAAATAAAGACATGAAAATCCTTACAGGGAATTAGAAGTAACAAAATGGAAATGTGTGTAAAATGATGACCGAAAAACTCAATGGAATGCATTTAACAACCGACAACTAGTGTAAATTTACAGAGAGTTTCGCTTTTTTTTTCGGTGTTTTTACAGAGATTTTTAACAGAGCAGATGTGTATTTATGACAAAAAACATTTTCATAGCTTTAGAAGTAATCATTAACCGTAAATTAATTTTAAGCCATTTTTCTGTTACCGTCCGCAGTTATTAAATACACAAATCATTTGTCTGATTACAACTGTTTACGACTTACAAAAGCGATGGAATTAGTTACGAGTCAAGTCGCTTTCTTCAAAATGCATAAAATGGCTCCGAAACTGCAATAACGAAATATTAGAAACAATAAATAATATAAAAGATAAAGATTATAAAATTGAAAATATTACAACCCTACAATGTGCAATTTCGTTGTTTGACTATCTACACTTATAAAGGTGAAACTAAGGAGTGCTGACCCACTTTTTACCAAATGAATTTCTATATTTTAAGTATTGAGCATAAAATTTAGTTGTTTTATGCATCACTTTATTCGTTAAACAATCAGTTATCAAAAGAAACTTCATACATAAGTGTAAAATATAAGAAAGTTGAAATATTATAGATTTTAATCATGAGAAAATAATGGATCAAAGATATAGTAAATGAGTATAAAGTGTTATAGTAAAATTAATGTGAGTGAGCGTGGAGCCACAGTCGTGTCTTCCCTTAATTTTTAACTCTGCTGCTTTCATAAATTATAATACTTTCTAGTCTTTCCACCTATTTTATTTATCTACTGTTAGTATTATTTAAATGGAAAAAAGTTCCTATTAACTTTCACATTCATATTTCTTTAACAATTTCCTTGCAGTGGATAGTTTAGTAATTTTTCATGTCTCCTTTTATTCAGTTTTTTCCCATCATTTTTTTCCCATCACAACCGTTTTACTGAATAAAGCTCCTTTATGTACATAAATTTACCTAGTAATGATTCAGTATTCTCCCATTTCATTGTACGCGTACAGCTTCAAATCAGGACAAAATCTTGCAGTTTCAGCTACTGCACTCCGAAATCACCACTTTCAAATCTGCATATATTTTTTAGAAGTGCAGGAAAATTATCATCATTAATTACGTCATAGGGCGCCATTATGAACTCAGTTTAAGTGATAAGCTGAAAAATGAAATCTTGTAGTCAGTTGTACTTTTCCCTCACAGACTAACACTTTTAACATGATAACATCATGTACGCCAAACTTACTACAGGAAAAATCAGTGTACAGTTATTTTACTTTAAATTACTTCATTAATCAAATTACTGTAATAGTACTAATACAGTAGAACTACGTTTTTTAAGGGGAAAGTACATTTTATAGCTAGAGTATCACGGAAAATAAAAGTTAATAGCTTTTTTTCTTAATAATAGTCAAGTGCAAGTATTGTTCATGCTCAGATAGTTCCGTACAATAAATATTTGAATTATTAACAGTATTATTAAAAAACCATTGCTAAAAATATAATAAAAATATATAGAGGCTTTGTAAAAAAAAAAAAAATTTGGACCGTAGGATTAGGTACAATACAGCCTATTTTCCTAATACCTCTTTTACATACAATACAGCTGTATATGCTATGAAAGGATAAATGGGTTTGTGTTAACTCATACAAAATAAGTAAAAATTATAAAACAAAGTCGTGAGTCCATGGAATAACCGAAATTAAATTTTAAGGTACATTTTTATACTTTAATAAACAATCCTGAAATACATTATTTTGCATTTACTCATAAATAAATATGATGTACTTATATGCTGAATTTCATTAAAATCCCTGACGTGTCAGTGCAGATGCTTTGTTCATTTTGTATGAAATACCCCGCATAGCATAAAATTTCAAAGAGATGTGAAGCCTAAATATCAATATTGCAACTCTTTTTTAATTATTTAATCCTAATATGTTCATGAAGAACTCAACAATAATTATTCATTTCATATATTTTAATTTACTAAAAAATTGAATCTTCTGTCAGAAATACGTTTTTAAGATAATTTTGTAAATACAAAGAAGCTATGCCTCTTGGTTTTTTTGCACCAAAAAAGAGTTTTGTTGTTGCTTTCAGCTTATTTCATTGTTAATGTAAAGTGTTGCACAATCTGCATTTTTATTTTCTGGAATCTCTTGAAGAGGGATTTAGTATTTCAGAAATAGCAATTTATCTTTTACCGTTGTTATCGTAAGTGAAAAAGCTTTGGACACTAAACTTTCTCTTACAATATATTCAATTTTTTTTACATGAATTATCTGATTTTAAAATGTAAAATGTATATGCCATCATGACATTTATTTACTGCGTAGAACATCTGAATTTAGAGCCATAAATATTTACCGTGCGAACGTTAATTTTTCTAATGCTATTTAAGATTTATAAATTTGTAAAGTTAGTAATACCTCTTTTAGGTATTTTTATAGGTTAAATATGTTCAAGACAGTCAATATATACACATAATTTTATATAATTTCACATGTAAAAAATTCATCGCGCGAACATAGAGCAGATCAAATAGTAGTAAGAAAGTTCATTCAGAAAATTTTGTAAAAATTCGTAAAATACAATATCACACAGAAAAAATATAGGCCTTAGTATTATTTAAAATTGTCCAATTACACTGGCATCCAAAAAATAAGGTACAGCCGGTTTTTTGCGTCTAATTTGCAAATGAATGCCTATAGAAACAATAAATTTGGAGCAAATGTACGCTAAACTGTCATTTATTAAATGCGACATAGGAATTTACTTAAGTTAAACGTATAAATGAAATTACAACAAAAAAGCACTCATGGTAGAAAATTCCATTGTTGGAGAAATCAGTTCATCACAGTATTATGCAGTAAAATGGGACAGAAACATTGAAAAACTGGTTCTAATACGTAATATGTGTCCACCCCGGATTTCAATGCATTGTCGACATCGACTTTCTATGCTCTTAATTAAATTGTCGGACACCGAAATAAGTAGCGCTGATCAGATATGGAGTAAGCCTTGTTCCAGCTCATTTAATGACCTTAGAGGAGGACTTAAAGCCGCAACCCGTCTTCCCAGATCACCCTTAACCCTCCAAGCGTCTTGCAAATGGGTAAAATTGTAATGTTGTTTTCTCTGCATTTTGTTTTAAATGCTAATAAAATGTGATTCTTTCAATATTGCATAAAAAATCTTATTTAGGAATATAAATGTAATCCTTGAGAGTCTTAATCATTCTTCAATGCTTTGAAAATTCATTAAATTTATAGAATTATAATATCTTAAACATTGCTTATATTGCAGTGAAACCTGGAGCTTAGTGTACGGAATTTTACGGGCCAAACGCTTAGAGGGTTAAAGATGTTCTATCGAATTCAAGTCTGGAGAGTGAGTTGGCCATTCGTTTCTCTCCAGCCCGTAATCCTCAAGATAATCCTCAACAACCACAGCTCGGTGTGGTCTCGCATTATCATCCATTAGAATGAAACCAATAGCACCGGCATATGCCACGCAGATATGAATCAAGGATCTCATTCCGATTTCTCGCACCAATCAGAGTTCCTCCATGGAACACATGCAGGTCAATGTGGCCTCCGAGTGAGATCCCTGACCAAACCATGATTCAACCGTTTCTGTACCTGTGTGTTTCGACAGTGTTTGATTGATGGAATCGAGTGCATTGTTCTCTCCAGATCAGCATACATCCTGAATTGCTCTCCAGTGTGAATATGGATTCGTCGCGTCGGTGAAGATTACAGAAACCCACTGTTGTCTGGTTCAAGAAACATGTTGTCTTGCAGAACATAAGCTGGCCCTTCTCTGTCGTCTGTTGAGGGGTACAGACACAACTGGTCGCCTTGCGTAGAGACATGCACTGTGAAAACGTCTTTGCACCGTAGTAGCGGAGACTCTTCTCTCTGATGCTGCAAAGTGGTCTCGATGAGTTGCGGCACAGTAGTGCGTTTTCTCCTTTGGGCCGAAAGAGCTAGGAACCGGTCTTCTGCAGGTGTGTAGCACGTGGGCGGAATGGAACATGTCTTCTGGACACAGAATCTTCGTATTCATACTGACCCCAGAGTCGCTGGACTACACAGAGAGACACATTGTGCCGTCAGTAGTATCGGCCTGTGAAAACGACTTCTTTCAGACATTTCAAGACTCTACTGGTTTTTGTGAAAAAAATTGACAACAATAGTTCAAATACAACTAAACGTACACGCGAAATTACGAAAACTTCGTAACTGCATATTTTTCCCTCGTTCACAAATATCTATTCTTTTCTATAAAAGGAAAATGGTAGCTGTAATTTTTGAGTAAATTTTTTAAAGCTTATTATTGTCAATCATATAAACTAAAAGATTAAACTCTCAGTCAGATTAAACTAGTTTAATCTGACTGATACTTTTTTTTCCAGTGAGCTTCGAAAAACATGTTGCACCTTAACTTTTGGAGGTCAGTGTATTTTAAAAGATTATTGTTATAATTTTTCTAATGTATGTTACATTTTAAACTTTTAGTTCGGAACATTTTTTAAATCTAATTAAAAAACTGATTTTTTAAATTTTATTTGTAGTTTATTTAATTTTATCGATTAATATCCTTTAATTAATATTCCATTTTCAAAAAATTCATACCAAATAAGTGAGTAAAAAATTTGGAAGTGCGTCCATAAAAAAGTCAAAACTGTTCGGTGTGGCGTACATTACATTTTGAAAACCACCGCTGTAAGGGTTAATATATAGGATTATTTTCGACGATTTTTTTCGAAAATCATTTCCAAGACTGCTTTTTATACTCCTGCTACGATATGTAGTTCGAGCGCTCATCAAAACCTTTGCTGAATTCACGCGAATCGAAATTTGTGTATAACGAAAAAAAAAACGCTACTAAGAATGAATTTGTTAAAAATACAAAACCTAGCTCATTGTAGTACAAAATCAAGAAATTTAATGATAACTTGTACAATTAAAATAAAATAAAATTATTATTAAAATATATTAAGTTCTTGTTTTTGTGCACCAAGTTTTATATTTTTAACAAATGCATTCTTAGTAGTTAAACATTATGGTGCAACTGTCCAGTTTATGTATATTAGTTGTAAATGCTTAGGAAAATACGATTTTCTCAAAAGGTATGAGACCTAGGGTTACTGCTATAGTTTTCCTGCAAGTTTTAAATTACTGTCTACAATCTCTTATTTTTTTCACAATTTTACTCTCAGTAGATTCGGAAATATATAGACGGGGAACATATGTTTTCACAACATTTTCGACGATATAATTAAATATATAATACTTAAAAGATATATTTTTTCGATTTCAGTGTCACAAAAGCTTTCTCACGAGCCCCACATGATATGCAAAATTTTTTTATGTAAATTAATTAGCCCCCTATATTTTTCCTAAATATTTTTGTGACTGTTTACTAATCTGTAAATATATTATGTCAATAATTTTTACTATTTCCCCCAATTTGAACTTTCCACGTTTCACAGTTTACGGTAAAATGACTGTGACAGACAGACACAGGAATGATGTTATAATAGTTTCGTTTTCAGTGGTCAACTACGAACCTTAAAAATTTAATTACTCTGTGTTAAAACATGATACAAAAAACCATAAGTGTGAAAAAAAGTTTTAGAGAAAAAAATTTTAAGTCACTTTCATAATTCAGAAATTTTTGAAAATCATTTCGAAAGAAGCTGCAAAATAAAAAATTTTATAATTCATTTTTAATTGGGTATTTTTTTAACTTGAGTATAAAATATCAGAAAACATATCGCAGAAAAATACCAGAAAAAATACAAATATGCTGCAATATTTTTCTAGATGTTTTTAAAGTTTCGATAAATGAGTTTATATTAAAAGAAAAATGAAGCAACCATTAGATTCATGATTAAATGCATTATTTATACATTTCATACATATTTAATACATTTTTTAAATATAAATAATGATTCATAATCTATTTTTAGCCAAAAAAATATTTTCTTGTGTATTCTTGTAATTTTTACATCATTGCGAATAAAGAAAATATCATTATCTATCATCCGCACAATTTGCCAGTTAAGTATCGTGTTTCTTTCAAGATTAACGGATGAGGCAATATTTATATGTATACATATTACATCATGGAGTGATTTATATTAAGACTTATTATGCAGCTAAAACACACACACACTCACACTTATATATATATAAATGTATACATATATAGTAACAATAATAATCATGTTTATCACCTAAGATAATGAATGTATCCCGAAACAAACACGACTTCGCTAATAGAAAGGGAGTATATTTTATTTCTGAGTAGTGTACAAAGATACAGAACTAATAATAATAATATATCAATGCATTATTATGTCCAATATTAAATCCGAAATAAGGTATATCAAATATGATTTTCATAAATCTTTGAAGAGAATGCCTTCAGAGGAAAAATTAAAACAACCAGTAAAAGAAAAATACCTCATATTTCCATGTATAAGTTGGTCTGTAAATAAGCCGTGTTTACGATTTTTCACTAAAAAATCGTTCAAACTCAGAAATCCATATATAAGCTGATGTTAAAAAATGGTGATGAAAAATTTCAGTGAACAAAAACTTAGCACTCTTTCGTACAAAGATAATAGAGAAAAATGCGATTTCCAAAAATTATTGATTTATCCGATTTTTGAGCACTACTACATCTGTTTAACAGGGCCCCGTACATTCTGGTATGACTTGCTTATTCATAAAAACAAAATATCCTATTTAAGCATTGAATTACTACAAGAATTATCATTTGACCTAGTGTTAATTTTACGACGTGATCTGGGGGGGGGGGGGCGCGAAAGATTTGACATGTTGTTTTTCAATGGTAACACAGTGCAATTTATTCCCTGAACCTCCACAATGCTCCCCCCCCCCTCCC
Organism: Maratus speculifer; assembly: GCA_964019185.1. Lineage (NCBI taxonomy): Eukaryota > Metazoa > Arthropoda > Arachnida > Araneae > Salticidae > Maratus > Maratus speculifer. Next base: position 335,477,276 of record OZ025292.1, read on the forward strand.
CGGAGAAAAGTATCTGAATTTATCATTCATTTGATCTTTCAAAAAATGTCACATCAATAATGCGATGGGTGGAACTACAGATGTTATCCTTCTTGAAAAAGACAATAGGAGAATATGATGGGGAATTAGGGGATATTTATACTGATGTATTAATGGAAGAAATCTATTTTAATAAGTTGTTTGAAAATTCTCATAATGAATGAAGATAAGTTAACCTTTTTCATTGTAAAAAAATGAAGTTTTAAAGCATTTATTGAAATTTGCATGCATTTTAAAAGTGTTTACTTTCTTCTATCTTAACAAGAAGAAAGTATTAGATTCATGAAATTTTCGAAATCCGATTTTCAACAAATTTACACGTCTAAGGGCCAGAGAACCCGAAAAATATATTTTTATAAAACGTCTGTCTATATGTGAAAAGAGGTTTGTGGGCGCTCAATCTCAAGAACTAATGCCCAAACTAATGCACTAATGCAAAACTTTAGATTCTGTTAGACCTTGATATAAACTAGATCTAATTAGTGTTTGGTGTATATCGTTCAACAGGTGGAACTGCTATACTGCATTATTCACAATTTCCTCAACTCTATATCTCAAGAACAAGTGAATGGATTTTCATAAAACTTTAGATTGAATCAATATTTGATACAACATGATGCTCATTATGTTTCGGTGCAAATCGCTAACCAGATGGCTCTGCCATGGCAGATTATTTCTCATTACCGCAATTTCAAAAAGTAACGCACGAAATTTTCTAAAAGTTCCGATTCAGTTCGTGCCTGATATAGATTAGTGTTGTTTAGTTTTTGATGTGAATCTAGATACAATGTCACTACTATGCTGCATTTTTCACGATTTCGCAATAAGTGTATCACAAGGACTAATGCATGAATTTTAATCAAACTTCAAATTCAGTTAGTACCTGATAAAAAAATTAATCCTGATTAGTTTTTTGTATACATCCCCCAACATGTGACTCTGTAATACAGTTTTTTAAAGATTTTGCAATAGCTCTATCTCAAAAACTAATACACGGATTTTCATCTAAATTCAGATTCATTTATCAGTTGACCTAAGTTGTTCTTACTAGATTTTAGTTTTAACCACTTAATCAGGGGAGCTGCTATGCTGCATTTTTCACGAAGTATTAACATCCATAAGATAGAAGAAAATTTTGAGATTACCATGTCTGACTAGCTTATATTTATCGTCTTTTCTTTCTCATTTTAAAATGTCTACTTTTGAAATTTTCTTATACTAGTGTTTAAACCGACTCACTACTTTGGATTCATAAAATATCCAAAGAGTCTCGGCTTATATACGGAAATATACAGTACTTTAAATTAACTGAGTAAAGTGCGAAAGGTTGTATGTTAGTTACCCAAGATGAATGTCTTCACAGTGTTGAATGGTACTTAACTTTGCTATAAAAATATATTCCGGAAAGTTAAGTATGTCGTTGAGAAGCCATATGACGAATTGTGTGAAATGGTAATTTGATTTGGAAAATGAAAGAAATATAGAGAGTATTTCAAGTTGTAAAGCTCATGTTTTCGTCACGTGTTTGGTCTAAATATTTTCCACATAAATCCAAGTTGTAAAATTTACTCATTTTTTTTCTCTATTCCATTTTTTATTCCATTTCATATATTGTTATTTATTTATTTCTTTTAAGCAAGATACTTTGTATTTTGAAAATAGCCTAAGCATAACAAAATGAAAATTTAGCAAGTTCATTTTTTCAGCTGCAAAATAAATCAAGTTTTGAGTTTTTACATTTGCTCCTTTCTTTTTAACAAACCATGTATATTTCAAGGAACACCATAGAAAAATATTATATGACTGATTAATTTTTTAAATATATTCTCCTGGCAAATCATTAAATTATGTGACACAGAAAGAGATTTATAGGAAACACGAAAATACAATTATTAAATTTTTATTTGAATTGCAAAAAATAATTTATAATAACGCCATTTTCTCTCTACAGTCAATTCTTCTAATTTTTGTCAAATTTCAGTAGCTTTAAACCACATTTAAGAAACTGTAGTCCAATCTGCCACGGGGGATCCTTGACGAATTATTCACAACAAGCTACGAAATTCACGCTGGTTTTGCCAGCTTTATTTCCAAACTAAATCTTTGTCGATAACTCAATTGGTGTATCAGATTTAATATTTTTTCTGTTTTGGGCCTAAGTACTCTTATAAGTCAAAGTTACCGCCAAATAACTCTAACGGTAATCTATCGAAAAGCAATATGGTATAAACGAATTCAAGCTTTCATTTCCAAAAAAACAAAAAAAATACACATGTAATAAAACCATCTGTTGGTGGGAGTAGGATAAATCCGCATACTTTTTCTAGCTACTTCTAGAAGCCAAAGTTTTATATAATTTTGCATACGCAATCTCAAGGCTCCCAGCATTCCTAAATTTTTCACACTTTGCTTCTAGAATTTAAAATCGAAAACCTTTGTTGAACATTGCTTTAACATCGACAACAAAATTCTAAAATAAATAGAATCGTTTTAAAATTGTGGTAGTAATGTATGAATAAAATTAAGGAAAGCTGCGAGGCCTGTTCGTTTCACTTATTCTTGTATCATAATTTAATTTTATATCTGTGACACACATAAATAAATGTGTGATTTCACATTTTTATCAATAAAATTAATAATAATAAAAAGTTGAATTATCCGGTCTTATTTCATTTGTGATGCAAAATAGTACTGATATATTTTGTATAAAAAATAAGTTTAAATTTACTTTTTAAAACAATGTGTATCATTTTAGAATTTTAACTAAGAAACTAAATTAAAAATGTTTTAATTATAAACCAAATTCTTCAAAATTTAAAGATAAGGATCTAATTATTCTCTTTAGAATTTATGAAATCGCAGAAAAAAATCTCCTTTTTACCTGTCATAAGATTGTCACAATTACTCTTGTACATGTAGTTTTAATTGCACTTTCATCAAACATTTATTTTTACATTACCTTCAACTGCTGTTTTCCAATGTATTTTTTCATCCCAAAAAGGATATTAGATTTTATTACAAGAGAGTATAGATCATTAAGAAATTCGAAAAAATGCTTTAAAATTTCAATGTGGGGGGAAAAAGCGATACTACATGTACTACGAGGGGAAATCCGCAAATAAGTATCCCCTGGTGTCTGTGGACAGAGATGAGCATGAAAATCAAATAATATAACGAGAAGTGAAAAATATGACGCAACTTTATTTGTCAACATAAGTACCAAAAATGTTGAGAAATACGCCATACCACTTATAAGCTTCAAAAAAACCCTCGAGGAAAACATCAGGGCTTTGCATACGGACAAGCCGTTAAGGACCGGACACATAGCACTAACTTCTTGTGGTCAGGCGTCGCTATTTTTGATCTTTCGTGTCGGCGCTTTGATGTAAAATTGCTTTTTCAGTGCACTGAATTTGAACTTCAAGAGAGAAATCGTATTCGAAATCAGTTGACAGCTTTACGACTGAAGATGTGGGAGATAAACTTTCCCTTCCTTTGTCAATTCAATAAGCTCCATATCTCAAAAATCATTTAAAGAGGTTTCAAAACTAGCAACCTTTTGTTCCGTCCCTCCGATATTCGAAAAGACTGCTTTTTCAAAGATAGATTTATTGCTCATTTAGTGTAACTGAAAGTAATGCTGTTTACGCGCAGCCCTTACATATGCAAAGCCCTGAGTTTTTCCTGGAGGGTTTTTTTTTATGCTTATAAAGCGGTATGACAAATGTTTCCATATACTAGGTAATTATGTGGAAAAATAAAGATACGTCTTATCCTTAATGTCTCATTCAGTTTTTTTACTTTCATACACTAGTTTGACCATAGTCGACAGGGGAGACTTATTTTCGCACATATAAAGTAATAAAAAAAAAGACGTGTGGCACTCGGGGACTGCCGCGGTAAAACTATTGCATAGCATTTTTTATCAACTTATGCAATCATAATTATTTATTTACTTTTTATTTATGCAGTTTTTTTGTCTTTGATATTAATTCAAGTTATACATTTTGAGCGTGATGACCGATAACAAAACATTTTTTTTATTGAATAAATGATAAATTAATATCGTTTAAAATATTTTTATTATCTTACAATATATGTAGGTTAATCAGGAATTTTTATCATTAAAACTATACGTTTATGGTAGCTGAAATAAAAAAACATAAGTTTGAAACTTGATATTCTCAAAATATCTGAAAAATACCGCTTTAATGTCTGCCGAAGTCTACCGAAGAATACCGTGCCGAAGTCTGCCAAACTGAAGCGACGTTAGCCGGAGTGTTAGGTTTTTTTCTCGTTACGGAATTTCTAGATTCTTTCGCCGCGCTCAAAGCCCGCAATAAAAGCTATGCAATACCTTAATAAATTACCAAACAAAATTTGGCAGCACTACGAAAATTAGATCGAGTTATAAGCATTATAGATTTTCCGATCCTCACTGTGGGGGTCTCCTGTCACCAAAAATTAACATTGTCTCATTAAAATTTACCAAACGAAATTTGGCCGCGCTACGAAAATTAGATCGCGAGTTATAAGCATTTTAAATTTTGCGACTTTCACCGTGGGGGGGGGGTCTCCTGTCACCAAAAGTAACACTGTCTCATAATAAATTACCAAACAAAATTTGGCCGCGCTACGAAAGTTAGATCGCGAGTTATAATCATTTTAAATTTTTCGAACCACCTCACCATGGGGTATCTCCTGTCACTAAAATTAACATTGTCTCATTATAAATTACCAAACAAAATTTGGCCGCGCTACGAAAATTGATCGCGAGTTATAAACATTTTAAATTTTTCGACCCTCACCGTGGGGGGGGGGTTTCCTGTCACCAAAAATTAACACTCTCTCATAATAAACTACCGAACAAAATATGGCCGCGTTACGAAAGTTAGATCACGAGTTATAAGCATTTTAACTTTTTCGACCCTCACCGTGGGGGGTCTCCTGTTACCAAAATTTAACACTGTTTCATAATAAATATAAAACAAAATTTGGCCGCGCTACGAAAATTGATCGCGAGTTATAAGCATATTAAATTTTTCGACCCTCACCATGGGGGGGTTTCCTGTCACCAAAAATTAACACTCTCTCATAAAAAATTACCAAACAAAATTTGGCCGCGATACGAAAATTAGATCGCGAGTTATAAGCATTTTAAATTTTCCGACCCCCACCGTGGGGGGGTCTCCTGTCACCAAAAGTAACACTGTCTCATAATAAATTACCAAACAAAATTTGGCCGCGCTACGAAAATTAGATCACGAGTTATAAGCATTTTATCTTTTTCGACCCTCACCGTGGGGGGTCTCCTGTCACCAAAATTTAACACTGTTTCATAATAAACCATTAAACAAAATTTGGCCGCGCTGCGAAAATTGATCGCGAGTTATAAGCATTTTAAATTTTTCGACCGTCACCGTGGGGGGTCTCCTGTCACCAAAAATTAACACTCTCTCATAAAAAATTACCAAACAAAATTTGGCCGCGATACGAAAATTAGATCGCGAGTTATAAGCATTTTAAATTTTTGACCCTCACCGTGGGGGGTCTCCTGTCACCAAAAGTAACACTGTCTCATAATAAATTACCAAACGAAATTTGGCCGCGCTACGAAAATTAGATCGCGAGTTATAAGCATTTTAAATTTTTCGAACCTCACCGTGGGGGGGTCTCCTGTCACCAAAAGTAACACTATCTCATAATAAATTACCAAATAAAATTTGGCCGCACTACGAAAATAAGATCGCGAGTTATAAGCGTTTTAAATTTTTCAACCCTCACCATGGGGGATCTCCTGTCACCAAAAATTAATACTGTCTCATAATAAATTACCAAACAAAATTTGGCCGCGCTACAAAAATTGATGGCGAGTTATAAACATTTTAAATTTTTCGACCCTCACCGTGGGTTGTCTCCTGTCACCAAAAATTAACACTCTCTCATAATAAATTACCGAACAAAATATGGCCACGCTACGAAAGTTAGATCACGAGTTATATGCATTTCAACTTTTTAGACCTTCACCGTGGGGGGGGGGGGTCTCCTGTCACCAAAATTTAACACTGTTTCATAATAAATCATTAAACAAAATTTGGCCGAGCTACGAAAATTGATCGCGAGTTATAAGCATTTTAAATTTTTCGACCCTCACCGTGGGGGGTCTCCTGTCACCAAAAGTAACACTGTCTCATAATAAATTACCAAACAAAATTTGGCCGCGCTACGAAAATTGATCGCGAGTTATAAGCATTTTAAATTTTTCGACCCTCACCGTGGTGGGTCTTCTGTCACCAAAAATTAACAATCTCTCATAATAAATTACAGAACAAAATTTGGCCGCAATACGAAAATTAGATTGCGAGTTATAAGCATTTTAAATTTTTCGACCCTCACCGTGGGGGGGGGGGGGTTCCTGTCACCAAAAATTAAAAATGTCTCATAATAAATTACCAAACAAAATATGGCCGCGCTACGAAAATTAGATCGCGAGTTATAAGCATTTTAAATTTTTCGACCCTCACCGTGGGGGGTCTCCTGTCACTAAAAATTAACACTCTCTCGTAATAAAGTGCCAAACAAAATTTGGCCGCGATACGAAAATTAGATCGCGAGTTATAAGTATTTTAAATTTTTCGATCCTAACCATTGGGCGGGTCTCCAGTCACCAAAAGCTACATTATCCTACCTTGTTTTATCTTAAGACGATTTTTTTCTATACACATTCTATCAGGAATTTTTATCATTGAAACTATAGTTTTATGGTAACTGAAATAAGAATCATAAGTTTGAGATTTGATATCCTCTAAATATCTGAAAAATTCCGCGTCAATGTCTGCCGAAGTTTACCGAAGGATACCATGCCGAAGTCTGCCGAGCTGAAACTACGTTAGCCGAGTGTTAGGTTTTTTCGTTACGGATGTGTTAGAATTTTTCGCGTTACGGAATTTTTGGATTCGGTCGCCGCGCTCAAAGCCCGCAATAAAAGCTATGCAATAGCTTAAAAGGTCTCAAAAACTTTAAATGTGTTTACATTTAAGTATTTTAAAAACTAGTAAAACTAACCGGATGTGAAGATCTTAATGTTAATCCTACGAAAAGAGTATGTTTAATGATGTATTTTAGAACAGAAATTGATCAGTTAGCAATTACTGCATGATTTTTTATTTAATTTGTAAAACATTATATTTGAGCCAATTTGTGTTAATTATTCACTAGAAAAATAGTTAAAAATTTATTTATGTTCTATTGAACTTAATTCCATCATGTCACTAAAGGGTTACATAAACAAATTTGCTCAAAAGATGATTAATTTTAATCTATACACGTACTTTAAAGTTTTTAAACTGCACAACAACAACTATTCAGCAATATAAGAATTTATAAAATGCTTTTTATTTTTATTTTTATTCAAATTTCCAAACAAAACGAGCTTTTACCTTTTACACAGCAGATATTTACATACTCCGAGGATATAGTATGATAGTATCTATATTATAAAGGCCAAACGTATCTGTGCGTAACGCATACATCATTCTGCGAATGGCAACACTTTGAAATTTGAAATGAAATTTTGATTTTGCAATTTTTACTACAGCATACTTTTACACTTCTAAGCATCCCACATTTCCAATGTTTATACCGTCTTATAGGTAAAAAATGTACTTTAAAATGCAATTTGTTTCAAAGCTGTATCTTAATTTGTTTTTAAAATATTAATTTTTTTATAGATTTTAATACAGTTTATCTGATTGTGGCAACAGAAGTACTCCATTTCTTATAAAAGCAAAGGGAAAAAAGGTGAGGAAAATAGCAGATTACTATATCTTTACGTTGCCATTTTCTCACTAAAAGTGATTTTTTTTTTATTAAAGTACGTGATATGTTAAAAATTATCGTTTGTTATAAAACCAAATTAAATTTGGTGTCGTTTACAAAATTTTATTTATACTTAAAATAATATAAGTAGTTTAGTATCTGCTTCAGCTAATAGCATCCAAACTTCAAGTTTTATATTAAAATGATTTAAAAATGATCAAATTAAAATGTCATTAAAAAAATGAATACAGATAAGAATGGTAAATATATAAATATTGATATGATGAAAACGATGTGGGTTTAGATTTCATGGGTGGGGGAAATTCTACGATTGAGTCAAATGGAATAATTTTTGATTTTTTCATTTTGGAATACTAGCATAAGAGCCTTAATTGACAACTTTATAATAATGACATATCTTTTAATATTTTTACTGTTTACATGAATGATTAAAGTTTATTTTTAACAATTTCCACAATTGAGTTTTTTAGAAGTAGCATTTTGATAACTTTAAGTTTAATATCACTTACTTAAGAGTTAGAATTATCAATAAAAAAGGTGTATTTTTTATTGTAACTAATTTTGTAGATTTATTACAAATCAATGAAACAGTTCCTTCTTAAACATTTTATTTCGTCGAAACTCGACGGGTTCTACCTTGTAATAATAATAATAATAATAATAATAATAATAATAATAATAATAATAATAATAATAATAATAATAATAATAATGTTATTTAAGTCCCTACTGATGACAGCCGTTTAAAGGTGGAAAACGTTTTGGGTATCTTAAGATAATTTAATGTTTTTTAAATACGTTTGTGCTATATGTATGCACCTGAAAGGAATTTTAGTGCATTTATTTATGCTTTTTATATGAATTTTAATTATTTAACTCATGGTGAATTTTTAACTACAGTTTTAGTTTTTATTTATTTAAACAAGATTGTTCTTATTTCTATGTATAATAATTTCTATGTATTTCTAATTTTACTTAATAACAGAATATATTTCAGAAACCTTCTGCTTATAGCATCATACAGAATTGCCTGAGATATTAAAAAAATGACTGATATGTCAAATTAAAGCTGTTATATTTTTACGAATAAAATGTAAAATGTAGACTTCTTCTCACCAAAGTACTTTATGTTTTACTTTTTCTAATATTCTGGAGAGGCAGTCAAAAGGAAAATGTCCTCCGATGATTTATAAAAGTGTCTATATCAGTTCTTCAGATACACATAAATGTGCCGCATACAGACTAACAGACAGGCAGGCTTATTTTCTAATAGCAGTCATTTACTAATTGAATACAATTAGTACATCTTAAAACATTTAAATACAGCATGAATCGTCAATCGAAAATTTTCAGGATTTCAAAACTTTATTTCAGTAAACTCTTATGTATATAGAATAAAATAAAAATGCTCGTGTTTACCAATCGCAACTATATTTTAAACAGTATTTTACTCAGCTTTACAACAACCTGAAGTGCTTAATTTAAAAAAAATGATAATCTAGTAAAATATCATATGACTTTTTTTTATTCTTGAAAATATCACTATATTCCATATAAATTCCACCCAAAGGAAAATAATGAGAAATGGAGAATGTCCGAAAGTGAATTCACTATAAAATTATAAAAGATTCTTATTATCAACAATTTTATTATTGAAAAATTTTTAAATAAACCATTAGAAAGTGAAATGTTATAAAAGAAAAAGAAGAATTTGAAGTATAATTGGTTCTTGGTTTTGCAAGTAACAAGTTCAGATTATCAAAAAGGTTTTTTGTAGCACTTATGTAAAAAGTAAAAATATGAATAAATGATTATATGAAAAATATATATCCGAAACTTAAACCGTTGCTGAATAAAACACAATGAATGTTGTATTTTCTCAAAACAGCCAGTATAGATTAATATTATCAAGTTTTTTAAAATAAAATTTATCTTTACTGAAAAAAAAAAGACTTATGTTCGTAGTAGAATTTAACAGCACAGAAGAAAATAAATTATATTCCTATAAAATAGATTAAATTTCCTCCTCAGCTTAACAAGAGACCTTGATTATCGATATCAAGATAATATAGTTTTTCTCTTGATTAGAATTTCCAATAATTTTCTGCATTCTCTTGAAAAACTGTGCAGTGATGCATGTTTTTAGTTCATTTTAAAATAATTTCGTTATATTATGTATAACAAAAATTCATTTTGTATATTTTCGATATAATGTATCTGGTTAAGTGTCTTATTTTATTTATTCTTGTATAAATACATAAAACAACATATATTTCCTTATATAAGAAGTATAACATAATGCATAAAAAATAAATTAAAAATGAACAATGAAATTTCAAAAGCAGCAGGTATGAAACACTGTGTCACAGACATCACAGACAGTCATCTCATCGAGTTCACCGATGAAAATCTTGAGTTAGTTAAACCTCTATTCGCATATTAAAATGCAATCGGTCTGCAAACTCATATCTTGATAAAAAATATTTAAAATCCCGATTGTAGCATTTGATTCATAGGTTTATACCATTATGTTTTCCTGTTCCCAATCCTCTATGTTTTGCTACTTTTGAGTGCAGGAAAGCACAATGGTAAACTGATGAGTCAACCGTTAAAATCAGGTTTTTAGGTTTTTTTCCCCAAGATATGACTTGACAGACCGATTCGGTTTTAATATGCGAATCGATATATAACCATCTCTAGATTTTCATACATGAACTCGATCAGGTGATTCTATGTGCACCGCCTCCATATTTATCAGATTTAGAACAACCTATATGTGTTTTGTTAAAAAAAAAAAAAAAGATAACTTATTAAAACGTCTTACGATTTTTCTTATTTTTGAAAATTACACTATATTTCATATAGATTCCATCCAAAAACGAATAATTAGAAATGGAGAATATCTCAAATAGAGGGCACTGTAATAATTATATATATTTTTTTATTATCAACATTTTTATCATATAAAATTTGTAAATAAATCGTCAGAAGGTGGAATGTTAAAAAAGAAAAAAATCAGGCATAATTGGGTCTTGTTTTTGCAAGTGATAAGTTAAGATTATCGCAAAAGTTTTTGTAGCAATTATGCAAAAATGAAAAATACGAAAAAAAAAAAAAGATTAAATGAAAAATATATATCGTAAACGGTTACCGAATAACAACACAATCAATGTATTTTCTAAAAACAGCCAGTATAGATTAATATTATCAAATTATTGAAAATAAAATTTATCTTTACTTCAGAATGATTTATGTTCATAGTAGAATTTAACAGCACAGAAGAAAATAAATTATATTCCTATAAAATAGATTAAATTTCCCCCGCAGCTTAACAAAAGATCCTGATTATCGAATCCAAGATAATATATTTTTTCTATTGATTACAATCTCGAATAAAAGAATGTTATTGAAAAACTGTGCAGTGGTGCATGTTTTAAGTTCATTTTAAAGTAATCTCATTATAGTATGTATAATCAAAAATTGATTTTGTGTATTTTCAATACAATGTATCTAAATTAAAGGCCTTATCTTATTTATAGTTTAATAAATATATAAAGCAACATATAATATCTTATATAAGAAGTATAATATAATACATAAAAATAAATTAAAAATTAACTATGAAAAATGAACAATGAAATTTAAAATACAGTAGGTATACAACAAAGTGTAAAGCTAGTATTCAACGGCCATGATAAACATTTCTTCTATATTATATTAATGCAATATTTTAAAAAGATGGATTACACAAGTAACATTTATAAACATGCATTATTGTTCATTTTTTTAAATTTAACATTCATCACTTTTAGAAGAAAAACAGCTAGCACAATCTCGTCTCATGTATGGCAATCAAAGTTAAATTGGACATAGGGTGGATCGAAATTTTTTTTTTCACAGTGTCAAAATCTACCTATACGGAAAAGATGTTCTCTTGGATGGAGATTAAGGGAAAAATAATTAAAAAATTAATTTTAAATTTTACTACTGCCACAATGAGGTTGAATTTTGAAAAAAAAGTGAAAAAAGACCTAATTTTGGCTAGATGATTTTTGATTCAAAATAATAGTTTAAAAAATTATCCGAAACCTACCTATGCACACAATATGTTATATTATATGCTGAGTATGAGAAAAATAATTTAAAAAATTAATTTCAAAATTTAAATCTGCCGCAATGTGGCTCAAATATAAGTATTTGAACTTTTTACGGTAAAAAATCAATCTTTTTTCTTTTTTTTGTAAAATGAAATTGAATTTTAGAATTTTCAACATCTATTGCAATGAGGGGATATTTAATTGATTACAAGATTAAAAACTTTAATTTCTTATTTAACAGCTTCATTAGTATTAAATCAAGAAAAATCGTCAACATTGCAATTGGCGATAATGACGTTCGGTATTGAAAATCGACATGAGATTTTGTAATTTAATCCAATTTTTATAAAACCGTGTCTTGTGTATGGTCCATACACAGCGGAAAATGCTTCCGTGACTCTTTTGATTATTAGTTTTGTAGAATGAGCGTTGCGTGAATAGATATTATTTATAGTAGATGTTATTGCCACTGGAATGATTGCTGGATTTACCTATTGCTTCTGAAATCATGTCGTTACTAAATCCGTCAGTTAGTGGAGGTTTGACACATTTTAATATTTAATTAAATCTACGTAATCCGTCGCAAAAGGTCAAAAAGCTGGTAAATGGAAAATATAGATATTTTTTAATGTAAAGATTAGGATTACAGCAGACCGTTTGATTTCACTCGAGCGCTTTTAGAATTCATATACTGACATAAATGAAAATACAAAAAGCTTCTAACATGCTGCGAATAATCTTTCTATTTCACCAATGAAACATTTTGTGTGATGTGATATATTTGTGCGGTTCCATCCACGCTGCAAAAGGATGACATAGTGGAATCTCATTGGTGTGTAACTAGCACAAAAACCATTGTAGTGGACGCTTGAAGATCAGTTCCATATTTCGAATAACACATCCTTTAACATCTATATTAACAGCTATTCCGTCAAAACCGATTGCAACCAACTTTGTTACATGTATATTATTGTTTACACATGACAAAAAAATTTACGTCATGTTTTCAAATTGTTTGGTACTCTCCCAGAATTTACATATATGTGGCCGATGTATTCGGAACTAAGTTCTTTTTTCAAGCTCAAGTCTGCTTCTGATTTTTCTTCTGTTGTTTTCTAGTGATGTAGTCTGTCTTTACACCCATCAGAGTTTAAAGAAAAAGGCCATGATCATAATCTTTTACAAATGACTAAAGATGATGACTAAAACGATGGAGTTGTCTTTGGTTTGTTTTGTCATGCCGATTTTTTTCTGTCAATAGCATTCGATTCATAGTTTTGTGAGATAATGCCCACATCTTGAAGTGCACCAGACACGATGGCAGCACCTGCTTTGTCGGAAATGCCCAAACTGTCCAATATTCTGGCTGATGCCAATCTTCGTCACTACAGGTAATGTGACACCTAGCTCGGCAGCATTTTGGCTTTTCAATGATAGCTGATGATGCAGAAAAGTGAGTTTGTTCTCAATACGTCTGTTTAGTTTACACTCAATATTCATATTCATATTCAAATCTATTAAACTGAAAAAAATAGGCAGTATTTTCGGAAATGGTTCAAAATACCTCTAGTTCAAGTAGCTTTCAATATCTTATTTTGTTTATCAAGAATTAAGAAGAGCGCAATATTTGTCATTAAACAGTTTAATTTTTCTTAAAATGCTGCTGTGGTAAATTATTGAGATTGAATCTCATTTACAGGTCACTTGTAACATATTAGCAACTCCTTCTCACTGGCAGGAAATAAATAGATGTTGACTGATTCCTTTCTTCGGTTATTTTTTTAAATAACAATATATAAATTTTATAACTTTTTGTAATAGGGAGCATATTTACTGGCATATCAAAGCCAGACCCAAATAGGGTGTAATTTATATCTCTCTGTCTCTGTCTCTCTTTTTTTATTTTTATTTATCATTTTTTTAACAATGCCATGGTACGGTAATATTCAAGGTACACTAAGCTACACAATACACACGCAGACAAATCCTAACTGATGAAACTGGAACTGCCAGTATTTCGAAACTTTAAATCACTTGCAGCAGTATTAAGTTTCGAAATTAGTTTATTTATTTATTTTTTACTTAATATCCATGCATTATAATATTTCTTATGCAAAGGTAGGTTTTGATTGATATTAAAATGATTATTTTGCGTCAAAAATAAATCTAACCAAAATTAGATAGTTTTCCATTTTTTCAATATTTTATCGAATTTTCAACTTTTTTGTGGCAGGATTAAATTTCGAATTTATTACTTATTATTGTTTTTTACTTAACTTCCATACGATATAACATCTTTTCCGCATTGTTGGATTTTAAAAATTATTAAAATAATTAGTTTTTGACAAAAATAATCAAAATTCGGTCTTTTTTCAAATTTTTTCAAAAATTCAACCCTTTTGTGGCAGCATTAAATTTTAAAATTAATTTTTTTTATTACTTTTCCCTTAATCTCCATAGAATAGAACATCTTTTCCGCATAGATAGATTTTGATTAATGGTAATTTTTTTTTCGCCATAGACAATCGATCCACCCTTACACATGTGTATATGTTAGCCAGAAACATTCAAATTCAATGCATTGCTTGGCAGTAGACTTTGGGATACATTCCATCCATCACTAAAAGCATAGTATAACCGTCAATTTTGATTAATAAAACAGACAATAAAATCTGTATGGTTTTACATTATTCTTATATCACATAACGAATTTCATGCGGTCTCATGCAATGATCATGGATTTATAATTAACTAAAACTAAACTCTGCCTAAAAAAGCTAAACCGAAAAAAATAAATTCACATTTACTTGCTGTTCAAAAGGTTGCTGTTTCGAAGCTAGGGATTAGATTTTAAAATTTATTTACCGGAATAGGTTTTATAATTTAATGAATTAATTTTTTACAGAATTTTTTTGAAACTTTTATGCCTTTTAAGGCAAAGAGTTGTTGAAAAATATTTTTAAAATAATTATTTTCGTTCGAAACGCCTTTTTATTTAAGAAATTGCAAATTGTTTTGTTTCATGTTTACAAAATTTATGCATTATTACAAATACTATTTGCCATAAATATTTGAAAAATTAGAATAGTATTAATATATCATTAATAAATTGCATCAACAATTCACAGCATTCAATAATCACATTTCTTGTGACCTTTTTTTTTCGCATTCTGTAACTTATTTTGTAAAAGAAAACTTATCATGAAAGGTTTCGTAAGTTAATCTTTATAAGAAAAAGGTGCTCTGCCCCCTACGAGCTAAGTTCGTTAACCCCCGTTCAGTGACCACTAACCACAAAATCACGCTAATTTGATCGACTTTTAAAAGATTAGGAAATATTGAACTATATATATATATATATATATATATATATATATATATATATATATATATATATATTAAGTGGCCATCTCCCTGTAAATAAGTTTCCCTTTAATTGTCGGGGGAATTTTAAGGTCTAACCAACCGCTGTTAAATATCTACTGGCTATTTACATGTCATTAATTAAACATGATCAATTAAACAGTAAAATACACAGATTAGTTGCCTCTTAGTATTTTTTGAACCGCCGTATAAGAATTTTTTTAAAGTGAGACAATTTAAATGTATCGTTTTAATTTGATGAAATTTTCACTAAATTTTTCTTACTATTTTTAATATTCGCACGAAAATACTTTTGTTGTTTGAAAGGAAATATTATATGTACCGTATTAGAAATAGCAACAATAGTTAAAGAGATCATATCAAAATATAAGTAAATATCTCATTTAAATTTATTTTTTTAATTTAATTTTTTTTTTCAATATGTCTTAGTCATTTTAAATATGACGTAGTTTTTTTCTCTTTTTGCTATTTATGTGAAAATATTTTTATCGCTAAAATAGAAATATATTTTATTTCCGAATTTTTTTTTTCCATTTATGGCGGTTAATACTTTTTAATGAATTCATTATTTTAACATTTTCTTTCTCTTTGAACATTCACATGTAAATATAATTTTACAGCGTAATTTTCAATATTTCCCATTTTTAACTCTAATTATTTAATTCTCATTTAAAACTTTCTTTTTCCCGTTTGTGATAGTCGCGTGTAAATATAAGGTATTTGTAACCTATATGGACAGGGCTCTCAATATGCACACCCCTAATATTTTTAAACTTAATAATTTTGATCGAGAGATAGCTAAACATTTTCGCGAAGAAAAAAGATAATTAAGTCTGAAAAGTGTAAAAAAGTGCGCTGTTCGCCATTTAGGAGGAAACTTGTCATTTCGAGATGTGCTGATCTTAATTACTTGTGAGCTTAAATTCTTATTAGATATGGTAAAATTACATTAAATGTTGAAAAGTGGAGTATTTTAGAAAGCTAATAAAACATATTTTCGATTGCTATTGCATATTTTGTTTAAAATAATTTTCCTTATTCATTTGGTATAGATTTAGTAAAACTAAGCCCGGTTCCCAATATGAACAGCTTATGTCCTCATCGACTACAACTGTAAGAAAGAAGAAAATTCAACGTTTCCAAGCAATAACTTGAAAAATCATCAAAGTGTTAAAATCTTTGATCAACCAGATGCTTTTTGAACAATCCCGCAAAAACCTTCCTCCAAAAAACCCTTGTAGAAAAATAAAAAGAGCCCCCCCCCCCAGTAGGATACCTGTTGGCGAAATCGTAGGTACCAATGGTATGACTTCCTCAACAAAGAAGAGCTGGTACTGCTTCTTTTGCAGTATTGATGCTTTTTCAAACATGCGGCCATGCATCACATGTGGCAGATATGTTCATGAGGATTATGTGGGACTTACTGCCCATGGTGAAAAAGTTTCTATTTGTCCATGCTGTGAGCACAGAGTAATAACAGATGTAAATTCCCTGACAGATGCAATAAAGCTGAGCAAAACCAACAATATTACTTCATAATATTTACTAGTAACTAAGGGGTTTTGCATGGGTCTTTGAAGGGTAAAAACCGAGAATGCCCCCCCCCCACCTTCCTAAAATGCATGTTCTGAAGATATTTACTGTCCCCCCTCCTCCTCGGAATACTTTAAGATAATTTTTTTTCTCTCCTCTAAAATCCCTTGGAAAAGTGGCTCTTCCATACACACTGTGTAGAAAGTCAATAAGGAAACACCTGTCCATAATAAGGACAGGTAGTTCTTTATATGGACACTTGTAAACATTTTTTTTGTTTTTATCATTTAAAATAAACCAGAATAATCAGAAGGTCGCTAATTGTAATAATGATAGTCAATAGTCCAAGGATAGTGGTCACATATTTTTGGAGTCCTATGACTTGAACATGGGGGTGAAAAAAATACATTTTCCTTAGAGTGTTCATACTGGGTACAGGTACCTTACATGTTATTTTTTAATTTGGAGGAAATATACTTTTTTATCATTTGGCAACAGTTTAAAATAATAATCTTTTTTAAAATATGTAAAAAATGTCTCTCAAATGCTGAAAAATTGAATTTAAAATGCAAATAAATCCTCGAAAAGTGAGTCAAATTAAAAAAAAAAAATGCCGGGAGCTTCCAATTAATAAAAAGATCTAAATGTATTTAAATTCCTATATATTGTTTTTATTCCTATAAAACTTTTTCTATGAAACATTTTTGACAAATTTTAGCATTAAATAGCTCTTAACATAATTCTTGAATTTGAAAAGAGCATGCATCAGTGTGTTTCTCGAATCTTTCTCTATAATACTACCAATTTTCATATTTTTGTTTGCAGTAGTGTTCTTAATATTAGCGAAGAAATACCCTAGGTCACAAACAATTCATTGGGAACGGCGGTGACAGAGTAAGTTACTTTTTCTAGAATAGACAGTAAAAAAAATCTAACGAAAAAGGAACAAATTCATAATAGGCTAACAAGCAGTTCTCATTGAATTATAATTCTTTTATAGTTATCTGCAGACAAAAGAATATTAATCTTAAAGATTTACGTCATTATTAAGGTTTTACATGCACGCACATTGATTTATGTATAAGTAGACATATAGGAACTAATAGGTTAATTAATGTTTTATTTTTTTCCACATATGTAAATGTTATTAAATTTATCCTTCGATATTGTTTTGGTAAAATACCAGTTGAAATCTGCATTTTCTTTTTTTAAATTATAAAAATACTTTTCTTGGAATTGAGTTAGAAAATATTTTTAAATAACAGTATTAATTCTTAAGTATTTTGATAAATTTAAATATGAGTAATACTATCAAAATCTCAAATCAAATCTGTAAGTACTAGAATATAATGGCTTGCACAGTTTATAAATACGAATTTCTTTTGAAATTTTGGAATGCACAAAACATCAATAACAAACTGTAAACATCAGTTTAAGGAAAATCATTTCCTTACTATTTTAATGATTTCGTTTAAAGTAAATGTGTTGTGAAAACTTTTGAAAATTAGTTTCTTTAATAATGTGTATCTACCTTGACAAAATGTTTCGCTCTGATGATGCACATCAAATGTATAATAGAGAAACAAGCACGTCAGCATTAAAAAAAAAAAAAAAAAAAGTTTTTCTCTTTAAATAAAAATTTTCTCTATGTGTACTTCATGAAGCACATTAAAGAAATTTTGTGTATTTCATAAATAATATCTGCACAACATTATTTTCAAGCTGTTTTAAGTATATTTTTATACTTATTTATTCAGAATAAATTTATTTTATCATAAGATTTTTTGTGATACTTACCTAAATGTATAAACATATTTTCTAATAAATATGTTGAGAAAATGCAATTTGTTTACTACCTATTAACTCATAAATTGAATCTAGTATTTGCTACAATTACAGTAATAACTTCAAAGTTAACTAAAAACTAGTCGTTGGAGTCCACCGTAATATTTAACCATCATGGATATGCATACTATAAAATATGAAAATAAAACATGCGAAAACTCTTTATAAAATGCATCGTAATTTCAAAATAAAATTGAAACGCATGTATATTTTAATACATAGTAACGTTCTATTACCGAATTCACGGTGCTACTTGATTACCCCGTCGATCAATTACGGCATATAATGTAAATCACCAAACTATTAATAAATTATTCAAATTAACATATTTTTTATTTTAAATAATGAAACGTCAATGCAGTTCAATTGCTGCATTAGCATTCTCATAAATTTAAATTTCATGCTGGTGCTTTTAACAGGTTCAACTTTTCTTTCTTTGTACAGACTATCTAAACTATGCTTATCTCGATTTTATAGGATTTATATTAAATTTATGATTTCAAAATGCATTTATTTTAGACATTTTAAAATACATATTTAAGTTATAAATCGGAAACTTGTTTATTTTAAATATTCAAATGTCTCTCAGATTTGTAGCGTTGGTTGCACGTTGGTGGTATTAAACGAGTGCAAATAACATCCATGGCGTTCAAAATCCCCACGCTGGGTTGTTACTAAGTTAGCAACAGGAGTCGTGTTCTTTTGATATTAATAATAAAAATTATGGGGAAAGGGGATCCTCGTAAATGCCAACGACAATCGTAGATTTGGTAACTTGAAAATAAAAATAAAAAGCCTTACACAACAGTTGCAATTTACCAAAAAAGTACCGTCTGTTGCTACATTTAAAAAATGTAAAAATCTTAAAACATTTCAATTATTCCCATCACAAGTATATAAGTTCAAATAGTCGCCTACGTTTATCCATTTTCCCTTAAATTTCTGATGCTTGAATCCAAATTGCATTGAATCCGAAATTGACAGTAATTTTTGTTCAAGAGGAAATCGTTTGTTCGGTTCTTTAACAAACCAATATTGGAAATACGATTACCATGAGCCATAAGACCTGGTTAGTGGATGAAAATATTTTAAAATATAAATGAAAAGGAACGCTTATAATTTTATTTAATTTTTCAAATTCCTAAAAATGTTTTTCCAACTCATCAGTAAAATAAAATAACTTTTTTTACACTCTGTTATTTCACTTAATTTGGAAGTTTTATGGACAAATGAAATTTTTAAATGCAGTTTTGGCTCCCTTCTTAATATGCTAGAATTCTGAAAAAATGTATATACTAAAACGGCTATTAAATACTACTGCACTCCAAAAAAAAAGAATTAATTTTAATCGTTCGGTAAAACAATATATTTCGCTAATTCAACGGTTGGTAACTTTCTATTAGTACACACAATTTTTGTATAAAGCAAATATTTTAAATTATTTTAAAGGTGATAGTCAAAAGAATAAATATAAACAGCTCTATGATCGCAGATTTTTGGTAGGTAGAATCTATACGCAATTAAAACTCTTTAATTTTAATATTGAACTATAAATCGACTATTAAACACTAATAGATGTAATGTTTGACTTAGGCCTAGTTGTCCACGCTCAGTCCACACGAAAGAATACAACAAAAGAGTTCGTGAAAAGATACGAAGAAATCCATAAAGTTCTGCAGATAAAATGGCTGCAGAGGAGATGCACGTTATTATAAATGAAGATCCGAAACTTTGTCAGTATTTAAATTGTCGAGAGATAGATTAATTATATTTCTTGGTGGAAATACAGCTAGAGATATTACACTAAAGATCATCCTCTTATTTATAGTTCAGTGAATCTACACCCTTTTAAAAACAATGGAGGAAAAGAAGTATGAGCCGAAAAAAAATTTCACAAGATTATGTAACAATTTTAATGTTTAAACACTGATTTATTCAAAATCTTATCCCAACAGAAGAGAATTATTTTCTACCTCTAAATTTGCCATTTAAGGTGATATTAATTAGTTATAATGCACATGGACAAAGCACTCAACGGAAATTTAGAGGTCTTTTTTTTTTTTTTTTTTTTTTTTTTTGCCTTTAAATATTTTTTACTGTCAAACATCATTTATCAATACTTATCTTTACAAAAAAAATTAAAGCACGTTACATTCGATTTTTTTGTCATATTTAATGCAGTATTATGTCATATTTCATATTTAATGCAGTATTTGAGAGAAGTTACAGTGAAAGACTTTTTGAAGAAATTCAGTGCGGTAACAGTCATGAGTGATTAACAGAAAGAAGTTCATCAAAAAACAATGTGAAATGATTTGAAAAAAAAGTGCCTTGTTTTCTTTGTTGAGATTGAGAAAACTTCGTAAAAAATACAAAGTATGTTTATTTTCCAGTTGATGAAATTGTCGTAAATAGAAAAGAACTCAAGTTAGGGATAAAAATATTTTTAACTCACAAATTCCCATGAATCAGAAGTATCGAAAAACTTATCGAATTGAAGAAGCAAAGTTACGTTAAACAGATGAAGATTTTAAACGGACACAAAAAATTATGAAAGTTTCAAAGTTAACAGGAAGACTAAGCCACACTGAAACTGCAGTGATGGCTTTTGAAGGTATTTTTTCGGACGATCTATGAGTAACGACGACTAAAAAGAAAAGAAAGTCACTAAGATGTTACATGGTGTACCTAAGAATTAAAAAAAAACAGTTTATCTATTTAAATTTCATTGCAAAATTTCTTAATATCTTTAAAGACTGAAAATAACAGCCATAAGAATAATAAATTATAACAAACGAATTATTGATTTGTTATTTTATTTGGCTCGTAAACTCACTTTTTGCAAATGTTAATTTATGTTACATTATTCTTAAGTTTAGTAGAGCTTGTTCATAAAATTTAGTTTGAAAATTTGATGCTTATCTTTGCTTACTTATGTAAGCTTATTTCGGCTTTTAATGAAACAAAAGAGGAATCGCTGACGTAATCGCTGGCGGCAATTATTGTATTCTTACAAAAACGGGGAAGTTTCATATTCTGTAAAGTTTCGTCTAACTGTTTGTTTCATTCATTTCAATTAATTATGCAAAATTTGTTACGTAACGAGCTTTATTGATGTGTAGTTAAACTAATAATGTCGCAATATTCAATGGTCATTATATTGAATGTATATTGTATTGTATTATTCGTTTGGATTCTTTTATTTTGGAGATAATAAATCTATTATTAGACGTTGAAAACCCCGTTGAAAATTTATAAGATTGTTCTCCACCCATCACATCACAAAATTTATTCAAAATTCCGTATTAAAACTTATTGATTTTTTTCTTTTCATTTGATTGATAACACTTTTTGTTGTTGTTGTTCAGTATTTAAGTAACAAGTTATAGTTCTAAGATATTACGATGATTAAATAAATCTTAGCTGCAATGTTTATATCTTCAAATATTTTAAGCTGTTACACGCGCATTCCAAAGAAAGCAAATAGACTGCCAGTCGTCAAGTGACCTGAGCTCTGCTAAATTAAAAATGTGGTTGTAATATTTTTCGTCTTAAAAAATCTGGCAACATTATTTTTTCTATTAAAAAACATTCTATTCTTATTGATTTTCAAAAAATTCGAAAATTGGTTGTGAACAGTGAGTTCATGTCTTGTGTTGGTGGCGTGCGCCAGGAGAATTATGTAAAAAAAAAGCTTTATTTGTAAATAGTGAATATGTGTTAGTGTTCGAAATGTAAGCGCTGTCTTTCAAGAAATAAAAAATATTTAAAGAAGATCCATATTAAGATAAGTGATGCTCTTCTTTCTTCTTGTAAATTTGTAAGACGAATTCTTACAAAGCTCTGATTTATTTTTCATTTTTCTTCCTATATATTTAATAAGTATCATTTCCTATCGAGAGAAAAACTGTAAATTATTTTTAAATTAATGATATTTCTATTTGAAATAAATTATTGTACTTTAAAAGGTAAAAACCTCGTGTTTTAACAATCTGAAATTATTTTTTGTCCATGTAGTTAAAAAATACTTTTAAGCATAAAAATTGTTTTCTTTCTTTTGGAATAGATTTTTTCTATGTTTATATTTTATGTATTTATTTTATGTATGTTTTTTTTTTATATATATATTATATTATATTATTATATTTTAATAATGAATAATTTTTAATATACCGTTATTTGCCAGACAAATATTTGTAACTTTTTTTTATTTTACATCTTTTTTAAAAGTTTGTTAAATCGTGCCTGTTATTTATAGACATTGTTGTAAAAATGGTAAAACAATATTATGAATTTTGTTTCTAGCAATTTACTGCTAAAGATACTCAAATTAAATGTAGTTAAAGAATATTTTTTGACATTTGATAATATAATAACAAAACTTGCAATTTGAGGAAAATACGCTAGCAACAGCAAAGCCAATCATGAGTACTCAACTGGAACACGAACAACAGAGCTGATTCAGCAACGCTGTCATGCTTGTCCAATGATCCTTTTTTTATGTAATATGTCTAGTAGTAAAATAAGAAATCTCTGATTTTAAGTAATATGTATCGTTATCTAATTGATTTTTTATGTTAAGGTTAGAGTAAGATTAACAACTGGTTAGTGAATGAAAAGTTTATTTTTATTAATTTTTATGTAGTATGAAAAACATAGGTTAAAGTTAGCACATTTAATGTATTCATTTAATAGCCTTTTAATGCAAGATTTGTTTATTTTATTCAGAAATCATTATATATTAGTCTATTTTTGTTATTTATCGATTAGAAAAAATGTGACAATAATTATTTGTGTTTCTGTTGGTTATATTGTCATAATGTCACTGCTGAGTTGCGTAACAAAAATTGCTCAAAAATTATAAGTTTAAATTATGCACTAACTTTAATGTGTTTATATTGTTCAATAAGAGTTATTCAACGATATAGGAATTTACATAATGTTTCTAATAGTTCGCATAAGAATGCAGAAAAAGCCGAGTACACTGTAGGCAGCATCTATAAAACATGTTATAATCTACCGTGATAACAATCAGAACAGAAACATACTCCGCAAACTTAAATGCATGTTACCACATACAGGGTAAGTCATAAATATCGGAACAATAGGCTATCTCCTTAAATATTGCCCCTTGACCCATACTTCCAATTGCAAAAATTCATAAAAAAAAGGTGAAATTTCTAAAGGCGCGATCACATTGGGAAATAGGTGAAGCTTTAAGCTCAACACACAACTTTTTCTGATGCAAAAGAGGTGGGGTCAGCCGCGAAAGGGTTACTGGATGATGCGTAGAAAGTTTCGTCTAGGTAAACAAAACTCAGCAAGAAGTTTACAACAGAAATTTTTTTATCGCCCACACGGCATCTAAAGTTATGAGTAAAATAAAAAGTTTGAGTTCCTCTAATAGCGGCAATAATTAAAAATGAATTTTTAAGGGGGACGAGGGGGGAACTAGGATGTCACAACATTTTGCTCTAAAAAACTGGAAATTGAGATATCGTTACATTAAATCATTAAGAGACTACTCCATTCAAGCAAAAAGACTCATTCGCTAATGCTAATCTTATGGAAGAGATTTATAAAGATATCTTGGTTGTATTTCAATATCTATTTTTATTTTATTTATTATTATTATTTTGCATTGAATAGCTCAAAACGATGTGTACAAGGATCGTTTTTTAATTTTGTTTTACAAATATTTTCAATGGGCACACTTATATTTTCAGAACCGGTTTCAAAAATGAAAATATTCTCATAAAATATATATTATATAAAATATATATTTATATATCTGCAATCAAAATTGAAAAAGCGGCCTTTTGTACAAATTGAACTCAGCTACACAATAAAAAAATTTAAATGCAACCATATTATTTTCATAAATTATATAGATACTTTAAAGATATAATTTAGATATTTCTGTAAATTTCTCCCATGTAATTAGTACTAGAAATTGAGTCTTTTCATGTGATTAAGTAGCCCTTTAATTATACATAGATTTTTTTTTTTTTTAACACTGCAAATACTCAATAAGTTTTAGCACCCCCCTCCCCCATATTTTGGCGTTCTATTCTTATTTTAACTCTAAAAGTTCGTAAAAATTCGTTCAGGAAAAGAAAAATAAATGGTATAAATGGTTAAAATTGTTTTTTAAGGATAAAATATGTACTTAAATTTACTTTAAAAAAATGCGAGTGTATATGTTGATTTTTAAGTCAATATAAACTTTTCAATGTTTTTCTTTAAATGTAATAAATTTTGGATGGATTTTATTAAATTTAAAGAAATTTCATGCTTTTTACATTGATATATATTTTAATATGCTATATATTTATACAGGAATAAGTTTAGGAAAATTTTAGGTCCTTTAAAAGACTCTTCACAAAATAATTTATCCTCAAACTGCACCCTTCATAATTTTTTTTAATCTCCAAATAGGACCCTTCACAAAATATTTTATCTTGAAATAGTACATTTCAAAAAATTATTTCTTTATTAAATAGAGCTTTTACAGAATTTTTTCACCTTCAAACTGAACTTTTCACAAATTTAATCATTTAAAAATAAAAACTGGCCTGTAAATAAACAGTTGAACTCATCAAAGATCATATTACTTAGCTTTTTCATACATGAAGGATAGAACCTGAAGATTTTGATAATTTAAAATTCACAAAATTATGACTGAATTTTCAGAAATATAAGAAAAACTTCACAATTTCACAAAAACAGAACCCTGTGAAAAAAGTCTGGTCAGACCCTTGTTATATATATATCAGGCATGAAAGTGGGAAATGAGAAAAAAGGTGGAAATTTTTTTCCATCAATACAGTGTGCGAAACTTTTTTAATTTAAGTATCATTTTAATAGCTACCTATGCAATAAAATTAAATATAATTGCGCATATGATTGTTTTTTTTTGTTTTTTTTTTTTAATCTATGAAGTATTAACAATGCTAAAGGGATAAATCCAAATAAATCTGACCAACTTATGTGAAGTACAGTCTTTAATGGTTTAGCTGAAAAAGGTATCACAGAAATTATCCAGAAGTGTTTATAATTAGCACAAAATATTCTATACCAAGAAAAACTTCCTTTCACTTTGAATTGTTATGATATATATAGATTAAAAAAAAAAAAAAAAATCTATGAGATATTTAGAGTAGTTACTCTAAGCATCTTTCCTGAATGATTTTTTTTTTTTAACATGACTTTCAGATGCTTATATGATATAAGCTCAGCTTTCATGTTATATCTCTTTTGCACAATAACTCAAGAACAAACTCCAAGTATTTAAATAGACAAAATGTCAAATTACTAAATTTTCCAGGCATTCCCCCCCCCCCCCTCCCTTATTATCCTTCCAAAGTTTTTCTTTGCATTTTTCCATCAATCTAGAGAAAGCCCAAAATTTCTTTAGGAAAAGTGGAATTCCACCTTTAGGAGGAATTCTTAATAAAATATATTTATATTTTATTAAAATATATTTATATTTTTTCCTTTCTTTCTGCCAAGCGTCTCGCTTTTTTCTGAGATTTTTAATTACAAATTTAATTAATTTTCATGTGTTGAATTACATCATATTATGACAGCATAACCCTTTTTCTTGAAAGTAGTTTGCTCCATGATTTAGGAAAGATATTTTTTGCCTTTTAACTACTAAGTTTCTGCCATTAAATAAGGAAAATTATTTTTTACCAAACTAGTAATAGCTTGAAGGTTATCAGATAAAATGTTATGCACTGTTAATAATATAAATTAATAAATAATTTATAAATGTTGAAATAGTTTCAAATAATATATATATTTGAAACATTAGTTTATATTGTATTAGTGTTTATAGATGTTTAAAATAAATTGTGTAAGTAAATATTTTTTTATAAAATTTAAAAGTTTTATAAATATTAATCTTGCATTTTATTTAACAGTAAGATTAAATGCAATGTTAAGAGGTTTTTGTATTTTTACTTTTTATGTGCTTTGATGGTGTTTTATTGGTTTTCATATTTCTAAAAATAATAAATCTGTTATTTGCATTCCATCACTGACAAAAATCTGCTAAACATAATTCTTATCATTTTAAAATATTATTGTATAATTAGGAAAAGCCACCAGATATAATTCCATTATTTTTGAAAAAGGACTTAAAACAGGAAACAAGGAATGACAAGGGATATCCCACGGCATCTTCATGTTATTAACACAAACTGTGTAAATACCTCAGAATTAGATAATGAAAATGATACGATTCACTTTGTTCCCATAAAAAAAAAAAAAAAAAAAAAAAAAAAAAAAAAAAATCTCCAAATAATTATGATTAAAATTTAAAAGAATTAAATATTGTCGCCATATTATGTAGACGCCTTTTTCTTTTCATTATTTTTCATTTTTAATGTTTTACAATAATCCATATGAAAATAACTTTATCGATATGCATAATAAAGAAATAAAGTCAATGTTTACACAAGTAATTCATCAAATAAAATTTCAAAACGCTGTTTAACAAGAGATTTAAGCAGTATAGCTGATAAATGTTTTCCAGTTAATTAATTTGTTGGTATTACGATTAGTCAACCAATATAATTTAATACGACATATGACATGCATAAAAGGTAAAAAGATAATTAGTACAATGTTTTTAAAAATAGGGTACACCAAAAAATGAATAATCGGATGTATTGTTTGATTTATAAAGCTGACAGAAGCATTCAACTAATATTTTTGCGTAATTATATATTCAAAATGAAAGAAAATACTTTGTTTACTAAACATTGGCGAATTTGGCATAAGTATGGACAAAACACAATCAAATTTCATAAACAGTAAAAATATATTCAAAACTCCTTAACATTGCAATTAAATTTATTGTTAAACAAAATGTAAGAATAATAGTTAAGAATACTTCTAAATTTTATAAATATTTACTTACTACTTAGAACATTCGCAGCTTGTAATCATCGAAAATTCATGGCGACGGTATTTGGATTTTACTATTTTTAAGTGCCGAAGGATCCTTATTTCATTGTCCCGCAATGAATTCGATTAAATATTTTTTTAATGTGAAGTCTTTTTGACGCATAAAAAACAGTTTATTGCGTTTAGATCTCAAATACTTTATTTGTTTTCTATACAAACGAGCGTCCATATACACTGACAGCCGCCATCTTGATTTAGACGGCCATTCAAAGGAGTGACGCAGACAATCTGCTTCTACGCTATTGGTCAGATTACGCGCTGCACGCAGCATTTTCCACTTGGAATGGAAAAAGTTTCAGCTAATGTTGCGCATATGAAATCTCAATTGCACGGCGTTTTTCGCGAAGCAGCTGCAGCCGATGCTGCATGTTGAGCTTAAAGTTTCATTTACACAGTGTGTGTGATCGCACTTTAATAAGATAAATTGCAACACCATGGGGAGCCTATTTGAAAAAATACGAAAATTAAATTTTTATACCGCCCCCGTAGGGCAAAATTCCCAATTAGAAAATTATTCCTTATCCATTCCTAAATTGATAAAAAAAATTGCATCTCGATATCTAAAAATCTGACAGAGATATAAAAATCCGAAATTCTCCAAAATTCGTGACTTACACCGCTTGACCATGCCTCTAAACGAAGAGTTTTTGATTAAGTTTCAAAGCAACTGAGGGATCGTCCACAAATTATCCGTTCATGTATGTCGATTTAAGACTGTGCCTCTTATTTGGACATAATAAAGCAGCGTATTGATTTAAATCAAAACTTGTTTATTATTAGCACTGGAGGTCTGCATGGATCGAAATATCTTGGTCCGGTCCTAAAGCGACCCATAAGGGAAAATGTTCGGCCCGGCCTGAAAAAATGTTAAAAATCATAACCCGAACCGATCTGGAAAATAGTTTAAATTATAGCCCTGTTCAGTCGCAAATTTCTACATAGTTTTTTACTTCGGTGTCAGAAAAAATTGTTTCGTATGGAGGAGTTCTGACCAAAAATTCCTTTTATAGCTTTTCTTTTTTTTATTTATACTTTTCATTATTAAAGAAGCGGCAAAGCGTGTAATATATTTATTTTATCAATGAATCTCTATTTATTTGTAAATGTTTCACTCATATTTTAATATCGTTAATCCATATCACATGTGTGGGAGACATTAAAAAATGTTATACAGTAAAACCTTTTAAGACGGAATCAGATAGGAAAAAATACGTTATAGGCAGATGGCCTCCCTAGGAGGTGTAATTGGAGTTTATTTTTTTTTTCAGGTGTTATTGCATTTATTTTGCATGGATCAACATATTTTCCGTTTAAGACAGAATTCCGTCATAGACAGAGTTTTTTTTTTTTATTGGTTTTATCGGATTTAATTTTTTAGCCTTTGAATATACTATTCTTTAAAGTTTTTTTTTTCAAATTAAAATTTTAAAATCTATGTGTTTTTCGTAAAAATTTCGATTGAGCCGAATTTTATATATTTTATGCACGTATTAAGTCAATCAGAGACAGTGTTTTCAATACGGGTTTTGTCGAGATCGGGATTGATGATTTCGTCCAGTGTACAGCTCGGAAGAAAGAAGTACGTCAGGCCCGCCCTGGCGAGTCTTCAGATAAAAGCAACGTCTCGATTCTGCCCCGGTCTGGGTCCAGAATACAGTTTTTTTAACATCCTCTCCAGGACGATAAAAAGCTTGGGTTGTCAGAGCTAAATAAAAAAAAAAAAAGACTTAATCTGCATCTTAGAAAAGCATTCTTTTAAATAGCTGAATTACATTTAAACAGTATACTTCGTTTTTCTGTATAATGAATATTTTTCCCCACTATTTCTTGTCTTTAAATTATTAAATGTTAAGAATTTTTAAAGAAAAAAAGAACTTGAAACACGTAATTTTTTATTTTTTTTACATTAGTTTTGTTTCGGTAAATTTGAAAAAATATATACTTTTGAAAATATGAATTTTTAAACTTATATTATTTTTTCAATAAATATTTTTAATAGTTTTTAAATTAATATTAATAAACAAAAACCCTAGAACAAAACTAAAATCAGATTTTCATCTTTAATTAAATGGAGAGAAATTGAACTCCTATAAATAATGTTACGAGTTATAACGATTTTTAATTTCCCATTTAAACCAGTACTAACCATATGAAGCTTTTATAAATTGTATGAGAAATTTTAGGATGTAATTTTCTCAGCAAATTATAAGACTAACTATCATAAAAAAGGAAAAAATCAAAATTCTCACTTAAAAAAAGTTTTTTACACGTTTCCTAGAATTGTTAAAATAAAATTGTTTTTTAAATTGCGCACATTTCAATTTGTGTCTAATCCCTTAAAATCTGATGAATTTTTTAAATGACTGTTACTTTGCGAGTTTTTAAAATATGAAGATGCAACTTTTTGTGCCTTATTCAGAACTGAATAAGGAAAGTTTTCCTAGTTGGAATTTTTATCCTACGGGGGCCGTATAAAAATTTAATTTTCGTATTTTTTCAACTAGACCCCCCCCTCCATGGAGTCGCAATTTATCTCATCAAAAATTTCACCTTTTTTTACGAATGTTTGAAATTGGAAGTATGGGTCTAAGAGGAACATTTAAGGAGATAGCCTATTGTTTCGATATTTATGACTCACCCTGTATAAGTGATATACAAGAGTATACAGGGTGTCCAGTAAATGACTGACCATTTTAAAATTAAATAACAAAAAAAAAAAAAAAAAACGGTTTGAGATAAAAATGCGTGGTTAGCGATATTGTTATTAGAATGTCAATAAATTTTTAATACGCACTTCCTACAAATAGTTCGAATTTCAGCCAAAAGATGGCGCTGGCGGCATCAGCCTGTAGAAATTTTCTTGTTCTGAAGTTGGTGATCTTTTCGGCTCATTTTCCAGGGTCGAATCTGAGTCGAAATGTTGAATCGACTCTCCACTCAACTGCAGAAATAGCATTTGTTGATTGGAACGAGATTTAAACTAACATTTAAGATTGAACTATGTCTATTGTAACAAACTATGTCTATTGTAACCTTCTCCGATAAATATCACGGGGAACTACAAAAACTAGTTTAAAATTATTGTAAAACATCTCGAAAGGTGTATCAATCCATGAATAAATACTTATGACAAGCAAACATTTATTAAAAAAACTTAGAAATAGTTTTAACAATTCTAGAAACATTTAAATTAATTTAACGAATGTTCTTTAGTGTTTCAAAATTCTCTTCGGAATATTTTTTTTAACCGCTTAACTGATACTCTTTTTTACGTACAATAAATTGAAAATACGGGATAAACGCCGCTTTTATAAGCTAAAATAATCGTAATATTTAATTTAAATATTTCTTCTATTAAATAGTATAAAATTGCATTTAATAATTTTAGTAGTGTCAGAACGCTTTAAGTGATGGAAGAAGCAAACAATTATTGCCGGTACGTTGTACGGGTAAATCAGTTAAATTTTTAAAACAGTGGTATGCAAATAGCGTTGCCAAGTCCCCTGTCTAAGAAAAAACGGGTCAATTACTTATAAATCGGCACATTATTATTTTTTAAAATCTTACAATAAAGGAATCCGTCTACAACAAATTCTGTCTTAAATATAAAAAGTTATTTATCCTGAAATAGAAAGAAACATACAAAACTACCTGCTAAGGCAAAAACCTGTCTAAATCAAAATATTATTAATTTTTTCCGAAAATTGAATTTAGCCCTATTTTATATTCATATTTTGTCATTTAATGTATCTAAAATTTTTATTATGATTGAAATGAGAGATTTTAAGATGTCTTTTACACACACCTCGCCCCCCCCCCACGACAGCAAACGTATCTGCGCTAAAATGGAAGGATATTTAAAAAGAAAAAAAAAAGACGTACCTTTTTTATATCCTGTAAGTCACCCCTTTTCAATACTTCATTACAAAAAGCATCATAGATCCTGAAATCTATTTCCGTCCTTTCCCTCCCCTATTTAAATTATTCAGTATGAGGAAAAGAACGAGAAAAAACATTCTGAAAATATCTCTTATCTGATTTGAAATAACGAATATTATTAAAAATATGATTTATTATCTTTTTTTAAATTATGTATAAAAAAACCAATGTTCAATTTATTTTGCAATATTTATATTTATAAAATTGAACTAAAATTAGTAGATATTCAGTTTTATCTAATATATCTATGTCCCCATCAGTGGCTGATAGGTTCTGACGTCTCAACTGGCGTTTAAATCAGCGTTGTAATAACCTCTTCTATTTACAGTGTAGATGACGCAAATCCCTTCTTCAAAATTTAAACTTGACTTTTTGCTAAGAACATCAATTTGATATTTATTGCTTTTTTACTGTTATTCGGTATTTCATTACACAAATATAGCTTCAAAAGTTGTAATCGAGGCTTTTAAAACCGATTCGTATTTCAACACATCTAATCCAAAAAGAGAAAAATGTAGAATCGGGAGATAATAAATGAAAGAATGACTCGAGACAGTGGATACTGCGTTGGCTTCTGAAATGTTTTCAACAGCTTTTGTCTCAAATAATATTTAAAAAAACTAGAAGGAAAAGAAACGAAACTTTATTTCAGTAAAAAGTTTCCGTAAAAATGTTTTGCCAAAAATTGCCTATAGATATTTTAGTTTGGTTTGGTTTATTTAATGTCGCCCGATTATGTACACGTAGGATATATGTCAGAAAGGGGTGGGATGCCCTGCGTGGGGGTCTTTCTAAGGGAACCTAATCCGTATTTACGCAAGAAAATCCAAGGTTCGAAGAAAACCGGAAAGACGTCAGAACCTATCGCCCACTGGTGGGACCTTAGATATTTTAGATAAAACTGAATGTCTACTTATTTTAGTTCAATTTTATAAACATAAATATTGCAAAATAAAATGAACATTGGTATTTTTTATACATAACTTTAAAAAAAGATAATAAATCATATATTTAATAATATTTCTTATTTAAAATCAGATGGGAGATATTTTCAGAATATTTTTTCTCGTTCTTTTCCTCATACTGAATAATTTAAATAGGGGGGAGAAGGACGAATATATATTTCAGTATCTATGATGCTTTTTGTAATGAAGTTTTGAAAAGGGGTGACTTACAGGATATAAAAACGTGTACGTCTTTTTTTTCTTTTAAATATCCTCCCATTTTAGCGCTGATACTTTGCTGTCGTGGGTGGGAGGGGGAGGGAGGCGAGGTGTGTGTAAAAGACATCTTAAAATCTCTTACGGCAATCATAATAAAATTTTTAGATACGTTAAATGACAAAATATGAATATAAAGTAGGGATGAATTTGATTTTCGGAAAAAATTAATAATATTTTGCTTTAGGCAGGTTTTTGCCTTAGCAGGTAGTTTTGTATGTTTCTTTCTACTTCAGGATCAATAACTTTTATATTTAACACAGAATTTGTTGTAGACGGATTCCTTTATTGTAAGATTTTAAAAAATAATAATGTGCCGATTTATAAGTAATTGACCCGTTTTTTCTTAGACAGGGGACTTGGCAACGCTATTTGCATACCACTGTTTTAAAAATTTAACTGATTTACCCGTACAACGTACCGGCAATAATTGTTTGCTTCTTCCATCACTTAAAGCGTTCTGACACTACTAAAATTATTAAATGCAATTTCATACTATTTAATAGAAGAAATATTTAAATTAAATATTACGATTATTTTAGCTTTAAAAAAGCGGTGTTTATCCCGTATTTTCAATTTATTGTACGTAAAACAGAGTATCAGTTAAGCGGTTAAAAAAACATATTCCGAAGAGAATTTTGAAACACTAAAGAACATTCGTTAAATTAATTTAAATGTTTCTAAAATTGTTAAAACTATTTCTAGGTTTTTTTAATAAATGTTTGCTTGTCATAAGTATTTATTCATAGATTGATACACCTTTCGAGATGTTTTACAATAATTTTAAACTAGTTTTTGTAGTTCCCCGTATATTTATCAGAGGAGGTTACAATAGACATGTTTGTTACAATAGACATAGTTCAATCTTAAATGTTATTTTAAATCTCGTTCCAATCAACAAAATCTATTTCTGCAGTTGAGTGGAGAGCCGATTCAACATTTAAACTCTGGAAAATGAGCCGGAAAGATCATCAGTTTCAAAACAAGAAAACACGTTGTATTTCTAATATATCGTAAACCATGCATTTTTTTTATTTATTTAATTTTAAAATGGGTCAGTCATTTACTAGACACATTGTACAAAAAAATCCATAACAAGTTTCAAGAATAAAAGATTGTT
Source organism: Maratus speculifer (assembly GCA_964019185.1). Taxonomy (NCBI): domain Eukaryota; kingdom Metazoa; phylum Arthropoda; class Arachnida; order Araneae; family Salticidae; genus Maratus; species Maratus speculifer. Next base: position 335,511,265 of record OZ025292.1, read on the forward strand.
TTTTTAGGTACACTATACTTTTAAGAGTTAAAGAAATTAGGTATTCTGGAGTAAATTTTCAAAAAAAAAAAAAAAAAAAAAAAAAAAAAACAATTAATCTAAAATCTCATACATATATTTTTAATATCATGTCTAATACCGCCTAGTTCAGAACTAAATTGTAAAAGAAAACAAGTATACCTTCAAAAGCTTTTATTTTATTTTATTTTATTTTATTTTATTTTATTTTATTTTATTTATTTATTTATTTATTTGTCTGAAAATGAATTGTTTTTTCAAAACTTTCAAATGCATTTTTCGCAAAATCGTGTTGTGATCAATATGCATAGCAGTGCGAAGTGAAGGTACATATGTTGCATTTGCTTATCTCTAGAATTATCCAACGTTTCTTTATACTTCATTTTCGCTTTAGAAAAATATGACTCCGTTGAAAACGTTTTACATTTCTTTGTAGAATATAACTTCAATATTAAAAAACATTAAATATATTCTTTTGCAGAAATGAATGTTTTGTGAGATTCCTATACAGACAATTTGCTTGTTTCAGAACCAGGATTACCATGCAATCATGATTACAGAAAAGTTAGATAGAACACGAAATATTTTTTTCTTCTGAACTTTCTCGTGATCAGATTAATTTTATTTTTATTTTCTTTTTGTTTAAAGGTTGTGGAATCTAAGGCTGATCTTTGTTCGAAAGAAATATATGATTTTTTCTTAAAATCTTACAAATATTATGTGAATTTAAAACCATTTGTGTTTGAAGTGAGCCTTTCACAGATTTTCTCTTTTTCCAGAAATCCTGAGCTCATATCAAATATTGAATTAGTGAATTTTGGTTTGTTTAATTACAGACGTTTCGTAATTACATAAACCGAGCCAAAAAAAAAAGAAAACTGTTTCAGATTTAAAATTTATTGACACATGAGTATTATAAACACAAAAAATAACCTTTCAAACTTAGAACTAAATGACAACGTGTAAATGTTAAAAGTAGGAAAATGTTAAAAATTACGTCATAAAAACAATATTTACACATGAATTTTAAACCAAAGCGAAATTTTTTAAATAATAAAATCATTATTATGCATTAAAAGTCGTAAATGGAGGAAATTACGTCATATTTAAAATGTTCGATTGATAATTATGGAAAACAGTTCAAAAATATATTTGCGCAAGTCAATTACTTCATATATTGAAGCAATCTTTTCAACTATTATCGTAAATTCTATGACAGCGTGTATGCTTCCTAACAAGAAAAGTATTTTCATGTACACATTAAAAAGAGAGAGAAGACTTCAGTGAAAATTGCATCACAATTGAAACAATAGAAAAGACTAAACACACGACATGACGATACATTTCACATTTCTACATGACCTTTTAAACTATTGTCGCCAATCCTAAAGCAGCTAATATAAAAATATTGCCTTTCAAGCATCAAAATATTTTCATTTGAATATTGCATGATAAATAAAAATTTTAAATAACAAGCTTCTCGGTATGCATTAAAAGCAACAAATAAGAGAAATTACAGCATATTTGAAAAGAATAAAAAATAATAATGGAAATCAGATAAATTTTAAAATGTATTTGCGTTTTCTTGATATTTTGAGATAATTTATTGAACTATTGTTATGAAATCTAAGACAGTACAAAAGATATTTAATTTTCTAATATCAAAAGTATTTTCACGTGAATATTAAAATAAGAAAGAAATCCTTGGTGAAAATTATCTCAGATTTGAATCGATAAATTTTAAATGTCTTATTAAAAAGAACTTTCTTTGGGAATGTTAAGCCGAGAGACAAGGACTATGATTATTTATTTCATTAGCTTATTTTCAAATTTTCATTTTTTTTTTTTTAATATGTTAATCAGAAACGAAAAGAACATCGTGTCCCGAAATAGCGGCTGATTAGGCATTAAAAATATCCAATCAAAGGAACAAAAATGGAAACCCATTTACAAGGAGTACGTCCCAATTTTTTTTTATTTGTTATTATTATTCAATCTTTTTAAAGCCGGTGAAATTAGCGTGCTTTTAGAATCTCGGATGTCTGAACGGGGGTTCACAAGCGTAACTCGAATGTTGCAGAGTAGATTGGGCCGAAAAAATGCAAAAGTTGCCTTTTTATTCACAATACAGTGGAAAAGTTGCGAATTCGAAAGACTAATAATTGAATAAAAAAAGAAATAAAATTAGTTTATATTTTACGGTCGCGCAAACTCTATAAAGTTTGCCGAAATGTTGAAAAAATCCCATTGTAACATTTTTTTAAGTAGCTGAAATTCTTATGTATTATATTAACAAAACATGATGCTGAAATATTATTTAAATCCATCAACATCTACCGGTCACACATGGCCTCTAAAGGTTGGCAAGAATGCAGTAGCTCTTTACAACTTTACATGAATTTTTGCTGTTACCATTACAATAAAAATCCGTGCCAGTTTGGCCTACAGACGCAAGTAGATTTCGAAGTTAAGTGTTCATTTCAACAACAAAAAATAAATATGATTGGAGATAAAACCAGTTTAACAACTTTATTTAGCTGTTTTTGAAGAATTTTTAATTTCATTTTACTGTAAGAGCTGTTTTTATGAGATTGAGCTTAAGCGAAATTCGGCTCAAAAGCCCACTTTGGCCTTATTTGGAATATGTTATAAGTTTATGAAACCATTGACCATTACGTCAAATAATATAGTTCCTAAATAAGAGAAACTACGAATTGAATGCGTTTGAGAGCAAAACTAAATTTAAAAATGAGTCAAAAAACAAGCAATATGTTATTTGAATACATCCTCAATTCTTCAATTACGATTGCTTCGGGAAATTTTTCTTTAAATGCCTATTTTGAAAGCATTTTAAAAATATATTTATCTTTATCAAAAACTAGTAAGAAAAATCATGCGTTAAGCATAGATTATGAAGCACTTTCCAACACTTCATGCAACCTTTAACAAAACTTCGTCATTTAGGGAAATAAGGTTGCTGTATTGTATATAGCCAAATATGTATCCCAATATTTTTGAACAGCCCTTTATTTGATCTGTCGATTGATATACTATATACTATATAATGAGAAAATTTAATTTATCAAGAAAACGTCTAGCAGGTTGAAATTTCTCCTTCAGCTATTTATACGAATCGATGGAAACATACTTAAATACTTTTGTTCAGCCCTGTAGTTTACCTTGTACCTTTATTGCTCTTCAGTAATAAGCTAAAATAATCTTAAAACTACTAAAATCACATTCTCAGAAATTATCATTCATAGGTGTCCATGTTTCCAATTCTTTGCGTGGCCCTGTATATCATTTTATCTATATTCTGCAAACATTTTTTAGTAAATTTAATGCAGTTCAGTGTAAAAGTGCATTACTTATTTAAAAACCACTTTTAAGTAATTTAAGCTCATATTCAGAAACGTTTGCGACCTCTTTTGGGTGAACCCGTATATCAACTATAGTATTTATACACACCGTATAATATGCAGAGATGTAGTGAAACCTAAACACGCATATCATAATTGAAATGCATTTCATTCATCTATCAGCTATCATCGGATAAAAGTTCAGTACTTCGGAAACAATTTGGAATCTTTTGTATGTCCCTGTAAATGCTATGTACTTCATATTATGCATGACTGTATCATTTAATTTATATTAAGCCTCAGCTATATACATCACTTTTATTATATATGAAATAGTTTAATATAATTAAAATTTGTCGCACACAATTCCCCTTCTACCATTATGTAATGGAATGTTTTTGTGTAACCTTGTAAATGAATAATAGCTATTTTTTCACCCCATTTTTTTAAAGAATGCATATTTTAATGCATCTCGTAAATGCATATAAATTTGAATGTGTTTCATAGGATGTAACATCTTTAAAACTCATTTGTAACGATTTTTTCCCATAGCCGTAATGTATCGGTAAAATTTTGACTACCCCTGTAAAGAAACTAATCATGGTAGAAACTTCATTTTCAATAGCATTCGTGATAGGGTAAACAACACATAAAAATTTCATGGCGATCCGAGTTTATCTACAAGAGTTAGAGCGCTGACAGACGGACAGACAAACTGAATGCATAAGCACTTTTCAACTTTGTTGGAAAGTGCTAAAAACTGACTAATATATCACATTGAATAGTTCCTAAATAACAGAACCCCTAATTGAATGTGTTTGAGAGTAAAATGAATTTAAAAATGTGTCAGAATATAAGCAATTTGGATTTGAGTACACCGTTAATACGATTTTCCTTACAACTCCTACTTTTAAAAAATTCTTTTTTGCGATAAGTATTGGTGCTATCAAAAACTTGTCAATATAAAAGTTATAGATATTATTGAGAAAACGTATAATAAGTTTATTCGGATTTGATATCTCAAGAATTTACGAAGTTATGAATTTTTTTCTTATTCCACCCCCGTTTCTATTTCTGTTTCTGATTTTTTTTCGATAAGAGTTGGTTCTAGCAAAAGCTTTAGATATTATTAAGAACATTTACAATAAATTTAATTGGATTTGATAGCTTGAGAACTGACAAAGTTTTTCGCCCCTTGAGCCCATTTTAAACTTAATCAAAAATCCGTCACGAATAAACTTTCAGTCCATGTTTTTGAAATAATATAACTTTAAACTGGTTCGATATCTATTTTAATTAGGAAGTTTTTATTTTTATTTTCTTTTATTTTTATTATTATTGAACATCTACAAAAATCTCTCTCTATTTCCATCACTTTGGTCTGCTTTTGCATATTAACGAACTTAACCGAGGTTACCCATTCCTTGATTTTATGTTTGAGTTTGGAAGAGATTTGAGCACAGTTGTAGAAATTATCGTTATATATATATTACAAATTTAAAATTTTTTCGCCAAAACTAACCTTTATACTACCTTAATTTTCTTATAATAATGTTCCGTACTTACTTCAAATTATTAAATTAAAATCTTGTTTCTAGATCTAATCTGTTAATCTGTATGCAGACGATATAAATTCTTAATTTGCCTTAAAAAACATTATTCCAGTATGCGTAAATTTAAAAAGATGGCTCTAAATTAAAAATATTCTTAATTAAAACTTTATTTCTTAATATTCCAAATAAAACTGATTTCTTCTATGTTTTTATCAACCCTTTTTAAGAAAATCTTATTAAATTTATTCCAAAACCATACCTTTCAAAAAATATCATTATTTTATTTTATCTATTTATTTATTTTTCCGCCGTCAACCTTTGATGTGTGCATTAATAAATTCATTTCTTTTCTTTTTCTCTTAAAATTAATCATTTATAAAAATCGTCTGCCTAAGAAATTATGAGTCGATTATAAATTGGTTAAATAATATATTTTTTTAATAAATTTATCGTCTGTGTAAAATAGTCTCGTATCTGCACAAGAATTCTGTTTACATAAAAGGATGATGGTTTGAGATTACAGAAAGTTCTAGAATTTTCTTTTTAGTTTTAAAAGGTGGAAGTCTCGAGATGAAAGAGAGAGAGATTCTGGAGTTCTTTCGTCGATGAGTACGGCTGGTTGAAGTAAATGATGGAATATTTTTTGAACATTTCGGTAAAAGATCGTTTGCAAAAAGGAGTTTTTCCCTCTATAATGACTACAGTTGAATAAATAAACTTACAGCCACCAATGAGTGATTTATTGGATATTATACATTTATTTATTTTTTATTTTTTCCCTCCCTGGCCATGACTTCTGTGCAAAGAACGGGGACCCTGGCGATGATGTTTCTGGCTCCTAACTTTAAAATGTCACAGTCTTCTATAGCCGGCAGGATAATTATGTGACTTTTTCGGATTGCAAACTGAATCTGTGAAAATGGCGTGTGTTCCTGTTAAAGAACTTTACAACTATGCTCGGAAAGATGCTAATCTGAAATAATTGCTAGTCGCTTCGAGTCTGATGTGGATTTCCTGACGCTTGATGTTGATCTGTGCGCACAAATTTTGATTCAGTATTCATGGTCATAGGAAAATTTTTGAAAATTAATGACTTCAAAGTGGTGAGTATGCAAGAAGTATTTGATGAGGAATTTAAAGACGATTGAATTTATTGAAGATTTTTCAAAAAACTGTAAGTTTTTTTATAAAATGTTTTGATTATTATTTTTATTCTTTTTATGATTGAGAAAAAATATTTATTATGTATTTATTTAAATTAATTATTCTCTGTTTGTCAGGTTTATTTATTTGATTATTTGTCTGTGAATCTTATTTACTTACCTATTTATGAGTATTATTATTATCATTATTATGTGTTGGAGATTGAAATATTTTTATTCTTAAGGATTTAATTAAGGAGTATGATGTTCTTAAGATATTTACTGTTACTTATTAAGACTATCATGATATTTTTATGCACGATTAAAGGCAAGTTTGTAATAATTATGAAGTATAAAAGAATTTAGAAGCTTAAGTTTATTTCAAAAAAGTACATTTTCTATTTTATTGATATTTGTTTGTTATCAAGAACTATTCTCAGAATACAGTATTTTCATGATAATGTTCCTACAACTAAACATTTGAGCTGAAAATTAAGTTAACATTTATGTTTTTCCTTTTATTTGTTAGAATTTCTGGTTACAGTGAGCTTTGGTTCCCGGATTCTTATAATTTATTTAAATTCAGTAAGAAAGATGAACTGTGCAAGGCTGTTGATAGAATTTTGACTGATAAATTAATTTTTTCAGTAAATTTTGTGATTTTAAGTAAGAAATTACTTATAATTAAAATTTTTGAATCGATAAAATAATAGAATTAAAAGTTGATCCCAATTTAAGGTATATCTATGATATTTACAATTTCTGTTTTATTAGATAAAATTTCTGGTTAATGTTAGCAGCTAAATATAGTAATTTTGAAAAAATATGTAATTGATAGAAATCATTAACTTTGAAATTTATTGCGAATGATTTTACGATCAGGATTTAATAAAGAAAATAGAAGTGCTTCATTTATTCTAATGAGTAAAAAAAAAAAAAAAAATTATGGAAGATCCTAAATTCGTACTGTTTGACCCGAGTTCTGGAATGAACATTTTGTCTTGGTTAACTTATTTTGATAAAACATGTGATAGGGAACAGAAAAATCTAGAATGGAAATTTAATTTTATTGCGCAATATTTGAAAGGGGAAGCGCAAAAAATTTATATCAATGACTGCTTAAATTGTACGGATTATGAACAAATTAAGAAAATTTTGATAGAAAGACTCGTTGAATTAGACTTCCCGAGTTTTTCTGATTTTTCAAATCTGAAATTAGATAATTTAGACAATTTAGACAACTTATTTTCGTAAAAAAGTGGAAATTGGTAGGAAATTACATCTTAGTGAAAATATACTATTACAAGGTTTAACTGATGGTTTAAAATCAGAATTCAAAAACAATATTATTATAAATCCTCCTAGAAGTACCACAGAATGGTACCGAGTTGTCAAACAATTCGTGGAAGTTTCCACCCCACTAGTTTCAAACCAAGTAATAATAAATCAACCATCAGCTAGACAAAATTTTCAACCTTTTCAACCAACTAGGCCCTGGATTCAGCCAGTTAGGCCCAATAATACACCTAGGAATTGGATTCCCCAAAGGCAATCTCAGTTTCAAAGACCTAGAGTTTGTCAAAATAATTATATTCAAAATTCATACCCTTCAAGACCTTGTAGGATATGCACAAATAGGGGTGTGAGTAATGCTTTTCATTGGGAAAGAGAATGTATTTTTAGGAATGAGGTACCATCCTCTGATACTCTTCCAAATATCTCACAAAATAATTCTCATAAAGTTTGGCAATTAATTGTGTATGGATGTACAAATAATTATAATTTGCCGTGTGTTGTAGATACTGGCTCAACTATTGCAATATTGCCACTTAGATTTGTTAAAAAACTTAATACTAAAATTGAGACTATACCCTCAGTTAACATTGGTCAGGCAAAAGGATTTTTACATATAAATAAAAAATGTAGTGTTCTTCTAAAAGTGGGTAAAATAAAAAAAATATGTTAACTTTTTAGTATGCAATACAAATTTGGATTATGCTATTTTGGGTTTAAAAGAATGTTCTAAATTTAAATTAACCATAGAATGTAAAAATTGTATTGTAAGGCAGGGAAGGAAAATTATAACTAATAGTATATCCATACATAAGGAGAGATCCCTTCATTTCAATACAGTAAATATGGACCAAGTACAACAAAACAGGGATCAATCTAATGAATTTGTAACCTCAGAATATAAAAAAATATGAAATTAAATTCTGGTAATACTGTAGCAATAGATAATTATGATAATGAAACACTGAATGTAAGTAATCATGATATAGAGTTACAATCTACTTGTGGAAATATTATGAAAAATGAAGACTGTGTTGAATATGATCACGAAATTAATGTGCATCATGATTATAGAGGTTCCATGACTCTTCAAAATTTTCGCGATAATTCGGATTCAGATTTAACTGGGGAAATAAATTTAATTCAAGATGTAAATTTAAGGGAATTAGTTCATATTTATAGTGATATTTTTGCAAAGCATAAATATGATGTGGGTATGATAAATATTGAACCACAACGAGTTATATTAAAATCTGACCTACCTATATCTTTGAGGCCCTACCGAACATCTCCCATAGAAGAAATAGAAATAAAAAACAAAATTCAATCATTGTTAGCAGCCGGACTGATAAAGTAAAGTAATAGCCCCTATTCTGCCCCTGTTACACTAGTTATGAAAAGAGAGGAAGGTAAAAAAACGCGATTATGTATAGACTATAGAAAATTAAACGCAATAATTAAAAACGATGCAGAACCCTTGCCCCGTATCGATGGAATTTTAGATAAATTGAGCAGTGCTCAGTATTTTTCAACTTTGGATTTAGCCTCTGGCTACTGGCACATACCAATACATCCATCCGATACAGAAAAGTTAGCATTTGCAACCAATTTTGGACTGTTTGAGTGGCTCGTGCTCCCTTTTGGCATAAAAACTGGCCCTCCCATATTCAATAGAACCATTCGAAGGATCCTTAATAAACATAAAATCGACTTTGCGTGCCACTATTTTGATGATATTATAATTTTCTCTTCCTCTTTAGAAGAACATTTAAATCATTTAGCTCAAATTTTTGACATTTGCAAACAAGAAAACATTAAACTTAAACTTTCTAAATGTAAATTAGGCCAAAATAAAAACAATTTCTTAGGTTATGAAATCACTAATGGAACTGTAACACCAGCAAATGCCAATAATGAAACCATCAAAAATTTAAACCCTCCTTCCAATGTGAAAGAGTTACAACGATTTCTAGGTTCCATTAATGTTTACCATAAATTCATAAATAAATATGCTGAAATTTGTTAAAGAACATCAAATCTCGTACGATTTTCATCATCATGAACACCAGCAGGTGACGCCACATGTCAAGGACACTTTCCTTATTTACGAAATGATAAACATTCCTGCTGTAAACATCTGCTCGCTGTCTTACTTTTTTCTTTACTTTCTTCTCTGTTTTTTCTTGTTCAGTGTAATGTCTGTGCTAGAACAGATACCGTGTTGTTAGCGCGAAGCTCTATATTTTTATGTTCAGTTTAATAATTAAATTGCCTCATAACTTAAACCTAATTAACCGTTTGACTGCTACGCGGCGCAAAAGCGCTGCGATAGTTTATCTCGAAAACCGCGGCGCAGCGCTTTTGCGCTGCGAGTTCTTTATAATACAAAAAGAATTATTAAAATTGATTGATATTTGTCTAAATAACAGTGTTTTATATGACAACATTATTTTTTCCTTTAAAGAAATCAAAATATGTACCGCAATTTTCGTGCATTCTTGCAAAAATTGCTTAGCACTAAAACGGTTAAATTCTAATGTAAATGTATATATCAACATACTTTATAAAATACAGTAGTCAATTATAAATGGTTTGAATTTCTTCACGTCAACACAACACTTCGTGTTTCATCTCTTCTTTTTCCCCCTTAAGTTTTCATAGCCTGCATCGAAGAGTGATATCGAAAGAAGAACTGGAGACGTTGGAATATGCGTTGTGCTTGCCAAACGGACAGAGGGGAATAAGGTAAGTTCCTTATTTCACTTATTTATCAAATTTTAAGTACTGATTACTGCTTATACGGGGCTCAAAAATTCAACAATTGGTTTTAAATCAAGAGATTATGAGACTGACGCGATAGCCCCAATTAACATTTGTGCAAAATATTGAAGATAAAAATAAATAAATAAATGAGCGCAATATATGCACACATAAAAAATAAAATATTATATAAAAATAACAATATAATATTAAAATGCAATACAACTGCCAATTGCATCACAGTGTGTAACATATTATCTTATTATCTTATTTTACTTACTTATTTACTTAGCGTAATAAATAAACTGAAAAATACGAATCACAGTTGAATTAGATTCGTGATTAAGATAAATCATAAAATAAACAAAACAGTCATAAAATAGTAATTGATCTGAATAAAACAACAAAATTTAGCAATTACAAATATGGCTGCTGGAAAGGAAAACGCGCTAATCGAAAAATTAACCGATCAAAATTATAGCAATTGGGCCTTTAAGGTTGAAAATTTATTGCTAAGGGAGGATTTATTCACCATGGTCACATCCGAACCTCCAACCCCAGAAACTGCCCAATGGGTTAAAAATGATTCAAAAGCTAGAGCTTTGATAAATCTGTGTATAGACGATTCCCAAATAATATATGTAAAACACCTCAAAACCGCGAAAGCCGTCTGGGACACATTAAAGAAAGTACACCAACGTGCTAATTTATCAAGCAAATTATTTTTGTTACGCAAATTATACTCACAAAAATTAAATGAGGGCGGCGATATGATCGGACACATAAATAATATACTGTCACTAAGAGATAAGCTCACTGCTATCGGAGAAGATATAGCTGATTGGCACATATGTGTACTACTGTTATGCTCGCTTCCACACTCTTATGATCCTCTCGTGACTACGCTGGAAGCCCGTGATGAGGAAAGTCTGACTTTAGAGTTCGTTAAAAACAAATTAGTAGACGAACACAAACATCGTTGCGAAAATCGCGAAGCAAGCTCAAGCTCGCGTGACTCAGCGTATAAAGCGGTAAACAAAAACCATAAAAGCAAGAAATTTTGTAGTTACTGTAAACGCCTTAACCATGATGTTTCAGAATGTTTTCACCTAAAAAACAAAAATACAAACAATTTTCAGAGAAATGATTGGAACAGAAACAAACCTAATAACAATAATGCGAACGGTTTCAGAAATAATTCCGCAAGTAATAGGAACGGTCAAAGCAACCCAAAGAATGCTTCCAATTTTTGTTTTAAAGGCAAAGCCGACACTCTAGAAAGAACGGATTACACACAATAGATATCCTCTAAATCGATTAATTAAAAAAGACACAATATGGGAATGGAACTCAGAGTGCCAGGACTCTTTTGAAAAATTAAAAAATTCTTTAATCGCAAAACCCATACTCAAAATTTATGATCCTAAATTACCTTTACATATGTTTGTAGATGCCTCTCAGATAGCAGTAGGTGCCGTTCTAAAACAACCTGATAAAGATAATTTCTTAAATCCTATTGCTTATCATTCTAGAATTTTGAAGAGTTATGAACAAAATTATTTCATAACTGAATTAGAATGTTTAGCTATTATAGATACTCTTGACAAATTCTATCATTACTTTCATGGTGTCAAGTTTACAATTCATACGGACCACGCATCTCTAGTATGGCTAAAGAGTGTTAAAAACTTAAGAGGTAGGCTTTTTAGATGGTCACTCAAACTTAGTATGTTTGATTATGAGATAAAATATGAAAAGGGTTCAACAAATGTCGAAGCAGGCATGTTGTCACGAAATCCTGTTTATCATTTTAATCAACATATTAGTTTATTGCTAGATAGGAAAGAAATTATAGAGATGCAAGACAAAGACAATGTTTGTGACAAAAAATATAAAAAAGAGAATGGAATTATTATAGTTCAGAAAAAGGGATTAAAAAAAATTGTTGTACCAATGTCATTAAGAAAAAAATTACTCCATATTGCTCATGATAATTTTGGACATTTAGGGATTCAAAAAATGATTGATTTAATATCTCCCAACTATTATTGGCCTAATATGACAACAGACATTACAGAATTTGTTAAACATTGCGACACCTGTCAGAAAAATAAAAAACCAAAACAGAAAAGATTCGGCTTATTACAAGCTATGCCAGCAACAGATCAACCTTTTGAATGTCTTTCTATTGATACTGTTGGTGGATTTAACTATTACAACTCAACAAAAAATTCTTACACATAATAATAGATCATGCAACTAGATTTGTTTGGGCTTTTCCCTCCAAAAATGTTACCACTGAAACATACACTAACTGTTTAAAACAAATTTTCAATATCAAAGCACCTCAAAAAATACTTAGTGACAGGCATAAATCTTTCAGATCTCCAAGATTTAAGAAATTCCTTAGAAATCATCATGTTCAACAGCGTTTTACATCCGCACATCATCCTCAGACCAATGGAAAAGTAGAGCGAGTTAATCAGACTATAGTTACCAGGCTTAAATGTAAAGTTAATTCCACTTCTTCTAAAATACCTTGGACTTGATTATTAAACCAAGTCATCGAAGAATACAACAATACGCCCCATTCTACCACCAGATTCCCACCTGCCTATTTATTTTATGGTCAATTGCCTCCTTTCTCCTTTAAAACAAATGAATATGAAACATATGAATCTCCTTTAAAACAAAACTATTATCCACCAGTAGACAAAGCCCTCAAAATTGCGAAAGCGCGAACTCGGGAATTTCACCTTAAAATTAAAAGGCTCTATGATCGAAATTTTGTCGAATGCCCATTAAAAATACAAGACTCTGTAATTTATGAAGAATTTAAATACCCTAACACTCGAAAATTAGAACCTACTTTCTCTGGACCATACAAAATTATAAATAAACTTTCTGATGTAACTTACGAAATAGATAAATTTAATTATGAGACAGGACAGAATTCCATTATTGTGCATGTTTCTAAATTAAGACCCTATTTTTCACCAGAAGATTTTAAACTGTTTCATGAGCAACCCAAAAAACAAACAAAACCTCAAATACAATCACAATCACTAGATCAAACTAAAGTCAAGACAGTAGATTAAATTTTAATTCTTATTCTTTAAATATTTTATCACCATAATTTTCAAAATTAGCAGGTATGTTCTTGGTGCGCAACAAGAATATTACTTGTTTTTGGGAGTTTTTGGGATTAAATTGGGCTCCTTATGCAGGCATAAGGTGTGCACTTTGATTGTAAAGGCTTTCAAATTGATGTTGATAAATTAATTTTAAGTGTATTTAAGTCTAACTATATTTACTCATTTATTGACATTAGTATTATTCTACTTATTCAGCAGATATTTATGTTATAACAAGTATAAAATCTGATGATTCTACTCAATCCTATAACATAATATGTGATTTTCAGTGATTGTGAAAACTACAAATATTAAAAGTTTTTCAAAAAAGCACACTATTTTTATTTCCATTTCTCAATTAAGAATGACACCTTTTATACCTATTTGTATTTTATTATTAAAGTTTATAAATCATGTGTAGATAAAACATTATTCTACATTTGGCATTGAAAACTTATAACCAAATTTGACAATTTTGTAAAAGAGTATCAGAGAGGAATTATTGTAAGGAAATACTGGTTGAGAGTCCATTTTTTAAATAGTTAGATTTAATTTTATTTGGATTTTGGAATTATTATGATTTTTTTTATTTATACTTTCGGCTAGCAAAAAATACTTTCTTGTGCTATTAGAAGATAAGAAAATTATTTAGTTGCTATGTAATTATTTTTATCCTCAACCAATATTTTCCCTATCAATAATAAACAAATTGTGATATTTTCTTTTGATTATACTCTTGTTTTATTATTATTATCATTATGATTTCTATAATGAAGTTTAGTATTAATTATACTCTTATTGAGAAATATTAGGATATGGAGTCTTATTATACTATCACTTATTATTGTTGTTATTGTTATTATTTAAATTTTTCTATATTATTTATTATTGATATTGAGAGTGATGCTATTTATTATTAAAAAAATTGATATATTATTGAAAGAAAAATTTGATTGATTGTTAAAAGATGTTGGATCCAACATAACATAAAAAACAAAGATTAAACTACATTTGGAGATCTTTAATTAAAGAGACTGTATTCCGTGAACATTGGAAAAGACTTTTATACACAATGGAAAGACTTTTTTCATTTGAAGAACTTTATTTAAAATAACCTATGCATTAAGTTATTGTAATTATTTAAACTTCCATGAAAACGAATTGTTATTGTTTTTATTATATTTTTTATCTCTTACTTATTTATATTTATAACTTATTTACTGTTATTGTATGTATTATCTCCTATGCACTTACAAATAGAAGTGATATTGTAACAGTATTGTATCGCTTTCAGGGAAATGCTCCTACCTAAATTTAATTCAGATTAATTTCCTCTTAACTATTTTATTTTAATCGCTAATATTTTTTATATTGCGTTAATTTTCTTTTCTACCATCTCTTGGCTTCCTGGGTTTGACAGTTTTATTCCAAAATTTGACTTTTCTAAATTATTATATTTCTGTTGTCTGAACTTGTAGTTTTATTTAACTATCAATTTCATACAAATTTTCGGGGAGGGGGGGATAATATTACAAATTTAAAATTTTTTCGCCAAAACTAACCTTTATACTACCTTAATTTTCTTATAATAATGTTCCATACTTACTTCAAATTATTAAATTAAAATCTTGTTTCTAGATCTAATCTGTTAATCTGTATGCAGACGATATAAATTCTTAATTTGCCTTAAAAAACATTATTCCAGTATGCGTAAATTTAAAAGATGGCTCTAAATTAAAAATATTCTTAATTAAAACTTTATTTCTTAATATTCCAAATAAAACTGATTTCTTCTATGTTTTTATCAACCCTTTTTAAGAAAATCTTATTAAATTCATTCCAAAACCATACCTTTCAAAAAATATCATTATTTTATTTTATCTATTTATTTATTTTTCCGCCGTCAACCTTTGATGTGTGCATTAATAAATTCATTTCTTTTCTTTTTCTCTTAAAATTAATCATTTATAAAAATCGTCTGCCTAAGAAATTATGAGTCGATTATAAATTGGTTAAATAATATTTTTTTTAAATAAATTTATCGTCTGTGTAAAATAGTCTCGTATCTGGACAAGAATTCTGTTTACATAAAAGGATGATGGTTTGATATTACAGAAAGTTCTAGAATTTTCTTTTTAGTTTTAAAAGGTGGAAGTCACGAGATGAGAGAGAGAGAGAGATTCTGGGGTTCTTTCGTCGATGAGTACGGCTGGTTGAAGTAAATGATGGAATATTTTTTGGACATTTCGGTAAAAGATCGTTTGCAAAAAGAAGTTTTTCCCTCTATAATGACTACAGTTGAATAAATAAACTTACAGCCACCAATGAGTGATTTATTGGATATTCTACATTTATTTATTTTTTATTTTTTCCCTCGCTGGCCATGACTTCTGTGCAAAGAACGGGGACCCTGGCGATGATGTTTCTGGCTCCTAACTTTAAAATGCCACATATATATATATACGTGTGTGTGTGTGATATTTTGAAGTTGGGAGATAGAAGTATCATCGCTGGCTTTCCAGGAGTCGTAGTAAACGAAAAAAATTATAAATAAATAAATGTTGAAGCTTCATTAAACTACATATTGGCTGCTCCAAAACAGTTTATTAAATGCGATAAATAAGCGTGAAATTATCTTCCTAAAAAAGACATTAAAAAAAAAGTTTTTGCAAGTCACCTAAACCCGAATCATTGAATGAAAATTCCATCTATCTCTGGGCCTCCTCCTTTAAGTATAAAAAAGAAAAAGCTTCTAGAACTTTCCATAATCTCTAATCACGATTCTTTTATATAAACAGAATTTAATATCAAGCGTCGAAATTAATAGACTCGATCTACTGCAGACGATAATTTTATTTAAAAGATTATTATTTAAGTAATTTATAAACGAAGTTAACCAAAATTACAATATTGTCCACAGATGATAATTTCACAGAAAAAAAGAAAAGGAATGAATTTATTGATACGCAATAAATGTTTTCAAGGCGAATTAAGAATTTATATCGCTTCTATAAAGATTAATAGATTAGATCTGGTAACAGGATTTTAATTTAATACGTTGAAATAAATACGGATTATTTTTAAAGGGAAATTAATGTAGTATAAGGTTAATTTTGGCAAAAAAAATTAAATTTTGAAATATATATATATAAATACTTTTATAAATTTAACCAAAGTAATTCAGATAATACCTTTCACTAAACCAATGAAACCAGTATGTTTACAATCATCTTATTGAAAACAGTTGAAATTTGAAGTGAAATAGAAGGCAGATTACTAAAATAATAAAAGATAAATGGATAAATGGACATTAGAAGGCTTTTTCATTAAACTACTCATCAGGGGTGTATAATTTAATAAAAAAGGCAAAAGCATCCAACCAGTTTCTGTTATGGGACGTGCTAAAAGCTAAGAAATTCGTCCCACAATGCACCCGATTGATTGGAAGTTATTTACTGCTACAAATTAGGAAAAAAGATATTCATTGAAGAAAATAAAAACAATATGACATAATAACAATAATATAATATTTCTTAAAAAAGTATATATATACTAAAATATTTACCATACCTATATCCTAGCATGATGTGTAGTTCAAGTGAATCTCAGTTAAGAGTTGAAGTAGAAACAAATTACATGTGACTGTGTAACAGTTAAGGTTATAGTCACAGTATAAGTCATATAGATAATAAAATTAAAATTGTAACAATAATTATAAAAATTAGTAGATCATATATTACACTATAACATTCATACTACATTTAGAAAAAATAATTGCTACTGTTAGAGGTATTATATTTTTTAACAATTATTAATATTACTGTATTAATTATTTAACTAGAATATGCTACTACATCTTCTAGTACAAACACAAAAAAAGTTTTAGTACTGCCATCTATATGATTAATATATTAATTAAATTATATACTTATGATGCTGCTATCTATTATTAAGAGAAGTACTATTGGAATAAAGTACTATTGAAATATTTAAAAGCTAAGAATTTTCCAAGAATAATTTTTATTCTAATATTTTACAAATAATTTCTTTAAGACAAATGCAATAGACAACCATATCTTATCTCAATAACTTGATCATTTTTAAGTTATGCATATTAATTTTAGGTAAACATAAATTTTAATTCTATGTGTAAAGTTAAGTATTTTTTTAATAAGTATATATATATATATATATATATATATATATATATATATATATATTTATATATGTGTATATATGTGTATTTATATATGTGTTGTAGAAATTATCGTTATATATATATTACAAATTTAAAATTTTTTCGCCAAAACTAACCTTTATACTATCTTAATTTTCTTATAATAATATTCCGTACTTACTTCAAATTATTAAATTAAAATCTTGTTTCTAAATCTAATCTGTTAATCCTTATGCAGACGATATAAATTCTTAATTTGCCTTAAAAAACATTATTCCAGTATCCGTAAATTTAAAAAGATGGCTCTAAATTAAAAATATTCTTAATTAAAACTTTATTTCTTAATATTCCAAATAAAACTGATTTCTTCTATGTTTTTATCAACCCTTTTTAAGAAAGTTTTATTAAATTTATTCCAAAACCATACCTTTCAAAAAATATCATTATTTTTTTTTTATCTATTTATTTATTTTTCCTACGTCAACCTTTGATGTGTGCATATTAATAAATTCATTTCTTTTCTTTTTCTCTTAAAATTAATCATTTATAAAAATCGTCTGCCTAAGATATTTAAAATTCCGAGTCAATTATAAATTGGTTAAATAATATTTTTTTAAAAATAAATTTATCGTTTGTGGAAAATAATCTCGTAGCTGGACATGAATTCTGTTTACATAAAAGAATGATGGTTTGAGGTTACAGAATGTTCCAGAACTTTCTTTTTAGTTTAAAAAGGTGGAAGTCTCGAGATGAAAAAGAAGATTTCTTGGGTTGCTTCTTCGATGAGGACAGCTCGCTGAAATAATGATGGAATTTTTGCAAAAGGAGCTTTTTCTTCCTCATTATTACGAATTTAATAAATGAATTTACAGCAGCCCATGACTAATTATTGGACCTTCTACATTTATTTATTTATTTTTTTTCCCTCGCTTGCCATGACTGTGTGTTTCTTTTTAACCAGTGGAAATAATTCGAGTTCTCCTTAAATCGTCACATATATATATATATATATCGAGAGAGAGAGAGAGAAAGTTTTTTACTGATGGTGGTTTTGGGATTTAGGGATCATAATCAGTTTGATCTGCAAAAAAATTTCAGAAATTCCAACATAGGAGCGACCGCAATAGGTAGCATTTCATACGTAATCTACCTAAAAATATTCTAGGAATCCCAGTTTCCTATGAAAATTTTATTAACTTAATAGTGCGTGCTTAAGAATTCTTAAGTGTAGCCCTGTACATGGCCAATGGAATTTATAAAACCCATGCAATGTGCAAATCTTTAGATATAATTAAAAAGCATATATGAAGTAAAAATGCACGTTCAATAATCAACCATAATACACAATATTTCGAATAAAGTATTGTGTACGAATTTTTTTGTGTCCTAAATGGATGACATATGCGATATACTTCATTTTCTATTGCAAGAATGCATAATCCTCACTAATTTATGTAAATTTCAAAATGTTTCAAATGGTGCAACTAAACAACAATATGTTTTAAACAGTTCAACAGTTCATATGTTTAAACTTCATAAACCCTGATATAATCGAACTCTTTTGCATAATCTTATAAATGAATGATAGATGCTTTGTACCATACATCCTAGAAAAAGCATATTTTAGTGCAACTTAGAAATTCATGTCTATTTCATTACTTTTGTGACAGAGTGTGATCACTAAAATGTGCTGAAAACGATTTTTGTTCACTGGCCATTGTACAATGGAATACTTTAGAGTTTCCCTGTATGCATAGAATATCATATGTAATTATCTTCTAGTGCGCCTCAATGAATTTCGCTGTGTTCAAAGTTATGAAACACTATCAGAATGCACCGCAAATGATATTTCCCTATGAATCATAGTCTAAAGAATACTACTGAATGCCCCTTTAAATGGTCCATGGATGTTTTGTCCCTCATTTTCGATTCCGAACATAAAATAGAAAAGCTCAATTAAGTATATAAGTAGCATGTAAATCAGACTAAGTTTACCTGAATTAGCGCACGGACAGACATACCGAAGATAGGCGAATAACTAAACAATTTTTAACTGCATTGGAAAATGATAATAATTTTAAAAAGCTTATATCAAGCTTTTGAATAAGCGCGTAATTGTAAGTTTAATTTAATGTTAATTGAAATAAGCATGTGTCATGCAAGCTAGGAGTTACAAGATGGTGTTTTATGCTTTTGTTTAAAAATAATAGTTTTTACTCTACTTAAACTTTATTAGCTTATGAATAATTATTTAGGCTGCTTAATATCATAATATATTCCAGGTAGCCGATGAACGATACATTAATAAAAAAACTGGTCAGTATTTTTTTCTTTTTAAGGCTTTTCAACGTAGTTAAGGAGAGCTTATGAATTAGGTTTGTCCGTCCCTCTGTCAATTTGTTCGTCTTTTTAGCTGTCTGTCTGTCAAAACAGTAATTCGCGTAAATATACTGCGTTTGCATGGCATGCTCTGTATTTAAAACGAAGTGTGTAGCATTTATAGTTTATTCACAGAGGCACTCAAAAGTATTCGCTGCAGTATGGTCTATATGAGGAAATTATTTACGATGAATTTCAATATTGTTACACTATTTTAAACATAATAAAAATTTATTAAGATTCTTGAAGTGCGCTGGAAGATCGTTATTGTAGCATATGTTATATGTAACAATTATAGTTGTTATGTAGGAGAACTCAACAGTATTCTATTACATTATGGTCTATGAAAAAATCGATTTCGATGAATTTTAATAATGGCATTTTACTACAAACATAATAAAATTAAACCTGGAGAGCGGAGATACACAAAAACATGTTTTCTGTAGAATATGTGGTGCAAAGCAATTATGATATTTTCATTAAATACATTATATTTACTTTAAAAGCGAGAGAAAATCTACATACCAAAGTAGAGGTTTGCACGGGCCGGTGGAATGCTTCCAAATTTTCTAACGGGCCGGGCCGGCAGAATTAGAATAATTGTTTCAACGGCCCGAGGCGGCAAAAAAAATTGAACGAGGACAGCCCGGCCGATAAAAAAAATTTGAGGGCCTGCAGCCCGTTATAAAAATTTCAGCAGAGTCGATAAAATATGAGTTATTTTCAATGAATATTCCTTTAACGAGAATTAGCATAAATGTGCTAATTTGACAACTAGTTGATGACACTAGTTTGACAACGTCAATACAGAAATATAACTTGTATAGTGTAGAGATGGGAATCGAATAGCTACATTGTGTATAATTTGGGCTTGATATTTTTTAGCAGACTCGTGCTGGGCCGAGTTCAGGCTTGAATTATTTTTTACATACAGAGGAGCTGAGCCGGAACTAGACTTAATGTCTCTCGTGATGTGTAGGGTAACATGATTTGTAAAATTATTAATAGTACTAAAGAATTTGTGTTAACACAATCTTTGGATATATACTCTTGGGTGTTTCTTAAATTCACTTCTCAACAACGCAAAAGTTTGACACATCTTCTGACTAATCTTTAACTGTAAAAGTATAAAATTAACAAGCCTGACTATTGTAGGGATTTGGAATCAAATAGCCGCTTTCATTTTTGGTAAATAATATATTTGCATAATCTTGTTCAGATATAAGAAATTCTTGTCAAATGGTTTCAGATTTTTCTCTTTTTCCAAGCTGTCGCTTCCGGAAATTCTATTTAAAACTCTAAATTTGACAGTATTTTCTTAAATTGCGTGTATCAAAAAATGGATAACGTCATTCGAGTACATAGTTTCAGAATAGAAATATTTCGACATCACTTCTTTTCTAATTTAATGGGTTAAGTATCTTTATCCCATTTCCTTGGCATATGTACATCTGCAATAAAAAATAAATTACATTTTACTTCAAAACCCTCAAAAATAGTATCCCATACCTATTAAAGTATACTAACCTAGGACATTCCAGTGTTTTCCATATACTTTGTTCCATTGTTTGCACTTTCTACTCACTTGAATCGTTTCTTTTCTCGACTACCAACTATATCATAATTATTCTTTTAAAATTCTCAGGGATACATATTTGTAGTGCTTCATTTTAAAAATATGCGTAGCTTTTATAAAATTCAGCAAATTATCAAATTACGCCTTTTTCTAATTTAATAGGGTAAGTACCTTTATCCAATTTCCTTAACATATGTACACCTGCAGTAAAATGTATATTTAATTTAACTTCAAAACCCCCTAAAATATTATTTCATACATATTGAAAATATACTAACCTAGGCCATTCTGGTGTTTTTCCTATTCTTTTTTTTTTATTCTTGTACTTTCTACTCACTTGAATCTTTTATTTTCTCCACTTGCAATTACTTCATACTTATTCTTCGAAAATTCCCAGGGATACATATATTTAATGCTCATTTTAAAAAATATATATGCCTTTTATAAAATTCTAGATCATTGCTTTTCCTACATTGGTGAAGAAAATATCTTTATCCCCTTTTTCTTAAAATATGTTGTCGGACGTTCCCCTCAGTCCACACAACTTTGAAGAATGTCCGTGGTAGATATAGCTGCCACCACCGATATTACTAGGTGATATCGGTCACCCACTGTGAGATTGGTGTAAATGAAGACTTACGCTAGTAACCGAATTATCAGTTTATTAAGAATATATGTACACACAAAATACGCTATTTACAAATATATACAACTACAACTCGGATATAGGTGATCCGGTTCAACATTAAATTAGATACCGTAAAGATTGGTTGTGTACTATTGCAATTACACTTTCCACCTCACACTCAATACACGTTAAATTCACTTTTTTGGAGCTCAACCTTGAGTCTCCCAACAGAAGTATACTGGGCCTGCACTTCTTAGCCCAGAACACTAAACACCAGGCCGTCTGTGTCCTTTGCACACCAGAAAACGCACACTTTACGCTCTTCCACACAGAGCAACCTCTAGGTACGACACCTAGGTACGGAATGACTTATCTGAGACAAACTTGCCCTCTCCAAATCACTGCTTTCCCCCACATAAACACCTTTGGAGCTTCCTCATTGGACACATACTCCATTCTTTTCTTGCTTAGTGACATGCTGCTAATCTGCTCATCATCCGCATACTTCACTGACAGATGGACATGCCTCTCAGCACTCTCCTTTCTCTAACACACCACCTGCAAAGGATTAGCTGGCAATTCCCCTTTACACGAAGAAGGAATGTCACCTTGGAAATTCTGTACACAACCATATAATACAAAATATTCAAATAGAGAAAGAGTAGACATTACATTCTTTAGCACAGGTGCTATCAGATCCTGACATATGTATTCCTACAGTAAAAAGTGCATTAATTTATAATCTCAAGACCCACAAAAATAGTATTTCATACTTATTGGATGTAGACTAACATAGGACATTCCAGTTTTCTCCCTATTCCTTATTTCATTTTTTCTTCGTTATCTTCATTTTAATCTTTTCTTCACACGACTTTCAATTACTTCATAATTATTCTTCTAAAAATCCCCGGGATACATATTTTTAATGTTTCTTTTTAAAAGTATGTATATCTGTAATCAAATTCCACTTTACTTCTTTCTCTAGTTTAGTGGCGTAAGAATTTTTATACCATATTCTTTTCATATGCACACTTGCAATATAAGTATATTAAATATTAAGATAAAACGCCAAGGCCTACAGAAAAATAAATTAATATTCTTAAGAAATGTACTAACCTAGGGACTTCGGATATTCTTCCAATTCTTTGTATCCCCTTCATCTACTTAATCTCGTTCGAATCTGTTCTTCATTTATATGTATTTTACAATTTCCTTAAATTCACAAGCATGCGTATCTTTAATGCATTTTTTTATTAAAAATATGCGTACCTGTAAAAAACTTCCAGAAAGTTTCACCATTTAACCCAAATTAGGTAAGGCACATTTCTACCTTTTTATTCATAACTAAAACTCAAATAAACCAATATTTTAATATAGAAATTCAAGTACAGAATTATTTTAATTCATTACCTTTTAGAATATCTACGATGCTCTCCAACGTTTTAATATGCCTCCAATTTTCGCTCTGTTTACTGATTCTTCATTTCGTGAACATCTCTACCATCATCACTTATAACTTTCCATCAATTAACTTGCCTACAACATCATTACATTACTTTTACTTACCCATCATACGTTGTATAGGGTAAGTCTTGCAATCGTTTTGAAAATCGAAAAATTTTTTTTGACGGATTTACACGTTTTAGATAGTGGAGATTCCGAAAAACACATTTTTAGAAAAAAAAAATTTGCCGTCCGTCTGTCTGTCGGTCTGTCTGTCTGTCTGTCTGTAAACGCTCTATCTCCCGAACAAATTGGGATAGAGAATTGAAATTTTGTATGTAGTTAGTATGTAAGAATGGGACGAACCCTATTTAATATCAGCAACCTCGATTATCCGGAACTATTTTTTTCGGACTCTCGAAAAATTCGTTCTGATGAAAGGTATATAAAAATTTTCGAATTTTTTTGTTCTAAGGAATGGACGTAAAAGGCAATAAAATAACACACATTTTGCATATAGAACGAAGTGGATCGGATTATTAGTTGCTGAGATATTTGTAATCTTGTTTTCCACATTCTTCAATTTTTCATGACCCTGTATTTCATTCAAATTTCAATTCAGAAGTATATTTTAATTGGAAATGAGACGCTTAATCCGACGCAGTTAATTGTTAGTTAATAGAAGTATTATTTTTGGAGTTATAAGGATGTTTCTTTTACGCAGTTCGGTACTACTTGAGTAGTTTGGCGTTTTATATAATTTGTCGAAATTGGTACATCAGCAGTTCTTTAATATAGCATTACTATGTATATTAACAATATTTAAATTTTGTTTTTGAATTGCAATGCATTGTATAAATAGTTTCACATGTTTTATTTTCATATACATATCCATGATGGGTAAGTATTACGGTGGCCCCCAACGACTAGTTTCAATTCACAGGAATAAATATTTTGAATGTCTGTTTTTAAAATTATGTGCACCTGCAATAAACTTCAGTATACATCATATTTTATGCCAAATTTCATGAGCACTTTTTTCTCCTTTTTTATAAAGATAGATATATATATTATATGTGTACATGGCTAGTCATAATAATCAAAACAATAGATTATCTCCTTAAATATTACTCCTAGGCACATACTTCCAATTTCAAAGTTTCATAAAAAAGGTATAAAATTTAATGAGATATGTTCCAAAACCATGAGGAGTACTTTTGAGAAAATACAAAAAAAATTACAGTCCTCGTAGGATAAAATTTCCAATTAGGAAAAATTTCCGTATCTCTTTCTGATTTAAACAAACAAAAAAAATCATGCCGCTTCCTACAAATCTCACAGAGATATTAAAATCTAAAATTCTCTAAAATTCGTGAATTACACTACTTAACCTTGCCTGAAAGTGGCGCGTTTTTGACACAATTTCCATGGAAGATAGGGATAATGCACAAATTGTACTTTAATAAAAATCTATTTAAGGTACAGTTTCTCTTTTTCACATAAAATAACAGCGTATAGATATTAAGTTAAAGCTGCTTTAAAATATACTGTAATAAATATATAATTGTATCTATACAATATATATTGTATATATATATAATATATATACAATAGTGTTTACCCCTTGCGTTCGTATAAATAGACATTTGTCTGCCGTGCTTTGTGTAAAATTTAATTCTTTAAGAGATTGACTAATTTTAATATACTAGGGGCAATCAAATGAAAAGGTACGAAACGCCCTAACTGCCAAACCGGTTGAAATTTGAATATGCCGCTTTGGAATAAAGTAGTGAGACATCGAGAGATGCGATTGCAGTATCCAGCGGAGTTGTAAACATGCGTAGGCGCTTGTGCAAGAAGGGGGAGAGAAGCAGGCAGCAAGTGAGTTCCGTCTAATTGAGGCGGCAGTGCCTGTGAGGCCATCATGGCTTTCCCATTGCAAAATCCGATTATTAAAGAGCAGCGAGGTTTCTGATCAAAGTCTGACGCAGGAGAAATCTGATAACACCTCGCTGCACTTTAATCATCGGATTTTGCAATGGGAAAGCCATGGTGGCCTCACAGGCACTGTCGCGTCAATTGAACGAAAGTCACTTGCTGTCTGCTTCTTTCCCCCTTCATGCACAAGCGCCTACGCATGTTCACAACTACGCTGGATATTCCAATCGCATCTCTCGATGTCTCACTACTTTATTCCTAAAAAACATATTCAAATTTCAACCGGTTTGGTAGTTAGGGCGTTTCGTACCTTTTCATTTGATCGCTCCTAGTACCAGGCTTGTGCTGCTTGTTTTAAGCCGTAAATTGTCTTTCTCTATTTGCATATTTTATTTGGTTCTATTGCATTTATATATCTTTCAGTTTGGGACATAAATACTTCTTCCATTTCTCCGTGTAGGAAAGCTGTTTTTATACCTATAAGATTTATTTTGAGATCAATATATATTGCAGGCGTTAAAAAACTTCTTAGTGTTGGATGCAATACTACCGGAGTATATGTGTCATCATAATCTATCCCATAGTTTTGTTTAAATCCTTTGTCTACAAGTTTAGCTTTGTGTCTTTTTATTTTTCCTAATTCGTCATATTTGACTTTGAACATCCATTTTGATCCAATTACATTTGCGCCCTGTGGGGTATTTACTAATATTTAAGTTTTGTTTTCTTTAAGTGAACTTATTTCATCGCATGTGTCATCGATCCCATTCATTTTTCTTACGGGATTTTAATATTCATCATGTCTTGCCAACTTTTGGGTTCATACATTGGATTGTGCCGAACTGCATAAATAAAGCTGTCTGGTGGTACTCTTCAATTTTGTCTTTCGGATCTTTTGAATTGTTTTGTCTGTTGTGATGTGGATGGTGTACTAGAAACAGCCTTTTCTAGTGTTATTACATTTGTCTCATTATGTTCTGTTTCTTTTTTAATTTCTGATTTTAAATCATTTGTGTTTGTGTTTTCATTAGTGTTTGCGTTACCTGTGTTATTTTCTATAAATTTCACAGAACTAGCTAATGTGACTCTTCTATCATTCGTGTGTATTCTGTACTCTTTACAACGATTGTCATATCGGACAAAAATACCCTTTTCTGCTCCATTATCAAGTTTTCCACATTTAATTTTATGGACATAAGCATATGCAGCACAGCCGAAGACTTTCAAATATTTTATGCATGGTTTTCTATCCAGGCAGAGTTCACATGGTGTGGTGTTGATAAATTTTGGAGGCAGACAATTTTGCAAATGATTTGCAGTAAGTATGGTTCGGACAACTATGAAGCATCAATAAATTAATCCTAAATAAACGCAATCAATATGAAGAAGGCTTCAAGAACAAAAATATAGACACTTATAGCAAACAATAATCCATGAATAACAGCGCCAACTCGCTCATCATATTAACGTATTTTTCTGGCATGAATGATGGGCCAAAATTCCGTTGTCTGAGCAGAAAAAACACACTTTTCAACTAAAATAAAACTATGCAATTTTCTATGTAAACCTGGACCGATATTGAAGGCTTGGTTTGGTTTGGTTTATTTTTGTCGTCCGATTATCTACACTAGGGATATAGGACCAGGGGGAGAGTGCCCTTCGTGGGGGTCTTTCTAAGGGAACATAACACGTATTTACGCAAGGTTCGAAGAAAACCACGAAAGTCCGAACGGTTAGGCCGACAGCCGCGATTGGGTTCGAACCCAGCACCTGCCGTCTACCAGTTGAGTGGTCAGAACCTCTCGGCCACTGGTGGGGCCCCGATATTGAGGGAACACAAACAACATGCGAGGCATCTTAAGAAAAGAAACAGGTTGAAAAAAAAGAAGCTATTATTTTTTTTAAATCTCAGATGCGCTTCATGTTGTTTTTGTAGCCTCTTCAAATACTCTTTTTCTCGTACTACATACTAACAAACACAACTTACACAATAATTAAAACTTTTTAAAAACATTCTAATCTCAATTTTCAGAATTTTTACATCCAGCATGGTCTTTATGGTGACGTCATCTGTTATTACAATAGCAACATAAAACTTCTATTTTATTAAATAGCCGTAAGTAAAGAAATAATTGAAGTATCGAATATTCGTTGTTGTCATAATCACTAAAACTAATAATATTTTAGTTTATTAATTTTTTAATTAATTATCAGCAGTGAAAATACGCTTGAAATTACTAAATACTTAATGAGTGACTATCACAATGCTAATTAAGCGTAAAACCAACAGAGTAAAAAATGTCAGAGCGGGATATCGACCCCGGATCGTAATGGCGCTCCAAGTACTTTACCATTTGAGCTATGTTGACAATACCAGCTTGGTTTTCTTACTCATTTATTGGTAGGTCTGTGTTTGTTGGTAAGACTGTGCCGCATTCGCTGCCTTATCAACAAATGAGTGAGAATGCCAAGCTGAGCTTCATCCCCGTAGCTCAAAGGGTAGAGGACTTGGAGTACTATTCTAGTAGTTACGGTTCGATTCCCGGCCTGGACTTTTTCACTCTGTTGGTTCTATGCTTAACTAGTAGTTTGATAGTAACTTATCAAATTCTAAAAACATTACCTGAAAATCGACTAAAAGAAGTCCTTAAAGTGTTTATTACTGGCACAATTGTCTTATTTGGGGATTTTAAACTTTCTGAATACTTTAAATTCCCTCCGTTATATCGGGCTTTTAATTTCATTATAAAGGCTGAGATAACAAGAATTTAGTGCACTATGAGAAGCTGCGACAAAGTGCTTGATAGATTTATCGATTTTTTAGATTCACATGCAAAATATTTCGACTACATTATTGTCTATATCTGTTAATGCCTTAAAGTTTATTTCAATGATCCCATTAAGTTTAAAAAATAAACATTAATATTTTCTAATACAGAATTCTGAGAGTATGACTCATATTTCTTACATGTGCACATAAATACTTGAAATTTTTTCCAGAGAGAAAATTCGCCTTACATACAATGTTTCAAATGAAAACAAAATTTAAAATCTTTATAGCTAAAGAGGCACAAAAGTCAACTTAGTGAAAAAGTTTCCATGCCGGGACTCAAACCCGAGCCATCAGTATAGCGCACTGACATTCTACTGACTAAACCACATGGAACAACATCCAACATGGAACTTTTCACGATTATATGTTCGCAAGGCTACATATGCAGCACAAGATGAAATATTTTCCTACAGTCACCGACATGGGGCAAACATGAAACTCTAATAAATCTAGCTTCGATTGAATGTATTAATACTTTTCCACAGATATTTTTCCACA
This sequence comes from Maratus speculifer, assembly GCA_964019185.1. Lineage (NCBI taxonomy): Eukaryota > Metazoa > Arthropoda > Arachnida > Araneae > Salticidae > Maratus > Maratus speculifer. The sequence goes on from OZ025292.1 coordinate 335,539,996, forward strand.
GAGAAAAGCTAGTCCCGGCATGGAAACTTTTTCATTAGGTCGGCATTCGCGCCTCTTAAGCAATAAAAATTTGAAATTTAATTTCCATTTGAAGTATTGTATGCAAGGCAAATTTTCTCTCTGGAAAAATTTCCACGTATTAATATATTCATACGATGCTGGATTTATTAGATCTTCGTGTTTGACCCATGTCGGTGACTCACGGAAAATATTCCATCTTATGCTGCGTTTGTTGCCTTGTCAACATGTAATAGTGAAAAGTTACAGATACTGTTTTGTTTCATGTGGTATACTCAGTAGAACGTAAGTGCGCAACGCAGATGGTCCGGGTTCGAATCCCGGGATAGAAACTTGTAATAGTGAAAAGTTACAGGTTGTGTTTCGTTCCATGTGGTATAGTCAGTAGAACGTAAGTGCGTTAAACTGATGCATCGGTTTCGAGTCCCAGCATGGAAAGTTTTCACTAGGTTAGCATTGGCGCCTCTTAAGCAATAAAAATTTTAAATTTGATTTTCCTTTGAAACATTGTATTCAAGGCGAATTTTCTCTTTAGAAAAATTTCCAAATAATGCTGGATTTGTTAGAATTTCCTGTTTGTCTCGTGTCGGTGACTTACGGAAAATAGTCCATCTTGTGCAGCGGTTCTAGCCTTGCCAACATGCAATAGTGAAAAATTCTAGTCGTTCTATATGGTTTAGTAGGTAGAACGTCAGTGCGCTATATTGATTGCTCGGGTTCAAGTTCTGGCACGGAAACTTTTTCACTAGGTTGGCAATTACACCTCTTAAACAATAAAAATTTTAAATTTGATTTTCATTTGAAATATATGCACACAACGTTAATTCTTACGCGTGGACTAAGGACAAACCTGTCTATTGTGGTAGCTTTTTATGTATATTTTAAGCATATATTTACACTTTGAAACAGAACGACATATTTACCACTTATTCAGATTTATAATAGCAGGTCGTGTGTTTAAAAATGATCTTGCAATATTGAAAATTGCTTTCGAAATAATCACGACCCAGAATTATTCTACTACATTATCGCCTAAAAAAATAAGTTGAAACTGGGGTGAATTAATATGAAGTGATAACAACTTCTTAAATACACCTAAAATACTTGAATTCGGTAAGCTTTCCGAAACAACTAAGTCTTTTTTCTTCTTAAAATTCTGGAAGATGTGGGCTTTGAAAAACGAATTGAAAAAGAAAATAAATGCAAAATCATTTTTTTTGAAATGGTTAAAATTTTTATTTTTTTTAAATGAATTACAAAGTTTAAAAGTAAATTAAAAAGTAATATAAGTTTATGAAGAGAGAAAAACTTCTTAAACACATCTTAGAAAATACTCATTGAATTCCCTAGGCCATTCGAAAGAGATGAATCTTTCTTCGTCAGGCGAAAAGAAGACCTGCATGTACTATGACAGCAGCAGCCGCACTGAATTTAAAATGCGGGAAAAGGGCCAAGCTGAAGGAACAGCCAATAGAAATGCAGAAGGCTTCTTTTGTTCATCCCCCCAACTTTACTGTGTCCGTTTTGATTATACTCTTTCAGGATTGGCTGCTGTCTTCTGCTTTTCTACTGGCTATTCCTTCAGTTTGTCGCCTTTCCCGACTTTTACATTCAGTCTTGCTACTGCTTTCATAGTAAAGTCACCACTTCACTGCGCCTGACGAAGAAAAGCTTAGTTCTTTAAAGAGGATTCAAATATTTTATGGCGTGTTTAAGAAGTTTTTATGTGTTCACATTATCATCTGTATGCAGTTTTGACAAGAAATTATTTTTCAGCAAGGTTACGTATTTTAAATCGACACATTTCGACAATATAGAATAAAATAACTAAGATGATTTCCATAAATACGCAATATTGTAGATGGAAAAGAAGGTATAGAGGTACTTTAATAATAATCATAATATGTTAACTGATATTCTAATTGATCTTCACGAAAAAGCTATAATAGATACTAACTAGATTAAGTTATATTATAGGTAGCGACTTTAGTTATAAAATTTAACAGCATACACTAATTTTGAAATTTATTCTTATATGTATTTGGAAATCTATACATTAGTTGATTAATTTCTCTTTTACACATGCTTTAAATTAGTAGTTGTTTACCATGCGAAATAGGCTGCATTATGAAACTATCTTCAAAACTGCATAATTTACGAAAAGTCTCTCATATTCTTAGAAGCTTTAATGCTTATGTTTCGTTTTACAATGTAAAATTTAAACGGAGAAAGACTTAAATAAATGTATGTGTCCTGTATCTACAAAAGTTGAGTTGTCCCACCTCGAAACTCTCTCGGTATTTCAAATATTCATACTAATAATTAAAACTGTCTTGTCAAATTAATTATCAAAGTTCTGCAAATGAATGAGTAGAATTCATGTCTGAGGCTTTTATTGTAAATCTAATGTTTGGAAAATTCGGAATTCGTGAAATTTCATAAATGACATTTGATTGAAAGGAACAGTTAATATTGTTGTATGAATTAAGAAGAAGAGGGAAAACTGTATATGGAATCTTAATTAAAGACATTCTTTAACTAGGTAGATACATTTTACATGAGAATGTTGCTATGTGCTTCAGTTAAAGAGTGAGATATATTTGAAGATGAAGTTTTATTTTATTTTATTTTTTTTAAGAATCGGAAATAAGGGAATGAATAAACATTACTTTTAAGAAATTTGTGTTGGATTGAGACAATTAATGATAAATCATTCAACACAATTTTATAATAGTACTAATATGCAGCAGAATATTAGTTGTGGAATTATCCATTTGTCGAACAAAACAGAATGGACTTTCATTATCATAAAAGCAATAGATGGTAAAACAAGTTAGAAATTGCATGTCAGGCACGTAGAAAATGAGGTGCGTTCGTATAATAAGGAAGTTTTAAAAACATTCAGATCTTTGGTGAAATAGTATACTGTACACTTCAGATATAGTCGAATATCCGAGATCTTTTCTGTATCCCTGTAAATACTGTGTGTTTTCTATTATACAGGAAGTAACTTGTAATAAACGGCAGAAACGTATACCAAGTTCATAAAATATGAAATAGTTTAATAATATTAAAAGGCGCCCCAAACAGTGTTTTTCCAAATACCATCATGTAATGGAATAATTTTGTTTGACCCTATAAATTATTAACAAATATTCTTTGAACACGGATTGTACAGTTGTATATTTTAGAATATACTTCATAGATGCATATCAACTTTATTTTGTTCGAAAGAGTGTAGCAACATTAAAATGCGCTTGAAACTATTTTTTTTTCATTGGTCATAAAGCGACGGAATTGTTCTTGTAATTAAACTATGCATCCAATTTTTATAAAATTTAAAATGATTCGACAAAATTATGCAACAATTATATATTTTAATTTTCGGACAATTCTATTTTGTAATGTTTGCTCTGTTATATGCGAACAGATGGATGGACTGAAAGACAGACTGAATGACGACTATATGTGATATGAGTTTATATAAAACCTAAAGAAGTTTTAATCTAATCCATTTCGTCCCTAGTTTTTATTTCTATAAAGTTTCAAATTCATTCGATAGTATCTTTAACTAATAAACACTATTTATTAGAGAGGTGGTACACTTTTCATATTAATGTCGAATACATTACAGAAATTAGCAATAATCAAAACATAAAGAAAACTACATACACCAGTTTGCCTCTCTTAGCGATGCTTAATGGTCCTTTTCTTATTCTGTAGCATCAAATAAGCCAGTTTTCAAACGAGAATTTCGAAATGGTGCTGAACAGATATTTGATTTTTAAACAGCAACGGTACCTTGTAAAATCTCCCACCGAATTAAAACAGGTAATAAAAGCGATCAAATTTATAGCATTAATTCATCATTATTACTTATGCATAAAGAAACGCATATACATGAGCTAAAGTGAGTTCCTTAATAAAAGTAATTATTTCTCGATTAAGATGGTTGTCTGTAAAGAACTGATGCCAATTTGCCTATTAGTGCCATATTTCTGAAAGTGATTAATCACATTGGTGATTGCATAGGGACAACCATTTTACATTAGAATAAGGTTCAAACACCTTACATTTAAAAGTGCACCCACCCTGTTCGACGGTATAAAAATGGGACAAATATTGTTCCCATTGACATAATTTGTATTATTTTAATTTCACTTAAAATGTAAAACATAACCGGTTTCATTTGAAAAGCATAACTTTTATTTAAAATACAAACATTCAAAAAATATATATAATGCATAAAATTAAAATAGATGCTTTTCATTATTTCGAAATACAGAATAACGATAAGAACAATAATACTAATAAATACCGTACCATTTTATTTTAACTTTAAATTTCTATTTCTGAATAATACTAAATTTTTATACAATATATACAATATATTTTATAATTTTATACAATAAATACTTTCTAAAAATTACTATTGTCAGGAGAAAATCCCATTATTGGCAAGATTTTCCCCCAGATTACAAAAGAGTACTGAAAACAGAGTTGAATTATCTTATACTTCGCTTTTAAATTAAAGCTATTTTCATTGGTTCATAGGCAAATGACAAGAAAGACATATAATACTAGAGTTAAAATATTCAATGCGGAAATTTTTTCCATTTTTATCAATGAAATTTCAAAAATGAATGACTTATTACATATTATTTACATTTTAACATTAATCACAATTTCTGAAATGTTCATTTATTTATATAATTTGTTTTTCGTAGTTGGTTATTTTTAAATTTGATCTTAAGCCATTATAATAGTATAGTTTTTGAAGCTTATAGAGAAAATGGAGAAGAAAAGATGTAATTCAACTTAAATTATTTCTACAGGCGGAACAATTGCCTTATTTATGACATCGAAATGAAGGGGGCCTCCGTGGCCGTTTGATTAAGTCACCACGCGACTAGTCGCTCCGACCACAGGAATATGTGTGTTCGATTTCCATTGGCTCCATTTAACATACTCGTTGTATGGAGCTCCCGATTGTATTTCTCTCATGTTGTAAAATTTTCTTGTACTATCTCGGCCCTGCACTGTAAAAAAAGGGTCGATCTACTAAAAAAAAATTTAATTTCTTTCAGTGATCCTTGCAATTACTAAAAATTTTTTTGCAATCTTACTCAGTTACAAGAAAATCTGTAAGAATTACTAGAAAAAAGCTAGCAACGAATAGAGTTAATAGTTTTATATTTTTAATAGCTATTACTAAAACTCACTTGGTATGGCCGTGATAGCCTAGTGGTCATGGCACCGAAATCCTGGCTGAAAGGTCCCGGGTTCGATGCTTGACCTCACCAAAGACATACCAAGTATCTTCAGCGTCATAATATCAAATTTGAGCAGGTGGCAATGTTTGATGCTGCCATCTATTGAGGCTTTACCGAAAATCTTCCACTGCTTGACTTCTTACCCACTAGATGCAGTTCAAAGGAAGCGCCTGCCCTTCGGGCGCAGGTCAACAACAAAACTCATTTGATGGTTCTCGCTAAACAGTTTTACATTAGTTATACGAAAAATTCATTTATACAGTTTACAAAATAAATGTTTGTTTCACTTTCTAATATTGCGTTTGTAATGGTTACTAAAAATAATTTTGGGGCTGTTACTAATATTTGCTTGGTGGCTCATACTAAAAAGTTTTAAGTTAGTTATACAAAAAATTCTTTTGTTCAGTTTACAATAGAAATGTTTGTTTCAATTGCAAAAAAAGTTTGGAATAGTTACCATCTGTACTGTGAGTAATGGCTACTAAAACATTCTGTGGAATACAAATTTACTAAAAAATTTTTAGTAACCTCATGAATTTTTTTTACAGTGTGTACATTGACGATGACTTATAGGCAGTCATTCATGTCAATCACACAAGTCAGATGCATGTTGTTGGAAGTGATGGTAACGATCAATGAGGAACATGAGGGACATACAAAGAGTTGAATTTTATATAATTATATTGAAAATCAAAATACAATTAACAAATTCCTCCAAAATAATCTGGCAAAACCCCAATAATAGATGGCAAATATATACATATGATCATTTGTCTAAGTAAAAGGTAAATTCATAATAGCATTGAATATAATGCATATTTCCGTAATTTAATTGTAACACAGTTTAATTTTTTATTAATTTCGATTTTCTTGTTCATTTTGGATTGAATGCTTGAATCTGGTTTCGAATTAAAACATGTTACATAATGCAAGAATGTAAGGAAGGAGATGAAATTGTTTTTTCGTAAATAGCACTACAATTAAAAAAGGAACTTCATATTAGAAAATCAAAAATACGAATAACTTTAATTCCAAAACTTTCTGCCCAAATTGCTTGACGTTTGATAGCTGGAAATATATGTAAAAGTTAATTAAAAATATTTTTTGTTCACTGGGAGTTGATATGGAAAATTTTAAAGTTGGGACAAACTTTAATATATAAACAGCTTCTAAAATATGATTTATACACAAGATTTATGATTCTGACTAACATTAAACGTTATTTACAACATTTTATTACCTATATTAGTTTTATATACGATTAAGATTGACAAAATTCATAAGAAATATTTGATTTTTGTACGTCTATCATTGCACATCTAGCCTTTTTTTTATATTTTTGTGTCTTCCGAATCCATTTTGTTGTAATAAAAAAATTATATAGTTTTAAGGAATGTTATTGCTTAATACAATAAGGTAATTTACGCATATTAATATATAAATTTTATCATAAAGCATGGGTATTTCTTAGGTTTTTGAAAAATAATTTTTTGCATCGATGTAAACGAAACTTTCACGAGACAAAATAATTATTTCTTGCATATATTGAGTAACAAATTCAGAGCAGTGAAGTTAATTGAGTATAATTACCCTTATTTTCCATTGCCCTTCTCTTCCTCCAGAATGCAATTACTTTATGCTAATATCCATCATGCTAAACAATGCATACAGCCATTTGGTTGTAGAAGTATAGTTAAAGATTCGTGTGATACTTAATCCCATGTGCTTTGAACATTAAGGTGATTTAATATTTATAGAATAATAAAATTTAAAGAGAAAAAAGAAAAAAAAACTTTAAAAAAAATATCGTATTTTAGAAACATTTAAAGCTAAAATACAATATACATTCATTATACATATTTTTATGAGCATCCACTCGCATAACTTTGAATGGAGATTAGATTTCCATACATTTTTGGATAATTCTCAATGTGCCAAAATTTTCATTTCAATTTTATTAGAATTTTAATGTTTGTCTATCTGTCTATATTCTTGATTTTTTTGACGTTATAGACTTTTTTTGTAAGTAGTTGACCAACCTTGAAGAGCTTAGAGCATCTAGTTAAGATGTATAATTCTATTTTATATCTTATTCTTTGTTTTTTAAATAGTTATCGTGTTGGGTATGATTGAGATTTTTTCTTATTCGGTAAAATTAGAAAACTTTAAGATATCAAAATCTACTACTTATCAAATTAATGCCAAAATATTATATAAAATATGGTTTTTAACTTAACTTAAACATAAAATTCTTTTTATTATTTAAATTATTGTCAAATTAATTAAATAAAATTCATTAGTATTTTTGAATAATATAGATAAAAGTAAACAATATATTAATAAAAATGGGCTATTCATATTAATCAAAAGTTTTATTTTGAAGACCACATTTGATATAAATTATTACTTTAAAATATATGCATTTACATATATATAAAGCAAATACGAATTAAAAAAATTATAGAAACAATCCGCATAAATATATTTTTGAAAGGAAGTTTTTAGATTGATGCATTTTTCCAGTTTTCTGTTCTTGGAAATGTTTATAATTAAAAAAAATATTTATTCAACAATTATTTAAATTTTTAAACATTGCAGAACATGAAAGATATTGGCATAAAGTTATTACGTAATATTAGAAAAGTAATATAACGTAATATTAAAATATATGCAAGAAAATAACCTTTATTAAATGAATGAAAAACAGTACATCATGAACATAACATATTATTATTATTATTATTATTATTACGTATACTAAAATTATTATATTTTCTTTCATTGTTATTCTCTTAGAGGTTTACAAAACGATGTAAAAGAGTATTTATCCATAAAAAGTCACAATTGAAATAAATTTTAAATCAAAAATTATGCATGGTATAACTGAACAATACATTTAAATAATTGAAAAAAAATATTACCTTCACATTTAAATAATGTGTTCACAGACTCTGAGAAATCATGTTCGTTGCCTGGCGCACTCTTGTTTGTACCCCTTTCCTGAAATGTATAAATCATTTATTTATGATAGATTGTTATAAATATTGTTTTAGCTATTACAATGCTTTTTTTGAAAATACAACACATAGAAATATGATTGAACTATCACTCAAAAAAATATAATAATAATCTACTTCTGGCATAATACACTAATATTTCGATTATATTTTCTTACTTTGAAATCTTACTATTTTTATCTTCCGATTGTAAAAAAAAAAAAAAAAAAAAAAAAAAAAAAAAATTAGAAATAACAGATATTTTTCAACTAATGTAACTTGGGGTAAGCATATTCCTAGGAATACGTGAAGGGCCTAGAAGGGGTACGTAAAAAGAAATATCTTTAAGCCGATTGGTCATATCACGGCAGATTTCCTGGATTATGTTAAGTCTATGGGCGTTTGATATATTTCTATATTCAAATTATTTCCTCGGGGAATTAATATTTTTAACTTCTTTCTTCAGTGTTCTCTTCTTAAAAAAAGTCTCTTTTTTTTCTTACTACTGAATATATTTCTAAAATTTATTCCTAATTTAATTTTTTATGCTTTAACAGGGTGGCGAGTGGTCAGGGAAAACCGGGAAAAACACAGTCAAGAAAAGAAAAAACTACCAGTAATTTCTTACAGAAAATTCTTCACATAATATAAAGAGATTACATAAACTGAACTTATCTTTAACAAAATACTGGTATTTATCATCTATATTGACCGTGTTTTTATCTAACCACTCGCCACCCTGTTTAAAAACTGACAAGGTGGAAGTAAAATTTTAACACTTCATATAAAATTATGCATAGATTTTAGAAACATTTTTAAATCTAAAAAAAGAGAGATGCTTTAAGAAGAGAAGACTGAAAAAAAGTTAAAAATATTGATTTTGCGAAGAGGGGCTTTGAATATAAAAATGTACCAAACACCCATAGCTTTAACATTACGGAGGAGAATTCGGCCGCTGCGAAACCAGCCGAAATAACCATTTCCGGCACACTATGCTTGGTCTGAGATATCTAATTTTAATTTTAAACTTGCAATCAGTACCAACAAAATTTTAGTAAAATTTTGCTCTTATAATAAAAGCTTAAATTAAGGATTTCAAAATATCAAAACATTCGTTTGTGAATTCCGGTTACAGTAGATATTTTTTCATTTTACTAACAGATTATGCTCGTACCTGAAAGGTTTATTGCGGAAATAACGAAAATGGTTAATTGCATTACAAAATAGTTTCAGAGCTGCCAACTTTTACGACTATTTAAATCTTATAAACATGTTCGGAACCACAAAAATGTTTTAGTAAAATGTGTATCAAATATATTCAATGTTATGCATTACAGTACATATTCTTAATTATTTATTAAAATTTCTGTTTCTAATATATTTATTTGACTGTAAATATGCGTAGTAGTTGCCAGCCATGTAGTTTATAAAGCCAAAAATGTCACAAATGACAATGTCTTTTTTTTTATCAATGTGTTAAATGGTTATGATAAGTAGATTACTAATGAAAAAAAGCATGTTTGCGTTATCTGACTGAATGTTTCAAGAGAAGGGAGGGAAATGGGGGGGGGGGGGATTCAAAAATAAAAAACTTAAGTGCTCACAGTACTGACTGAACAAGAGCCGGGTGATAATATTAAGTCTATGGGAGCGTTCTTTTCAGATATCTCGCTCAAAATTTAATACTTTTACATGATTTTTTTTGCATGGGATAACTGAGGACGATCTACAACCGGGCTAGTTTTTACTTTTTCGATTTGGGTTACATATTTTTTATATTATGATATTTTCAATTTCAGAACTGTTTCTAACAGGTTTCGAAAGTTAAAGTAATTTTTTTTTTAAATCTGAAACCAAAATTTAAAGATAAAAAAGAGCCTATTTGTAGATCGTCCTCAGCTATCCTGTGCAAAAAAAAAAAAAAAAAAAAAAAAAAAAAATCATGTGCAGATATTAAAATTTGAGCGAGATATTCGAAAAGAACGCCTCCCTAGACTTAACATGATCATATGGGTCTTTTTCAGCCAGTAATATGGGCTCTTAAGAAAGGGATGTCTGAAAAAAAAAATTAGGAAGAGCTCTGTTATCTACATTAAATACATTTTATATTATTATTATTAACAAGATTACATTAAATTATATTAAAACCTACATTCTGGTTTTTTATTCAAAGATGCAAGTGATGTTTTTTGCTACACTGATACATTTTTAAAGTAGTTTTTATACATAAAAGATGTTTGTTTTTTTTTTAAATCATTCAAATAAATTCCTAAAAATGACTTATTTATTTTTACTGTTTTAAAAGCTATAATTTATATTATTATTTCTTTACCCTTGTTTGCTATATCCCACAATTCATTATATTCTGTTCTAATTATCCACAAACTGGAATCATTACATTCCTGCTATTTTTTATTGAAAGTTTGATAGATATCATTGTATAAGAATTCAGACACAACTATTTAAAAATCTTGCGCCTAGATTTTCTTTTCTTTACCTCTAAACAGAGATAAACTTGTTCCTCATTACAGTGTTCATATATTGCAGAACAACTCCAGCCACAATGCAACTCCAATTAATTTTCGGAAACGGACGATTTAAATGTCTATCTCCTGAACTGTTACTCATTCTGGCGACTCCTATATTTCAACAGGATGTAATCATGTCACTCACAGATTGTCATGCTGTCAATCACCGAGTTCGTGTTTCGAGTCTTTTCTGTTACACTAAAGTTAATTATCACGCAATTCCTGATGTATTCAGAAAGAGAATGCATTTCGTGATGCTTATACTTGAAATATCTTATCATCATAATCATATTAACCTGTTAGCAGAAACGACTGAAAAGAATGTATACGGAGATTTAAAACTGACAGCTAAAACACTAAAACGAAATTAACATTATTCTATAATAAGCATTTTATCGAGAAAAAAAAAATTCTAATGTAAATTCATATTGGGTAAATAAGTAAATCTTTATAATAAAAAGAATATTCCTTAGTTAAAGTGATGGCATTGACTTCACAGGCTATTCACATTTATTGTATATTAAAGCCTTATCTTTTTCAAAAAAATAATTCCCCTCGAAAAATAAATTAAAAGGGAATTAGTTCCTCCACTTCCCCGCCCCTATTTATACCTAACCAATCAATCTCGAAATATAACCACAGAAGTGCCTTATCCGAACTAAAGTTGAAGCAAATCAAATATTTGTGGATAAAAAACTCATTTATCTAAATTAAGGGGCGATTAGCTCCCAGTTCTCCATTTTTTATACTTAACCAGTGAATTTTCAAAAATAACCTGAAAATCGTTCAGCAGAATAATTCTATATTCAAATTAAAAAGCAAATCAGATATTTCTGTATGAAAAACCCAATTATTAAAATTATAGGGGTATTAGTCCCCACCCTCTCCCTTTATACTTTAGCAACGAAACCCAAAATGAATCAAGGAAGCGCCTCATTAGAATAAACTTATATACAAACAAACTATAAATATAAATATAGTATAAGTATAGTATAAATATAGTATATAAGTATAAATACAAGCTATATATTATTTATTGTATTTATTATTTATTTATATATTATAAACTATATTATTGTTTATTAACTATATAAACTTATATTATTTATTGAAGCAAATCGAATATTTCTGCATAAAAAACCCATTTATCTAAATTAAAGAGAGATTAGCTCTCATCAGATCTTATTATGCTTAACTAATGGACCCATAATTTAATTAGGGAAGTGCCTTATAAGAATAAACCTGATAATAAATTTGATAAGAACCATAATCAAAATAAAAATACAAATACAAACACACGTCTCACGATCAATAAAAACAACACGCGACAATGAGTTGTAAATAAAAACAACATGCTCTACTGTAAAAAAACAAAAAAAAAACAAATTCATTGTCTATTTTTATTTATTTTTACAATAGAATGCGTAGTTTTTATTTATACAATGGTCAATATACACATTGTCGGGTGTATTGACCATTTGTATTGACCGTGAGACGATTTGAATTTGTATTTTTATTATGACTATGGCTCTTACTAGATTGGAACCGAAACATGTCAATGTTATTCGTTTTTAATCTTTTGTATTTGTTTTTAATTTTTTGTAACACCTCTCTCAATTAATATAAATTGTATAATAAATAAATAAATAATAAAAAGAACAAAGCTTCCTGTATAAATCGAAAATATCTATAAATTTCATTATCCAATTAATGGAATTATCTTTGATACTTCTGAACCAAATAGATTAATATTCAAACTGCCTTTGATAAGGACACAGATTAGCATTTATTATTCAGGCATGTGCAGTAGAGTAAGCGGCTTATACCAGTGCATTGTGTTTTAAATTTAAATATCTTACAGAAGTGCATAATACAATGTCAAGTAGATCATTAAACTTTCAGTGCAACATGCCCTCGTTTTCGTAATTTGAAAATATTGTTAGAGGAAACTAAATATTTTTCCACTTTAATATTCACATTTTCAATGTTAATGCATTAATCCTGGAACCTGGGGAAATTAATTTTATGAGAAAATGTAAAATTATGCATTATTCAGCAGTATAACGGAGATTTTACTACGATCAGTGCAATCATATTAAAATTAATTTTAAAATAATATCTTGTAGCCTTTATGCATGTTTATTTTTCAAATATTTTTATGCATTCTTCTAATAGATTTTTGAATAAAAATAGATGTATCATGAAATTTTAATGTCAAAAATACAAGATATTGTAAGATTAAAATGGGATTTTTTGTTTGTTTTTTGGCTTTTATACAGTTGTTTTCTCCAACAGCATGTTTTTTCTTGTAATTTAAAAAAAGGGTTTTTTTCATAAAGAAAATTTGAATTCTGCCGGTAAAATTACAAAAATAATTTCGTTAATTGCCTGTGTACAATGCCAGTAAGACGCGGAATCTGTGCCGCTGAGTTGGCTGACCCATTAGTGTAAAACTAAATTTTCTACAAAGTTTACTGATTTTACTTTAAATTTTAAACTTAAATTTTATTTATTTATTAATTTTATTTTATTTTTATTTTATTTTTCTTTTAAATTCATAAACTCATGTCGTTTACTTCCCTCCAGGAATTTATTTACAGTGCTGCCAGAGAAGTCTTGCCTTGTCAGTAATCAAACTGTTCTGTTACTTGGCATGTGAGACATAGGCCCCAGGCTCCTCGGCAAAAATCCTTCGTATCGTCGTATCACCGTCCGTAAATAAATTTAGGACCAAAATCAAAAACAGAAAACCTTTTACTTACAAGTTTTATTTTAGCATCAATATGATTCTTTTGCAGTTTTTGTTTCATTATTCAAGCATTCGGTACTTTTTAACACATTTCTAACAGTTCTAGTCGTTACTGGGATTTCTCGAACAGATTTTACAGTAGAAGAATAAACACGTTCTTGAACTACCATAAAAATGTTCTTCTTACACCAGGATAATAGTTTCAATAGCTATCTGGTTACTTTATTTCTAAAATAATTCACTGGATCATACGAAAAACTATGTGCAACAATTTTAAATTTATTTATGTTTAGGGCAAGTTACCCTTCAGTCATCTCACAATTCGAAAATGCCCTTATTTTTACGTTTTCTTCCTCAGTGAGAGATTCCCCGCGAACATCACTCAAAGCAGTAGTTGCATATCCCAAATCGTCAAATTTACAGATACTAACTTATAAACATTATGACAAATGGATCCCGCATAATATTACTACAGTCATAACGTCATCTCATTATGCTAGAATTAGAAGATACTAGTCCTTAACTTATTTCCATTTTTTAATCTCCTTAGTCAAGAGACAAATATCACGACGGGACACAAAAACCAGTACACAATTACTATAAAACATTTACAAAGATCTTATCAGCCTATATATAGATACTTATAGTATGTCTGCCTTCACTAAAAAGTTATAGAATTTATTTTAATAATTCTAGAAGCATTTCAATTAATTTAAAGAGCATTATTTATTGTTTCCAGCAGACGACACCAGAACAGAAGAGTTTAACATTACAATATTTTAACATTTGTAAATATATATATATATATATACGTCTTAGCTTTTATAATTGAATTAAATTTACATATTATATCAAATATTTGTTCAAAATCTGTGACACATATATAAATTTAATCCAAACAATAAAATTAGCATGTGATCTTAAACATTTTTTCCAGCGCTGTATCTTACATTCTCATAGTTTGATGAGTATTTTAATCTTTTTTTAGATCATTATATATAAAATATTGGTAAGTGCCTCTTGTATAGAGGTTAGAAAACTGACTACTTAATACTTATTTTCTTTAAATCAAGGCATAGCATTTGACATCTGTAGTGTGTCAGATAAACTATATAAACTATAGAGCCAGTCTGATGATAATCAGTCTGGACCAGCAAACTGAGGTATCAGTCTCTGATATTTCGCTTTTGTTTGCAAAGGATAATATTAAATTCTTTATAATTTCCAGACTCTAGTTTCTAGTTTATAATTCATTACTCTGTCTGTTTATTGTTCATTATTTTACCAGTTCTCAATACAACATTTCACGAGCTTATAGTTCAACTCATGCAAGTTTATCATTTAACATTACCAAATTATGTTGGAACATAGTTTCACCTTCGAGTAGTGGCAACGTTTTCTCAAGTGTGTCTTGGTGAAATAGTGAAAACAATTTTTAGCAATATTTTTTCTACATTTTCTGTTGTTTCTATTTTTTATAATTTATTTGTGCAGATATATTCTTTGAAATTAAAAAAATTATATTTGTATGATATCTAACATTATATTCGTCGATTTTCTAAATTTATAGTTCAACTCATGCATATTTATGATTTAATAGTAGTTTTGTATGTCGGAACAAAGTTTCGCCATCATATAATGGTAACTTTTTTCGGTATAGAGTTTCGGTGAAATGATGAGCCAAATTTTTAGCAATGAATTTTCTAAAACATTTGTATTTACTATTTTCTATATTTTATCCCTGTAGAAATTTTCTTTTTAAATTGTAAAAGTAATATTTTCGTACTATTTTGAATGATACACTGTAAAAAAAAATCTGTGAAGGTACAAAACATTTTCTAGGAAACTGGGATTCCAAGAACCTTTCATGTAACGATAACAGGAAAAATTCATGTAATCGATTCTGAAACTTGAATTTTTGCTGTTACCTTTACAGGAAAAGTTCTTGGAATCCCAGTTTCCAAGAAAAAGTTTAGTACCTTTGCAGATTTTTTTTTACAGTGTACTTGTTAATTTTATGAGTTTATAGTTCAACTTGCATGAATATTTATGATTTAAAATTGTCAACGTATATTGGCAACAGCTTTAAGATATAACCATCTTAAGCTGGCAACGCATATTGCTTTGGCGAAATGCTGTATCAAATTTTTAGCTTACGTTTTTCATATTTTCTAATTTATATATTTTATCTGTGCAGAGATTTTCTATCGAAATTTTTGAGAAAATATTTATATACTTAGTACGATAGGCATGGCATATATCTGAAATACCAGATTGAATTATTTTAAAGCATTTTCAGGCCGCCTCAGTCGCTAACTGTTTATCATTTTGGAAATTTCTTATCAATGGCACTTTCAGGTTATTTTTAAAGTGATTTTGTTACGACTGATTATGCATCAATTAAAATAAAATCTTCACTAAACATTTCGTTTAACATCGTCTTATTTTAAAAAAAAAATACGTATTTATGTAGCATTGAATATTTTTATTAAATATAAAACCCTTTTTTTCAATAATTCATTTCTACTACAGTATTTCATTTATTTTCTTAGAAAATATTATATTTCTTACTAGCGGACCCGACAGACGTTGTCCTGTCACCGACAGATGTTGTCCTTCTTGGCACCGACTCCAGAAAATCAAATAAATGTACGTAAATATAGTAATACGCACGATAAGCACTACGCTCTTAATTTAATTTCTTATTACAATTATGTAAAGAAATTATTTTTCACTCTTCAGTATTTTTTGAAGTCGGTTCAATTTTTGACAGAAAAGTTTATTTTTCTCTTTTTAGTTAAAAGTTAACGATTTTCTGAAGTCGGTTAATCAAAATTATAATATAGGAAATATTATTGTAAAGCATACACGTTTGTCAGGAGTGGGGTCCGAACACGCTATCTCTTTCTTCAAGAAGCAGAGCTTAAATCTGGTGCCTTAGACCGCTCGGACATTCCGTCCGCACTCTATTCATGGAACTTATTCAAAAATTTTAATTAGCAAAAAATCACTAACTATTAGTTTTTGTCTTATTACTAAAAAACAACTGAATCAATTTCGAGGAAATGTTAAGCTAAACTATTCTCGAATCCACTGGAACACACACACAAAAATTCATTAAAATCGGTCCAGTCGTTTAGGAGGAGTTTTCTCTTTTTAGTTAAATGTTAACGATTATCTGAAGTCGAATAATCAAAATTATAAAACAGCAAATATTATTGTAAAGCATACGCGTTAGTCAAGAGTGGGGTTCGAACACGCGATCACTTTCTTCAAGAAGCAGAGCTTAAATCTGGCGCCTTAGACCGCTCGGATATTAACCGCACACTATTCATCGAACTTATTCAACACTTTTAATTAGCGAAAAATCCCTATCTATTAATTTTTCCCAATTACTAAAAAAGTACTGAATCAATTTCGATGAAATGTGAATCTAAACCATTCTCGAATCCACTGGAACACACACACAAAATTTCATTAAAATCGGTCCAGTCGTTTAGGAGGAGTTCAATGACATACACACGCAGAGAAAATTTATATATATAAAGATTAGAATGCTAATATTTTAAAATTAGGTTTAACTATTAAAGAAAAAGAAATGAATTAGCATTTGAATTTTTCCAAAATAATTTGTTAGATTATGTAATTTGTTTGGCTAAATAATGTCCATTTTTGATGAAAAATCAAATGCAAATAATAAAACTTTAAATGGATTCTATGTGTATATGTTAAGTATAACACGAATAAAAGAACGAAGATTGAAAAATGTGATTTTTCTTCCATTTATTTGTTTGTTTATTTAGAGTGATAGCTTTTATTATGATTACGAACATGGAAAAATTGAATACCAATTGAAATAAATAAATAATGATCGATCTGAAAAATTTTGATTATCAACATTGCAAATGTAAGAATCGTTAAACGAGTTTCAAAGAAGAAGAAAAAATATTCTTTCAACATTAGAATAAAAATCTCTGCGTCTGTTTAGTTTTACAAATTTTTAGTTGAATCGAAATAGCAAAATATTCCTGAATAATCGATGTTATTTATATTTCCGTGAAAAATTCTTATTATATCAGTTCCATAGTTGAAAAGTAGTTATATGCAATGATAGATGTTAATTTAATGATAGATGCCAGTATGCAACGTGGATCGCAACATCGAAGATGGATGCGCATAAGGATATATTTATCCTAAAATAAACCAAGAGAGAAAAATCATTATTCCAACATAGATTTTGAAACGCTTTCCAACGTATTTAGAATATCGTATCAAAACTTTACAATTTATTAAGGTAAAAAATGTCTAAAAAAAAAATTAGAAAATGCATAACGCATTTGAAAACTCAATTTCTGCAATTACCTTCAATTGCACAACAAATATCCGAATTTTTTTTGTGCAGTACTGTATATTATCTGATGATTCATTTGTATGCTAAATACCATACTTAAAATCTGTCCAATGTAACGCATGACACATTGGAAATCTTTCATTCTGCGATTTACGTTAAAAAACATAAATGCACTTTAGATAGTTTCTTATTGTCCTGTAAGCGATCTATTTAATATCTCTATATAGTAATCTATATGTATCCTTGCATTTGCATACCAATTAATAAACAAAAGCGTAGTTAAATATTGAAACGCGTACAAAAATGAAAAGGCATTTCAGCAACTATTTTTTATAAGCAGTAGTGTACCAAATACTTTAGTGTATCCCTGTGAATGAACGGTAAATTATTCGAATGCTTCATTCTATAGAAAGTATTTGTAATGCACTTCAGTAATGTATATCAATTTCAATATATTTGAAATAGTGTTGGATCGCTGAAAAACACTGCAACCGACTTTTCCCTATAATGTAATCAAATAAACTGTCAAATAAACAACATTCGAAAGAACGTTATTTTCTTATTTAACTGTAAAAAAATCGAAATTCTGTAATCTATTTTTAAAAAATGTAGTGAAATTGGTCAGTTGTTAACACCGTCAATATGATGTCAGCAGTACTTAATAGCGTATTTTTCCTTTATAATATAGATATAAACGCTATGTGAGAAAAACATTTAATGCTGAAAATTACGCCATATGTAAAACATTTTAACTTATATTTTTATAGCTTTCTTATAAAGTACGGTAAGAAGCGTCATTTTAAAATTAAGTACCGTAAACCGGGGTTACTTTGTCCAGTTTCAGACATATTTTTGTACATAACTTTTTTTTATTCTTCGAATTCGGGGTCTCAAAAAAATAAAGGCATTTCTCTTCAACTTTAAGCACGATTCAAATACATACGAGAAGTATTGTAAAGGTAAGAAACGGAAGAAAAGGATGTCAAAGATGCCTCGAATTTTAGGTAACTTTGTCACCTAATTAAAAATATGCGTTAAATGCTCGCAATAGTCGATTTATGGCGAAGTTACCTGAGTTTACGGTGTAAAATAAAACAGTAAACTCCTTAGATCCCCTGGGGGTATTTTAACGATAAAAGTTTAGGACTTATTGCAAAATATAGGATTTTCAAATTTTTCCCCTTCTCGGTGAAAGCATTGGTTATATTTTCATTTGGAGTGTTAGTGGTCAATATTAGGATATTGATTCTCTTCAGATTAACCCTCTCCCTGAGAAGCCCGTGTTAACACGTTCACTAAGCTCCAGGTTTCACTGCAAAACAAGTAATGTTTAAAATAATATAATTGTATCCATTTAATAGATTTTTAATATAATGAACAGTAATTAAAGCTTTCAATGATAACATTCATATTCGCTTTTAAGTTTTTTGTATATTTTTTTAAAGAATCGTCTTTTTTTAGCATTTAAAACAAAAAGCAGATAAAACAATTTACAATTTTGCCCTTTTTCAAGAATGTCGGGGCATTTTTTAGTTAAGGTCGTATCGTGCTTAGTTAAGGGGAAAAACCCGTCAGCCACGACTCTCAATGTCTTGAAAATCAATTGCTCTTCTTCATGAGTAAGTACTGTCGGGCGATCTACAGAGTTCATATGTCTTCCAAGGCACCTATTGACAAGAATAGTACGTGCTATTTGGAATATTAGGGAATATAGTTTTATATTCATGCCATTATAGAGAGCTGCTACAACGTTTGCCACATTCTCTTCCACGTAATTACCGTAATGTCAGACCCCTGGTGTTTTTTCGAAGATCTTCATTTTTCATTTACTGTATAAGATCTCTAAGAAAATGGATAATTAATCCCATGAATAAAATACACGAATCAAATTGAAAAAGAATAGTAAAACCGTCTATCTATAAGGTGATAAAATTACCCCGGGATGTCAAAATTATTTGGTAAAAGGTACAGTATTTTATGCAAGTTGATTTAAAACTTGTTATTGATTTTACTGAATTAATCACGAAAACAGCTTCCAGCTGACACAACATTGGTGAGTGCACACTTTGCCATCAAAAAATCCTCTGACCCAAAAGAAAATGAGAAGCAATCTGCTTACACATGATTGCCACAGATCATAATATTATCGTCCAATCTTCAGTAATCGGATAATGTTTTTTAGTCATAGCAAATTGACGTATTTATGGAATATACAGCTCGGAAAGTGCAACACGTCTGGTTCAGTGCCTCTTCTGTTAATCTTTATACAAAATTAGCAAACTTTAAATAGAATATTTAGATTAATCAAGAAGAAATGTAATTTTACAAATTAAACGAAATTGCTTTCATGTTCAATACTATCGTAATTCAAAATACTTGCTCTCTTACTTAGGTATATACCATTATAAAATTAGTTAATCCAATAAAGTTATAATACGTGTTGGATACCAAAAAAGATGTAACAGAAATATAAATGCTCCAAAAAATATCCTAAAATTATATTAAAATATTTTATAATTAAGATTATATAGAAATAGTTACATTTTAAAATTACATCGTAGTAAATGATTACGTGATATTTCTATTGTATTCTTTATAAATAAAAGAGTGCAGCTTATTCGGTATATCGTAATTTTCCTTGTTAATTTCATGTTGTTATTTTTCTCATACATAATAAAAGTTTAGTTCTCTCCACCTATCTCATTTCTATTAAATTTTAGTTTGTTTCACAAGTATTTTCGCATTTATCAAAAATAAAATACATTATTTGTCACCATTTGTAACATTTTTCATTTGTCACCACAGTTACATATGAAAAAAATTGTGGTTAACGTGAGACATTAAGATAATTGTAATAACTGTCATGTCAACTCCAAACAATAAAAATACTGAGCATGAATTGAAATTCCAACATGGAAAATTGATGGTAAAAACGTCAGAAAAATAGTTCTGAATGCTGCAGAATACAGAAAACCTCTTGTGTTATATATATCATCACGTTCGTGGCACATTTTTTTTTTTACTCGTACAAGCAGGAATTTATGAAATTACTTCACATAGTTCGATTTTTATGTGGAGTGAAATTTACAAATAATGAGCGTACGAAAAAAGCGCTTTCGATTTATAGCCGTATTTGATTTAAGTAAAAAAATTCGTATATGGCCAACATATTGTTTAATTTTAACCGGCACCCAACAAAGGAGTTTACACAAGAATGTATTAGTAAGTTTTTAAATTGTTAGTAAGTGTTAAAATTTAATAAATATAAAATTGTTGCAGAATTTTGTTTGAAGTAATTTTAAATGTTATGAAAATGAAATCAAAACTTAATAAGATAATTATAAAAGTTTTCTTCATTCTATGAAATCTTAAAATGTTCAATTAATTCGGTGATATCCCATGTTAAGTAATGATTCTAGATTGACATGGTAAATACGTCGTATTTAAAGTGGAGTCCTATTCTTTTCATGTTACTGAATTTAATATATACACGTATATTATCATGATAAACTTTGTATTCATTCCTTTTCTAACCCTCTGTATCGCAAACCTCCCGAGACCGCCCTAGATATTTTGAGATATTTTACCTTCTAAGTGTTTGAAACTTAATGTTCCGTTCACTAAGCTCCAGGTTTCACTCCAACATAAGCAATATTTAAAATAATATATTTAAATATTTCTATAGATTTAATGAATTTTCAATGTATTTTCAATTTATTAATATTTTCAAGCAATACATTCATATTTGTAATTAAGTTTTTTTTACAATGTTGAAAAAATCATATTTCTGAGCATTTAAAATAAAATGCAGAGAAAACAAAAATGCAATTTTACCCATTTGCAAGACGCTCAGAGAGTTTGATTCGTATATTTTAATTCCCACCAGAAAATTAAAACAATAATCCTTGCTTTAATTAATAAAAGGACATTCCGTATTAAAATGAAACGAAATTAGCCATTGAATTTTTCTGGCGTAAAATCAGATTTTCTGAACTGCAAATTTTTTTAGAACGTATTATATCATGGGAATTAAAGTGTTAATAAGGATGTGAAAACTATTGCATCAAGGTTTGAATATTTATAAAACTTGTTGTAGTACGAATGCACCTCATTTGACCCGTTTGACCAACAATGTCCGACTTGTTTTACTTTAAAGGCTTATACTTTCGCAAAAATTGACCAACCATTACGTTTTTTGATTAAGGTATTAAGATAGGCAGAGTACTATAAACTCAAATAAAAACACCATAAAATGAATAAATTAACAAGGCCTTTCCAAAAAACTGTTCCTTTCTTTTTCAAATGCAATAAACACGTGCTGCCACTTAGAAGATAGGAGCGAGACTGTTAGGAAATGGAAGAGAAAGGAACAGTGTAAAGAAAACTGTCAATATGTAAGCAAAAGACATTAGTCAATCAGTGGCGTAAGCAAGAGTGGTTCTCTATCCTCCTTCCTCGAAATAAGAACCAGATTACTAAATTATGGATGCAAAAACAGTAAAAACTTCTAACATGGAATTACTAAAAACCTGTAAAAATTTTTGTTTTAATCAGGTATTCGTCTTAGAAAATATAATTCAAAAGAATATCTTTCATCGAACCTATCAATTTTTCCTCTTCAGGCAGGTTTTCGTTATAAAAACTTTTCCTTTTAGCAGTAACTTCTAAAAGTCTGAAACTATTAAGAGATATTCATTTCATGACATATTTCTTATAATACAAAACTTTAGATTTACATTGTAGTTGGAAACCTTGTTTTTTAATTCAATAAATGGATTACAAGTCTTGTTTCTTTGATTTACAGGGTATTTCAAACTATATGACAGGAATGTAAAGGCAGGTAAAATAACCTAAAAAAGCAAATTTCGTGTAGAATGTGAATGCAGAAATGCTGCGTTGAGGCAGCAGAGAGTGTTGAGTTTGGCAAATGAAAGTGCTTCGCTGGCTTACAATTGTCTTTCCCTCGCGAATTTCGACCAATATGTATCTTTACACCAATATGGAGCTTGTCAAGATGTATTCGATGTATGGCACTAAGCAAGTAAATGGCTTACATCCAACAACTCTTGAACTTGTTAAAAACTACACAGTCAATCAGGATAACTTAGGTCCAACAGAGAAGAAAAATGTAATCCGCTGCATCACTTGCGTTAACGGCAAAGTTTTGGTCTCAAAATACGGATAGCAACAGTAGTGTGAGTTTAGCAGCTCATTGGAAATAATTCGTCAAGGTTCCACTATGGCAGAATGGATCAAAGTTTCGTAAATGTGTAGCAAAGTTACCCTGATTTACTTTACTGCTTCTCCCACTGTCAGAACATTGAGATTATTTTCTAGTGCCCCTCTCACGGTAATTAGCAAAGAACGACTCACTCGCATACAACTCTCGATGAAGACCCTCAAACATTCGACAATCCAGCATACTCTTACCAGGAAATAGTTCCATATGCATCTTTTGAGTAGCAACTTCATTCCCTGTGCAATGCCATACAAGAAATGCATGTTGGTACGCTTCGCATTAGTGTAATAATACAGTTTTCTTGAAATCGATGTGGGGAGAGACGATTCAAGTCAGCGAAGCGTTTTCACCCCTTGACCTCAATAGCATCCTCTACTACCCTAACGTTGCATTTCCAAACCCACATTCCTATACGAAATCTGCTTATTTAGGTCTCTTCTACCTGTCTTTACATTTCTGGCATATAGTTTTTAAATATTTTGCAATAATGTGTGTGTTGTAATGTCCTCTATCATTCCTTAAAATTTGTGTAAGGATTTATGACTTACCTGTATATTTTTATGTGCGTGTGTGCGTATGCTGAACTACAAAAACAAGAAGATATGTAGGCATTTAGCGAAATACAAAAAAAGATCTTAGAGACAGAAAACATTGCGTGATAAAGTTAAATGTCTAGAAAATTAAAAACCTTTTTACAATAAATTTTACCGATTTATCTTCTTATTAGTATAAAATTGTCTAAAATGTTAATAGGTGACATTAAACACTCTCATATAAACACATATTTATTTTTTCATCAAAATTGTCTATTTTATAATTATTAAATAAAAAATATTATATATTAAAATATTTAAAGATAATACCCAATAATTTTTAAATTACAGAGAATTTTAGTATTTACTGTAAGATAAATTACCTCATAGAATATTTATCTTTTACAGAACTTTTTTTAGACCTCTAGTCGTTCCGGACCACCGTAATACTTACCCATCATGGATATGCATAAAATAATATATGAATATAAAACATATGTAAACTATTTATAAAATGCATTGCAATTCCAAAATAAAATTTAAACGTATATTTAAATATTTTTAACACATAGTATAAATGCTGTATTACTGAATTGCGAGTACTACTTGATTATCCCAACCAATTTCGAGTTACTAATAGTTTTCAAGTTACCAATTTCGACAAATTATATAAGTCGCCAAACTGCTCCTAAATTATATAAACAGTCATAATTTTCATTTTAAATAACGAAGGAAGAATTAAATTAGTAAAAGATTAATAAAAATACAAATAAAAAGTCGAATTCAAAATCACTTGATGATACAACAAATAAGTGAAATGTGTTAAATGTCAAGTGAATGCGACATTTACAATAAGCCATTATTAACATTTTATCTTATAGTTCAGCGATAGACTTTTTGTTGACGGAATAATCTGGTTGTACCGAAATGCGTAAAAAAAATCCTTATAAATCAAAAATGAAGAATTATATTAACCAACAATTTACTGCGACTTTTTAAGAAACAATTTCCAATTAAAATATATCTTTGAATTGAAATTTGAATGAAATACAGGGTCATGAAAAATCTAAG
Organism: Maratus speculifer; assembly: GCA_964019185.1. Classification (NCBI taxonomy): domain Eukaryota; kingdom Metazoa; phylum Arthropoda; class Arachnida; order Araneae; family Salticidae; genus Maratus; species Maratus speculifer. Next base: position 335,564,754 of record OZ025292.1, read on the forward strand.
AATGTGGAAAATATTATTACAAATATTGCGGCAATTAAGTATCTGATTGGCTTCATTCTTTATGCAAAATTTATGTTTTCGATTGTTTTTTATATTCACGTTTAAAAAATATATATAATTTGGAAATTTTTTATGTACCTTTTATCGTAACAAATATTTCGAGAGTCCGAAAAAACAGTTCTAGATAATAGAGGTTATGGATATTCAGTAAGCATCTTCTTATTACTACATATTAAGTAACACCAAAATTCGAATCTCTATCTCAGTTTCTTCGGGATTTTACAGACACACAAACAGACGGCATTTTTTAGTATGTTTTTCGGAATCTCCAGTGTCTGAAATGTACAATCCGTCATTTATTATTATTTTTTTAACATTTACAAGACTTACCTTATACTACGTATGATGGATAAGCAAAAAATAACATATCATCTTCTTATACACAAAATATTAATCCACATATATTACTTTGTTTGAAAGAATACAACTGTTTTTCGAAATCACGCTGTCAGGCAGCAATTCAATGAATGCACAATAACAATTTAAATAAAACGCAAATATTTTTCATTGTGGTCTTATTTATTGCATATATATCTGTCGGTGTAACCTAAGATTACATCTGCCTAGAAATTATTCGACTCCAGCTTTAGAATGTTACATGATTCGCATTTAAAATTTCATACATGAAAAAGGTTGGCATTCTTTTCATATCCTTCTATTTCGCATTTCGTACCCGGGAGAATTTGTAGTCTGGAAACGATGCGCAAATATGGTGAAACTAACAGGGGCTTCTGTTTAATAAAAGTGACATTTTGAAGTATAAAACAAAATACTCATATACATAAATTCATAAATAAATATTTTATTTAAAAATGTTGACATAAATAAGTTACATAGAAATATCTCATTTTCCTGGCACATAACCTTATGCTGTTTACATTCTATTTTCCAGTTTTTATTCTGTTTTTATATTTAATCTCACAGATAGATTAAAAATTGAAAATTGTTTCTACTCATGCAAAATGAATGGAAAGAGCGCACTTTTGATTTAACACAGATATATAAAAACGGTATACAATGCAAATCTCCATACAAAATTTCATTAAAATTTTACATCTCGAAAAATAAAGCGGACATTCCCGATATATTGTTATGATTTATGAAAGATATTTTTGGGGTTTTTTTTATTTCTTTTTAAAACTCATTAATTATGATAATTTTTTGAATGTGATATTTTTTTCTTTTTCTGAATGCCAAATTCTTCTAGTTTGAAGTGTAAGCATTTCAGTTATTTTGTTTATGTGATTCCAATATTCATATAAATGTGCGTATCTTATGTTTTATGTTGGATTATTATTTTGAATTTTTAGGATATTTAATTTATAATGTAGGCATGTATGTGTGTATATACGTATGTATGTATGTATGTGTGTGTATGTATATGTATATACCATATATTTCGACATATAACGCTCTATGTATATTATTCGCCTATACTTTCTAAACATCAATATTCTATTTTTAGATATACTTGCCATGTAAATCTGACCTTCTTCTTTGGAAAAAAATGCATTAAAAATAAAATGAAGAAATAGTACTATAACTTCATAAACTCTGATTTAAAAAATATTGGTAGTATGAAAAAAATTAGAAATTTTAATAAATTAGAAGCCTAAGTTCCTGTTATCTCTTTTTCTTTTCATCATTTTAAATCTTTTATTTTTATCATCGTCGTATAATATGCACTCATAAATTTCGATCAAACTTCTTGTGTCATATGTACGTATTAAATGTTATTATATACAGTATATATATATATATATGTATGTGTGTGTCTGTGTACATACATGCAGGGTGTTTCAAAATTATGCGTCAGAAATATAAAGTCAGACAAAGAGGACATTCGTGAACACAAACTTCGCATCGGAATGAAGATGAAGAAATACAGCATTGAGACGGCAAAGAACGCTTTTAAATTCAGTGGACAAAAGAATTTAGCTGGCTTGAATTATCATTCTCTTCACGAATTTCGAGCAACATGCGTCGTTACACACCAAAGTGAAGCTTGTCGACATATTACGCATGAGGCTGCGTAAGTAAATGGAATGGTTGTTCAAAAGAAAAAGGTGTCTTAATTGGGAATTGTGTAAAAACGGATCATTTCATGCCTCGAGGCGTAATACTAGCACTGGAAAATATCGCAGAATTTTTTCTGTGTAAGAAGCAGTACTACGGAAAAATGGCTGACTCCGACTCCGACTTAGGACTTTTTAACGACTTCGACTCCGACTCCGATTCTGACTCCAAGTCTGACTCAGAACTTTTTGACGACTTCGACTCTGACTCCGACTCCTGACTTGCTAAAATACTAATGTTGCTGTTGTTTAAAATTATGAGGGAACGTAAAAAAATAAGGTGGAAATTTTGCAATTTCAGTGTTAACTCAGTTCGCTTTCTCAGTCAAAGTTTTGAAAGAAAAAAAAGGAAAAAAAAATTCCGTTTTACTAATTTTTCAATTCGAGGGCCCGCAAACACGAAAATTCCAACTATCAAATTCTAAAGAAAAAAACAAAAGGAAAATTTTCCTAATTCGAATCTTTTGACATAGAAAGTGGAAATCGTTACAATTTTCATGTTAATTCGGACCCTCCGAGGCAGAAAAAATGTCGATGGAAAGGAAAAAACTGAAAATAAAAATTTTACTTGTTCGGAAATAATTCGGGGTCTACTAGTGTTTTAAATTAAGAACAGTTTTACATCTATAATGTGCGCCGAACATTGTATTGGAAATCTAACTTGGATACACCAATATAATCCAAAAATAACATTAACAATTCCTTTTATGGATTTAAAATTATTTTAATTAGTTTAATTCACTTTAAACTATCTATCAAGAAAAGAGCAATCTTGTGCACAGTAAGGGATGTCTTTCGAAAAGATCGAAATCTATTGGACATACATTGAGTGTAAGCAATTTCCTTGTGCAGCAACATACATGAAATGCATGTTGATAAATCTGTTGAAATAAACTAATCACTATTTCAGCTGAATAAAATCAAGTTAGATCCATTTACAATAAAAAGATTTCATTTTTTGTCGTCATAAAAAAAAGCAAAAGAAATTATTTTTTCCCAACGAAATAAACTGATCTTATTCAAGGACACTTATTCCTTTTCTACTGCAGTGAAGTCACGTGACAACGACCAAAAAACAAAACAAATGAAAAAGAACATTCGAACTCTTTTTTTGACATTCTAATATTTTCAGTTTTTGTTTAGTTTTTTTCTGTGGATGTAAGTCATGTAAACGTATATTTTGCGCTGCTAAAAGCAGCTATGTAATATATGTTCCATATAATATTATTATTCAACTCAAAACTCGCCTCGACCCCATTGTTCATTAAGAACACATATTAATCAAATGTTTAACATTTCAGCGAAGTTTAACTAATTAATAAGTTATAAAAGTCTGACGTGAAATCGAAGATTCCAAAAGAATGGAGGCCATGAAGAACAGAATATTTTGAAGAACCAGAAGAATGAAAGGTAAGATTATCTTGCCTTCTTATAATTATTGATAGATATAGAATATAGAACTCATTTGATAAAACAATATTAAACAAAATCCTTATGTGGCGTAAAACAGTAATGCGCTATAAGGCATAGTTTTTTAATACATTTCCAACAAATCGATCAAGAGACTGAAATTAACACATAAGGTTATAATATAATATGATATAAATAAATAAAAATGGCCTTATAAAATTAAATCGTATTATCACTAATGCATATAATTATTGTGAAAAAAAAAATATATTTGTTCTTCTTTTCTCAACGTTATTGAAAATATATGACATATATGAGTTGAAATTGAATGAGTAAACATAACAAGTGATATGTTCGTTATATTTGAATGAACAAAAATAAACAGAGAAAATCTCTTATATAATATAAAGATATTAAATATTTATAAGTTGATAAGTAAGATCCATTATGGCCACATCGAAAGAATTTCAGTTAATAGAAAAATTAAATCAAAACAATTACTCAACATGGAAATTTAAAATAGAAATGTTATTAATAAGAGAAGAAATTTTCGAGGTAATAACAGATACAATTCCAAATCCGATTACCACAGATTGGCAAAAGAAGGATAATAATGCCAGAGCAATTATAAACCTTGCAATTGAAGACTCCCAGATTGTGCATGTAAAAGGGCTAAATACTGCCCGACAGACCTGGGACGCGCTCAAAGCCATACATGAAAGGGGGAATTTGTCTAGTAAATTGCATTTATTGAGAAAACTGTATGGGGCAAGGCTGCCAGAAAATGGTAACTTAATTAAACACATAACGTACATTTTAGAATTAAAAGATAAATTATTAGCGATTGGGGAAACTATTAACGATTCGCACCTTTCAGCATTATTGCTGTGCTCATTACCCCCAAGCTATAATACATTGATTGTAGCACTTGAGGCTCGCGATGAAACCGATTTAACACCAGGATTTATTATAAATAAACTAACTGATGAATATAACAGAAGGGTTGAAAACGCGGATCAGGGCGACAATTCTACCAAAGCGTTTAAAACACAAAAAAGGTTCCCAAATGATAATAGCAAAAGGGAAAAATATTGTACGTACTGTAAATTGAAAAGTCATACTTACAGGGAATGTTGGCATCTGAAAAATAGACAAACTCACCGAAATACACAAAAACAACAAACATACAAAAACAAAAGCAATACAACGTCTCTCTGTTATCAACAATCGTATAACCAAAATGAATTTAATGATCGTAAACAAGAATATAAGCCAAATTACAAAACACAACTAAAAACAGATCGAAGCAGCGACGCAGCCTTTCTAATTGAGAAAACTGGAAAACAAACATGGATTATTGATTCTGGTTCTTCCACACATATTTTAAACGATAAAGACTTGTTTACTAAATTAAACGACACCGAAAAAACTACTGTTATTATTGCAAACGGAAAATCGTTAAATTCGCATGGAGTGGGAGAAACCACATTTATGACAAAAACATCCGACGGAGGTGTAAACAAAATTACATTAAAGGAAGTATTATACGTACCTGATTTAGAATCTAATTTAATTTCAGTAAGTAAGGCAACAAAGAACGGTTATAAACTAGTTTTTGATAAAGATAAATGCACGCTATCCCGAAATGGGAAAATATACTTGGAAGCAAAAATGAAAAACAATCTATATGAGGTTGAATTGTTAGAGAATATAGAATCTAACACAGTAAACATTGCGCATGAATGCAAAAATAAAAATTGCATAGAATTGTGGCACAAACGCCTAGGTCACAGAAACTACAATTCCATAAAGGAAATGATTAAAGAAAATTTAACCTATGGAATAGAACTAAACAATTGTAGCCATGAAACAATATGCGAAACATGCATACGAACAAAAATAAGCGATGCACCTTATCCAAAAACAACATATAAAAACAAAACAGGAAGAGTACTCGATCTAGTGCACACAGACGTATGCACGTCCATAGGATCCCCCACAATTGGCGGAAAAACAATGTTTGTAACCTTCATAGACGATTACTCTAGGTTTACAGTAATATACTTATTAAGCCATAAAGACGAAATGCATGATAAATTAATCGACTATATAGCTATGGTACGAAACCAATTCGGTTCATATCCGAAAGCAATAAGATCCGATAATGGCGGAGAATACATGAGTAGAGAAACAAATGACTACCTAAGAAAAAGAGGTATAAAACACCAACTATCTGTGCCATATTGTCCGAGCCAGAACGGCGTGGCTGAGAGGAAAAATAGATCACTATTAGACATGACTAGAAGTTTATTACGCGAAGCCAATTTACCACAAAAATTTTGGGGAGAAGCAATTAATACAGCAAATCATTTACAAAATCGCTTACCAACAAGATCAACGAATAAAACCCCGTACGAGCTTTGGTTTAAACCCAAACCAAATTTGCACTATTTACGTACATTCGGTTGCAAAGCATACGTATATGTAAACAAACAACATCGAGGAAAATTAGACGATAGAGCTCAGGAAGGGACATTCGTAGGGTATGATAACAATTCAAAAGGATACCGCGTATACACTAAAGATAACAAAATAGTAATAGCAAGAACCGTAAAATTCCTAGAGAATAGCAAAATTAACTTAAAAGAAAGTAAAGATGCAGAAAATTCATATGATGATAAAAATTACATCGAAGCAGAAATAAACAACACAATCGAGGAACCAACCTCGTTCAAACAACCCACCACTGAACTTAGAAGATCGCAAAGATCGAACAGGGGGGTACCACCAGACAGATACGTCTGTTATGTAAACAATAACCAAATGAATGAACCCACTAGTTGGAATGACATACAGGAAATTGATAATCCCTGTGAAAAAGAAAATTGGCTCAAAGCCACACAAGCGGAAATCAATTCGCTAAAAAAACATAACACATGGGAATTAGTGGATCCTCCACCAAACAAAAAAATTATAGGATCAAAATGGACATTTAAAAGGAAATTAGATAGTCACGGAAATGTTCAAAAATATAAAGCACGCCTAGTAGCGAAGGGCTATAGTCAAAAATACGGTGAAAATTATGATGAGACATTTGCCCCTGTCGTCTCACAAACAACAGTTCGCGCATTTTTAGCAGCAGCCGCATACCACAAACAAAACGTTAGACACATAGATATTGACACCGCCTTTCTGTATGGTGAGCTCGAGGAAGAAGTGTATATGAAACAGCCGGAAGGCTACATAGAAAAGAATTCTGAAAACAAAGTCTGCAGACTGAAAAAATCAATATATGGCCTAAAACAGGCAGCCAGAACTTGGCACAAAAAAATCGAACAGTCCTTAAAAAAACTGAATTTTAATCAAAGTATAGCTGATCCCTGCTTGTTCACCAGAAAAGAAAATGAAAATTACACTTACATAATTATATATGTTGACGACATATTGTTATCCGGTGACGAAAAAATTGTTGATATTATAGTAAATCTACTCAAAGAAGAATACGAGCTTAAAGATCTCGGTCATATAGCGTATTTCCTCGGTACGGAAATAAAGAAAACAGAAAATGGATATACTCTAAGCCAAAAGTTAAAAATCGAAGAACTGGCAAATAAACTAGGATTAAGAGAAGCTAAACCCGTAGGAACTCCGATGGACCCCGGCTTTTATAAAATAGAAGACGAACAAAATTTGCTGCCTAACAATACAAACTTTAGAAAAATCATTGTATCTTTGTTATACATAGCCACTAACACACGTCCAGATATATCAGCCGCAGTTAATATCCTCAGCAGAAGATGCGAAACGCCCCGTGAGATGGACTGGAAAGCAGCAAAACGAGTGGTCAACTATCTCAACTGCACAAGAGAATTAAGATTAACAATCAGCACAGACGACCGACCAGTATTGGTAGCTTATGCAGACTCCGATTGGGGAGGCGACACCAGAACAAGGAAGTCAACAACTGGAAACGTTTTCTTTCTAGGAAAAACACCTATTAATTGGTACACGAAGAAACAGAACTGTATAGCGTATTCTTCGGCAGAAGCTGAATTTATCTCAGCAGCCGCAGCAGCCCAAGAGATTATTTGGCTGGAGAAGTTATTGAACGACTTAGACTTGAAACAAGACGAACCTATAACGATTTTCGAAGATAATCAGAGTGCGATAAAAATGGTAGAGAATGCGAAGTTTTCGAAATATACGAAGCATATTGATATAAAATTCCACGCCATTAAACAACTCAAAGAAGACAAAATAATAAATTTAGAATATTGCCCATCTGAAGATATGATAGCCGACGCGCTTACAAAACCCCTGCCAAAGACTCAATTAGTGAAACATCGAGAATCTATGAACCTACAGTGTTATTCATCTGAAGTGATTAAGGAAGGGTGTTGAAATAAACTAATCACTATTTCAGCTGAATAAAATCAAGTTAGATCCATTTACAATAAAAAGATTTCATTTTTTGTCGTCATAAAAAAAAGCAAAAGAAATTATTTTTTCCCAACGAAATAAACTGATCTTATTCAAGGACACTTATTCCTTTTCTACTGCAGTGAAGTCACGTGACAACGACCAAAAAACAAAACAAATGAAAAAGAACATTCGAACTCTTTTTTGACATTCTAATATTTTCAGTTTTTGTTTAGTTTTTTTCTGTGGATGTAAGTCATGTAAACGTATATTTTGCGCTGCTAAAAGCAGCTATGTAATATATGTTCCATATAATATTATTATTCAACTCAAAACTCGCCTCGACCCCATTGTTCATTAAGAACACATATTAATCAAATGTTTAACATTTCAGCGAAGTTTAACTAATTAATAAGTTATAAAAGTCTGACGTGAAATCGAAGATTCCAAAAGAATGGAGGCCATGAAGAACAGAATATTTTGAAGAACCAGAAGAATGAAAGGTAAGATTATCTTGCCTTCTTATAATTATTGATAGATATAGAATATAGAACTCATTTGATAAAACAATATTAAACAAAATCCTTATGTGGCGTAAAACAGTAATGCGCTATAAGGCATAGTTTTTTAATACATTTCCAACAAAATCCCACGTTAGTGTAATGATGCAATCTGCCCAAAATCCGTGCGGGGAATAACAATTCAAGTCAGCAAAACGTTTTCATCAGTCGAACTCAACAGTGTCCTTTATTACCCAAAGGCTGTAGCATTTTCTGTAGCAATATTACTATACGAAATCTTCTTTCTAGCATGCATTCTACCTGTCTTTACATTTGAAATATCCTGTAAAAAACCATTATAAATCATTACAAATTATCAACAAAAATTGTGAATGCATGTACATTTATGTGTGTACATTTATTTATTTAAAAAACTGAAGTTACTACAGGAAAGTAAAATAAGAAATATTTTATGCCATAGAAGTTTCTCATCTGTGTTACTAAAATATCTAAAAATGTATTTTATCACAATCTTTCAAATAGTTTTGATGGCTTCAGACAATATTTACCAGAAAAATATCACGCTCGATATACATTAAATTTCCGAAATAACTTCAGAATAAATTGTTTCGAAAAAAATAACATTTATCACAATCTTTTATGAAAAGTTCTTTATTTTTTGTTGCGATTTTTTTCTTTTTTTTACAAATTATTTTTGTCGAATAAAGTACATTTTTGATTCTTCTAGGAAATAGATTTCGATATGTTGTAATTTTATATTATTTATTTCACTATCAACGTCAAACAAGTTGAAACATTTGCCGCTAGAAATATTTCAAGATGTGAAATGTCTTTAAAGAAAAAAGTTTTCACAAAAAGAAAAAAAAATTAAACTAAAACTAAATATTCTACAGTTTAACTATAACTTTTTGTTTATGTTACATTTCTCATTTATCATAATAGCACATATTTATTCAATAAATTGAACACTTATTTTAAATTTAAAATAAAACATAAAACATAAAGAAAAAAGAAATTTTACTTTTTAAAATAAAAACAATATTTCTTTTAATTTTACCGCGAATTACGTTTTTGTGTTCTGATCACTTATACGTTGTAAACTAATACTAAGGTGATTTTTCAGAAACATAGAACATAAAAAATAGGCAAAAAAACCCTTCAAATTTTAAGAATTTCAGAGTTTATTCGATTTTTCCTTCAAATTAACAAAGTGTTTATAAAATGTAATAATATGTAAAATAACCATATAATCTTTTTATATTTGTTATTTAAAAAAAATTACTCCAAGTTTTTCCTTTATATTATTCTGATTTTGCGGCATATAATTATTTCCCTATTTCTTAATAATAGTTGCTATTTATTGATATTTAATTTTCCTTAATTTTAAAATGCGTATAGTATTAATCTTGATCAAAATCTTAATCTAAATCTTTTAGACCCTTCATAAATTTTTATAAGCTGTTCAATCTATAATATTCTGTAAGAAAGTAATTTTTCTTTTCGAAAGTCTTAAAAAGCAACTTTTTTATTTTTATTTCCAATCTTAATTCCGCGAATGTGGTTTCCCGTGCTATGCTTTTTACGTTCAAAACAATACTTTACTGGATACGAAATTCTTTCGCCTTAAGCCACGCCCCTCTAGTGTCATTAGCTTAGCTGCCCATCTCCAGGAGTGCGCCTTTCCGTTATTGGTTCGTTTTTCCGTGGTCCTTGGAAATTTGTTTTCCTCCGCGAATTTAAAAAAAAGCCCACGCACTGAATTCGGAGCTCAAATATCTCTTTTGGTTCTAGTGTTCCAGAAAATGTTATTCGATGTCTATTAGCTTTGTAGTTTTCTAAATATTGTTTCTAAAAATCATACAGCACGACTTTGAGACTCATGCATAACTGCACCTTAAATTAACACTTAATATTAATTTCATATCTACATGACCATCTCTATTTTACGTATCTTCTTTTTTATAATTTTTTAAATACTTTTTATCCAATACTAATATATCAGCTACGATATTATGTATGACAATATTGTCAATCGTGAATTCGACCCCCCCCCCTTTATCGAATTGCTGGAAATATTACATTAAAACCTCTTTTTCTTAATTACTTTTTCCCCTCCCTTGACATACTTCTATCTCCTTCGGTTCCATTTCACTTGCGTTCTCCTATTGGCCACTACTTGCAGTCCTCTGCCCTCCTACTGGTCACCTTTATTTCCCCGTGTCTCCTAAATATATGAGCAAATTTCTACCTCCTTCAGCACTGACGACGCACAGTGTGGTATTTAGCCTCAAAACTGGCCAAAAATGATAATTTTAAAAATCGGTTTCCTATCCTGTTTTATTATTCCTTAAAATGTTAATTAGTTGCTACATCGAAATGCAAAAAACTCAGAGCGCTTGCACAACACAACGCGCCACACGATTTGTCGAAAGTTCGTGTTTGTCTACAGTGGTCGTGTGATTTTCTGATGCGCTCAGATTTGAGCGTTTTAAAATCTCTTGTAGTTTCGTGTCTAAACAATTTAGTGGGTTATAGTTGTGATGGATTATTTTGAACCAGATATATACTTTATACACACTGTATTTAAATGATGAATATCCTCTCTCTTTTTAGGTGCGTTCGTAATTATGTAAATACGTAGCACCTATTGTTGTCGCTCAGTCCGTCCGTCTGTCTGTCTGTCCGTCTGTCTGTCTGTCTGTCTGTCCGTCCGCATATAACAACGCAAAAACTACCCAACCGAATCGTTTGAAATTTAAAATACATAATTATTACATAATTTTGTCGAGTCATTTCAAATTTTATGAAAATCGGATGCATAGATCAATTACAGGGGCAATCAAAAGTATTCCGTTACATTACGGTCAATGGGGAAAAAAGTTTCAAATGCATTTTAATCGTTTGAAATTTAAAATACATAGTTATTACATAATTTTGTCGAGTTATTTCAAATTTTTTGATAATCGGGTGCATAGATCAATTACAGGGGCAATCACAAGTATTCAATTACATTATAGTCTATGGGGAAAAAGTTTCAAATGTATTTTATACGTTTGAAATTTAAAATGCATAGTTATTACATAATTTTGTCGAGTTATTTCAAATTTTATGAAAATCGGATGCATAGATCAATTACAGGGACAATCAAAAGTATTCCGTTACATTACGGTCAATGGGGGGAAATGTTTCAAATGCATTTTAATGGTGTTGCACTCATTCGAACTTAATAAAATTTATATGCAACTATAAAGTACATATTATAATATACATTTTACATAATTTGTGATGAAAAGAACATTTTTTATTGATTTACAAGGCCACACAAAAGTATTCCATTACATAATGTTATAGGGAGAACATTGCTTGATGAGCGTTTTAATTGTAATTCACTATTTACAATTTTATGAGATTGAGATATAAGAGTAATATTTTTAAAACTTCGTTATCGGACGAACGCACCTCGTTTGCTACGCTTCACGTGCAATTTCCAACTTGTTTGTTTATATGGTTGATAATGTAGGTGTAGTTATCAGAGGCAAAAACATAATTATCAATAATGTTTAGAAAGGGTTTTGTTATATTTCTAAACATATCTAAGTTAGGAAAACTATTGTGAGGTGCACAGTACTTAATATACAAGATAGTTATAAAACAATCAGCCGCCCGAAACCGCCCCCTATTTTTAAGGAATTTTTTTGTTAGTTTCAACAATTTCTGATTTAAATTACTGCTATTTAGTTTTTTATTTATTTTGCTAACAGTGCCTTCTGGATTGAAGTCTATGACTCGAAATGAATTGTATTCCATTATGCAATGCTCAAATGAGTCAAAATTGATGAAAAACTCAAATTTATAGAGCAAGAATTATTAAAAAATTATTCTGGAGGGGATCCGAGGACAGCTGAGATGAAGCAAAAGCTCTCCGTTATTAAGAATCAGTTTAAACGAAAATAGTTAGCTGCTCATAAAACGAGGTCAAGATTTGAAGAAAACAATGTCGAATCTTTAAATAGCACTATATTGCTGCCTATTTCAAGCACGTGAAACACAATACACTCTAAAAAATAAATGCGTAAATTAGCTGATTTTACCTATGGATATGTGTAAATTTCTAAAATTACACACCTGTAGTAAAATTTACACATTTTTTCTCTGAAATTTACCTATTTTTATGTGCATTTATCTTATGAAAGTACACTGTTAAAAATAAATCTGTGAATTCCAGGTGAAACTACCGGCAGCAATGTAGCCGAACTTTTACCGTTCCGTTAGTAGATTTTCCGTTGTGGGAAATACAAGAAGGGAAAACTCCGGTGTAAGAATCAGTAACTTTCCGTTACAAAGTTTGATTTATAATAGTAATAATTTAATATAATTTTAAAAAATGATTTACCGATTAATCTTCAAAGAATTCAAAATCACCGAGGGATTTTGAGCTGCTATGTCATTTTACTTAATTGTTATTTTGGACAATTTAGTTCACGCCGTCCTCAGGACCGAACTCGGGACCTTCAGGTTGCGGAACAAATTCTTACGAACTGAGCCAAAGTTGCTGATGCTAAACGGTACAAAGTATGTCTTTTATGAGTTAGTTTGAAAATCTGTAGTGCTTTTTAAAGATTTCCTTTCAAATATATTCCTTAGAATGTTTGTAAACGGATTATTTTAGACTGATACATAATGTTTATTATTTTTTAAAATCATTTTTAATTTTTTTAAATAGTTTAAATTAAAAAAAAATCACTGTTTGAAACCACTGTTTTTTTTCTTTTTAATTTTTTTATTAACAATTTTTTTACAATATATGTATATATAGACTTTTTTTTTTTTTTTTTTTGAAATTGTCGTACACTATTTCTTTCTTTCTTTATTTATTTTTCGGCTAATAAATTAAAAGATTTTTAATAAGAAAAAAGGAGAAAAAATAAACAGAAAAATGTAATTTAAAAGGAATTTTTATGTTACATTATTCCATGGCGCCGATGGGACTCGAACCCACCAACCGCGCTCGCTGGCGATTAGCGGTGTGGTGCCTTGATCACTCGGCCATGGAGCTCCCCACACAACGGAGTGTCTCCGTTTTTTGTTTTTATTTCCATCTGTTTCGTTTTTTTCAGGAAATATGATGGAACTTTGTGATTTGTAACGGAAAATGCCCTTTAGTTGTTAAAAGGGAGCTTTTCTGTGAAATTCAGGAAAAAAATGTTTGTGAATTTCAGAATTTTTTTAACAGTGTAAGTGTGTAATTTGTTATCACTTGAAAAACTCAGACAAGTGTGTAAATGTTTAAAGATGCCATTATTTACACGAATTTGTGAGTTATTCTAAATTTAACATAATTATATATACACAGATAAGTGTGTAATTTTTTTAAAATGCATACTTGTCATAAAATTTACACATTTTGAACAAAAATGTACCTATTTTTATGTGCATTTAACTTGTGAAATCGAATGTGCAATTTGTTATCCCTTTATAAACTCAAACAAATGTGTAAATGTTGAAAAATGACTGGAACTACGCGTTTTGCCTTTAATTACAAGTAGAGAATATTCTAAAATTCGGTTTTGTTTTTATTTTCGGCCCAAAATTGAAGTTTCGCCTAAAATTCGGTTTCATTTTCGTTTTCGGCCCAAAATTTGAGTTTCGCCGAAAATTCGTTATCGGCGAAAATGCTGTTAAAAATTCGGCCGAAACTATCTGAATTCCAGAAGTCTTCTTTCTTCCTTTGGAATTTTTTTACTTGACTTGTTTATTTGAGCTGTTTCCGCTCAGATGAGAAAACACTTTATTTAATGCTATGAATGAACTTTATTGTTTACAATTATCGACCATGGCTGATTCATGACGTGAAGTCAAATTAAACAAACATGCTCGCACTTAAGACGCTTTTCACCTGCTTATTAAAAGGTGCAAGCTTAACAGTAACCGCAGGTGTTTCGAATGCTATTTTTCAAAAGTTCTAAGATCCTATGTGGTTCATGAATTAATTACAAACACTTACATTATCTACTTTATTAATTTACAGGGCCACACAAAAATATTCTATTACATAATATTAAAGGGGGAAATACTGTTTGGGCGCGTTTAAATACTATTAAACTATTTCACATTTTATGAAACTGATATACGTTGTTGATGTTTATTACAAGTTATTTCCTGTATAATAGAAAGCAGATAGTATTTACAGGGACACACGGAAGATTTCGGCCACTATATTGTATCTGAAATACTATATACAGTACACCAAAATCTGAATATTTTTAATAGCACGAACGCATCTCATTTCCTACGCTTGACGTGCAATTTCCAGCTTGTTATAAAATAATTATTGACATGCAGAATCATACTTCTAACACACAAATAGACATACATATGTATGCACCTGTATGTATAAAGTTCAAATAAAATCAAAATGTACTTTCCCCACCTTCCCCAACACTCTCCCTTCCAAATCCCAAAGAAGGTGTGAAAATTTCATCTTCCGCGCCCGATTCGCTCTCTGTACCTCTAAGAAAAAAAATATTTTGATGTAAATAAAATGTAATTAATTCATGCACAAAACAGAATGATTTTCTATTATATGAATTTCATATAATTAAACAAGTGGGATGTGGCAATTTCAAAATTTTCTTGTGTTTCATGCATGATAATACTTAAAATTCTCTACCACAGTGCCAAAGTTAAATAACAATCTATGATCCTTTTGAGGATTCGAAAGGCATGCAACTCCGTGTATTTGTTCTTAAACTAGGACTATTGTGAATATCAGAAAAATTGCACCATAAAAGCGCCACTTTTTGAACAATTTCTACCAATACATAAACAGCAATAATCAAGCTATAACTGAATCTGAAGTTTGATGAAATAATTCGTGTAATAGTTTTTGAGATAGAGCTATTGCAGGGATAGGGAAAAAATCAGTATAGCAGCGTCACCTGTTGAGCGATTGACACCAAAATTTAAACAGAACTAGTTCATATCATGATTTATTGAATCTGAAGTTTGATCAAAATCCAGGCATTAATTCTTGCTATTGTGGATATCGTGATAAATGCAGCATATAAGTGCCATCTGTTGAGCGATTTACAGCAAAATGTAAAGAACATCAATTCATGTCAAGGATTAACTGAATCTGAAGTTTCACAGAAATCTCTGCAACGCCACCTATTGAGCGATTTACTCCAAAAACTAATCAGTATCAATCTATATCATGGACCACCTGAATATAAATTTTTATTAAATTCCGTGCTTTAGCTCTTGAGATAGAACTATTGCAAAGATCGTGAAAAATGCAAAATAGCAACCCCACTTGATGAGTGATTTGCTCCAAAATGTAAACAGCAGCAATTCATGTCTAGGAATTACTGAATCTGATTTTTGATAGAAATCCGTGCGTTAGTTATTGAGATATACAGCTGTTGCGTTATGCGTAAAAAATGCAGCATAGCAGCTTCGCTTGTTGAGTGATTTCCAGCAAAAACTAATCAGTATCAATTTATATCAGATGCTATCTGAATATTTTTCTAAAATCAAATTCCATGCATTAGTTCTTGATATAGAGCGCCCACAAAATTTATATCACATAGAAACAGACAGACAGTCACAGATTTGCAAACAAACATTTTGTAAAAACATGTTTATTTATTTATTTATTTATTTATTTATTTATTTGTATTTTTGACCTCATAAACGTGTAAAATCCTTTAAAAACAGGAATTCGAATATTTTCACGAATTTAGTATTTTCGTCTTGTAAAAATAGAAGAGAGTAAAAATGTTTCAGGTATACATATGCCAATTTATGTTTACTGTGATTTTTTGTTAACGATCAGCTGTCTATAACAAAACGCACTTCTGCGACAATTACATCTGCGGTTTCAAAAGAAAAAAAATCTTAAGCCTGCTGGTTTGATTTTGCAGGTGATAAACTTTCAAAGTTTAGTAATATATGCATTATTTGCTTTATAATTTTACTTGCGCATATGCCATGTGCAATAGGGAAAAATCGCAGACGATTTTTAAATTAAAGACAGTATAGTTTATTTGTTGATCTTTGGAATACACAAGAGAACGAGAACATTTTCTTTGTAAAAATAGCCGTTTATGTACGTATAATCCGTCAAAGTTTAAAAACTTAAGCAAAAAATATTACAAAAGTATCGCAATATTCTGTGTTTTATACAAAATACGTCCAAGAAAGTTTACAAATGCTTTTGGTATGTGTAAAAAATTCATGTCACTGCTTTTGTAATTAATTCTGGAGTATTTGTTTTCTACAAATAATTCTATGGATTACCATAAAAAAATGAAGAAATATGTAAATGGAAAACAGGTATGAAAAAATATTTTTTCTGTTTGCTTTTCTTTAAATTTCAATTATTTTGTTGAAATAAATAAAAATCTATGAATAACGCATATAATTGAAAGAATGAGGCTAAAATGTCATAATTTTATTGTCTATTTATTTTTTTATTTTAGATGTTTTTATTATTTTATTTTGTGAATGATTTTAATGAGAGGAATTTCAAAATATCTATATGATATACACTATCAGAAAATAATATGATTAACCCAACGAAAAAGAAAAGAAAAGAAAAGGTAAACAGTGTAAAAAAATTACAATAATGCATATAACCACAGGTAAAATGCATTAGTTTTTATTTAATATATTTTTTTAATTTTTCGAGATTTTTTCGAATTTAGGTCTAATAAAACAAGTTTACAAACCAATTTCTTAATTTTATCACATTCATTTGGATTTTACTTAGGGTGTCAACTATTTTAACTAGTTGATTTAAGTTAGCGATTAAATCGTGATTTTAATTAACAATTTTAAAAAATCATTCATTTTATTCAAAATTGATTTAAATCTAAGTGTTTTAAACGACATAAACGTATTAATCTATGATTAATGTAATTTGGAAAGGTTCTACATGTATTTTTCCTTATAAAGAAAAAAAGCTTTAAATAATTGTTGCTAAGCTTAATTCCTAAGTCCTGCAAAACATTAAATAAAATAAGTTTTTAAAGGCATAAAACCCCTTTCATTTAAGAAATATATTTAAATCTTAATCTAATATAATTTGTGATGTCATAATTTCCTTTAAGTAATTACATTATTCATTCTTTTATATGAAATAAGCATGTCAAGTATGATAAAAGAATAAAGAAGCAGAATATTATTTTTTCATTCTACTTTTGCAATTATGAACTTATACCAAATACTAGGGCTAAAGAAGAATGGAATAATAACAACTGTTCAACAAATGTTGTAAAGAAAATGTGTAACAGAAAAAAGAACTAATTGGTATAATAATGCTAAACACAGCTTAATATAGTAAACACAGTTATTTAAGCACAGCAATGTATCAATAAAGTAATACTGTTGCTAAATATTATAAGGATTTCAGCTATAACTCTATATTCATATATTTATTCTGTATGTGTGTATAAATCGTTGTAACTCTTTTTCACACACACACACATACATACATATATATATTAGCATGCACATACATTGTGTAAGTTATGATTTATGCAATTGACAGTAATTTTTCTTACTACAAATGCAAAACGAGCTGCCAATAATATTTGTTAGTTATGTTGTTTAAGCCACTAATGAAATTGTTTACTTACAGTTTTTATTAATTCTGTTGATTACTGTTTCATTTTGGCTATTTGTTAAGGTTGCCACACTTGCCCCTTATGAAATTAACAAAGTGCACCCTACCTTTTAAAATATAGTGAAATTTATTTGTAATTGTTGCCAGAATTATTTTTTTGTAATGAATCTCTCCATACCGCAGTACTTCTAAATATGTGTACCCAAGACTTTACAAAAATGATAGAACTTTGTTTTTTGAGAAAAATCAGGATATTATTAAAACATGTTATTTAAATGTATTTTCCAATTCGTGATTTATAGAAGTATTGAAAATTAATGATTTTTTTATTTATCATACTAAAAAATTATGTACTTATTTTTATTGCTACTAAGCACATTAGTAATATATTTTCTTATGTAATAGTGCCTTTTTTTAGAACAAGCATACTGCCCTTTTTTTGGAATAAATAGTAAATACTGAATTATCGTTTACTAATTTAAGCATTATAATATGCATTATATACCTAATTAAAGATTGTAATCAATTTAAAATTAAATGCAGCTACTGATCATTTTAATAAATGTAAAATCATTATTTTTTAATGTAGTTTTACATAATTATTGCAAAATATTAATGTATGTAACTTTATAGTATTATATTAATTAATGAAATTACTAATTTACAGTTTTTATAATTTTTGTAGTTACTAACTAATAATTAAATTTTATTAATTAAAGTGTAAAAACATAGATTATGTTAGTAAATAAAAGTCTAATTTTTTAGAAACCTAGAATCTATTAATATGAGAAACCTATAGGCTAAACCTACATCTATTCAATATTTCAATGCTACAGAAAAAAAATCCGATTTAAATAAAAAGAAATATGTTTTAAATACAAAAATTCGATTTTTATTATTCCTGTTTTTTAAATCATGATTTTTTTACACCCTATTTTTACGGAATTTTAAACTAATTTTTGTTGGGCGATCCGACGGGAGAACTGTCTGGTAGGCGGAGTGTTAAAATAAGTTTTTGTTACTTATAACTATCCTCTAATCTTGTAAATAAAATATTAATGATAATATACCAAAGTGTGATTTTATTTTATGTATGGTCTGCAATTTTATACTTCATTCACATAAAAAAGTAATTAACTGTGTATTCCTACTTTGTTTTTAGCTGTGTCTGGTAAAAATAAGTACGGTTATATGGATTTCTAACAGACAATTATATGGAAATTTTTTATCACATTTCATTTAAAGCCACTATAGTAAATTCTTATAAATCCGCTTGTATTATTTTATGACGATATCAGAGTGATATTGGCCCTGGCAACATAGATTCTTGGAAAATTGTGTAAAAACTTTCATATAAAACCTGAAAAATGAGCTTTGTTTTAAAAAATAATAATCATAGATAGCAAGAGTTATTTTTAAATGTACAATTTTATAAATAAAAATGTAATTTTCGCAATGAATTATTAAAATTATTTTTTAATAACTAAATTTTTTTAAGTATGAATTTTGCTTCAGTCAAATCATAATGTAAAGTGAATTACACCTTTGTATCTCCATGTTACATAACTGCGATATACACTAAAGTCAAGATGACCAGTGAGCATTAAGGGTGCATTCGAAAAAAAAATTTTCACTTTCAACAGTTCGAAATTTTCTGATACAATTTCAGACTCACTTTTAGAAGTGAAAACACGAAACTTCCTGATGTGACTTTTAAAGAGATCTATAAGATGTCGTGTGATTTTACTTTTTGTTAAATTCATTAGAATTAGATTTATAAACTATTATTTCCTCAGTATGACCCTTTTTTTTGTTCCCAGATCTCCCGCTTCGGAAAATTCGGTTCAAAACGTTGACTTTAACAGCATTTTTTTTTTTTTGCAATATTTTCTGCATTTATCAAAAAATTGACAAGCACGGGACCTAATATACTTTCTAAATAAGAGAATTTGCCAGTTTGATGCGCTTGAGAGCTAAAACGAATTTAAAAATAAATCAGAAAAAAGGCAATTTGTATTGAAATACACCATTAATCGGGGGTCTTATTTCTTACTGCTATCATCCATCATAGCATTTTTGCCACATATGTTCATAGAATTCTCAACATACGACGATACTGAATTTGATCAGTTGAGCAGTTTTAGATCATTATTGCTAAAATGAATTTTATAAAATTAAAACGGCTGGAGATAGCCCAGAACAGATTTTTTTTCAAAGATAAGTTCATTTATTTCACAATTTAACACTTGAAAATTATAATATGGATGAGAAGTGTGTTATTTTCTGCTTATTACAAATTTGGAAAACATAATTTATTATTTTTGTGTTTTAAATCATTTCTTCATGTTTAAAGCCACATATTCTAACATTAGAGTAAATATTTGCAGTTATAACATTATATAGCATTTAAAATAATTATTCGGTTTAAATACTATCTATTTCAGCGTGTTTATAATATATTTTGCTATTAAACTTCGAGTTTTCATTATTTTACATGCTATACATTTCTTATTTCATTTTCTACCCATGACAAAAGACAGCTTTTCATAGATTTCAATTCATGGTTTATCGTTTGTGATTTTTAAATTGAAGACTTTTTATAAGCGTATTGCATTCAAAAACTACAAGAAAAATAAATAAAAACTCTAAAAAAATGTCATTTGATATCAGAAGAAATAAGTTTTTTTTTTTAACCTAGTCCGAAAAATTCAAATGATTACACCAAATCCAATTACAGACACAGAAGCAATTATAACTTTTTTTCAGATTGAACGTACAGTGATTTTTGATCTTGTTTTCGATTACTTAGACTACAAATCTGTTAAAAGGAAAGAACACAACAAACATACAAGTTTGTCCTTCATGCATTTTTTTTTTCGGTGATGAAAACACTTAATTCACATTTTACACTCCAAAGTATAGAATAAAACTATGTACACAAAAATCTGTGTATTTTAAATACTGCTCAAAATTATGTATTTTGCTTGTTACGCAGACATACGTGTAAGAACAGAATATTACACACAAATCTGTGTATTTTGCATGTTACACAACATTATGTGTATTTCCCTAATACACAGAAATATGTGCAAAAACTGAATATTACACAGATATATGTGTAAAAGTATCACACAGAAGTATGTGCAAAAACTGAATATTACACAGAAATATGTGTAAAAATATTACACAGAAATATGTATGTTTCCCAGCAATTTACTCATTGAAGCGTGTATTTCAGGAGTTATCAGATAATTTTTACACATTTAGACTTATCATCAAATTACACATCAAAATGTGTATTTTGAAATTTACACATTTGGCGTATTTTACACACCAAAATACACATATAGACATGTCGTTTTTGTATCATCGATTTACACATTTTTTAGTGTAAATTTACACATTTTTTTTAAGAGTGTAGATGCAACCCCTAATTTAATATTATTGCGTGGTTTGTTTTTTGCTTATATTTCGTCTCCTGTGCAACAAAACGAAACTTATTATTATATATTTATTAAGTAGGTATTTGTTACTATTACGTACCTAAAAAGCTTTTGTAAAATCAAGTGAAAGAAGCAAATGCCGCAAAACCAAAAACCTCTGATCAAAAGACGTTGAAGAATTGACATACGCTACCCAAATGAAATTGCGGGAGGCGGGAAAAAGTAGATGCTCCTAATATCGTAAAAGATCTTACGAAAAGTCTCCGAATAATACGGAAATTTCTGGAAAATTTTATTTGTAATTCTTAAAAATTTCAAAGATTTTGGACAATAATAATTATTTTATTGGTTATATTAGGTGACCCAATTTGAAGAAAAAACTAGACGAAAAACTAAATAAAACCTTAAGTTCGTTTAGAAAGATTTTCCTTTTAGGTATATTGAATTTCATTATAATTTACTGGGCTTCATAGGCTGTTTTTTAAAAATATGAAATCAAAACAGATCGGAAGCGTACGCAGAAGATTCGATGTATAGTGTCGAAGGTAGTGAATACCCTAACTGTAAGTTTAATGTAATACATTTTAATTTTAAAATATAGAAATTTGAGAGTATACGCTGCCGAGAATTCTAAGGCGCCTGTGATGTCGTAGCCGGAGTTTCACACTTCCCAATTCGTTTTATGATTAAGCTCATCTACAAGTCATTTTTTGATTTTTCAAGTTCCTTATTAGAACTATTCATTTAATTAAAAAAATTAACAATATAAATGCAATAAGAGTCAGTTTCCAGTTTAACACTTAACATACTAAATCTAAAAACTTGACATACAAGTACGCAATCGTACTTCACCTAAGCTTTCATATATCACGATCTTTCTCCATCACTTTTACTACATAACTGTCCAAGTCCCCCATCAGAATTTGTTGCCCCTGTTTTTTTCCATTGTCTCCCTAGTGAGAGGCTTCCGCTCTTAGTGCAATCCATTTCCAACTATCTCTCCTGAAGTCAAAAACTATCTTTGTTCTAGATTTCTGAAGGACCACAGCCTTCATATCTCCCCTGCATACCTTTGAAAAAAAAAGAAATATTTCTGGAATCGCTTGTCTATTTTCTGCTGAGAAAACGATCTCACAACTCTTCTCCCCACCCCCCCCCACCCCCCAAAAAAAGAGATTTACACAGGAAATATTCAGGCGTGAGGTTCACATAATTAGCCCTTTTAAATGACTTTCAATAAGGTCAAACTCAGCTATTTGAAATATTAAAAATACCATATAAATATTTCTCTTAATTATAAAAATACTAACTATATTCCAGAATACCCTCTCACAGTTTTAAATGACATATGATGAATGTAAATTTTCATAACATTCCATTACCACAATTACCCTTAAGTACAAAAAGAATTCACATTTTCGTGCGCGAACAATTAATTTAAATTTTAAAATATTTTAATATACTACTAATTCCATTACAAAAAAAGGTATTACAAAACATAATTTTTTACACATAATACCCGATACTACTAAAAATTATTCCTAACTAAAAAAAAATAGAATTTTGAACAGTAAATCACAATCAGAAAATCGCCATTTGATTCTATATATTTCTACTAAGACCATCTGCGTTACCATATAAATTTCCTTTTTAATGCAAACTTTAAAATTTACTTGCTGCAAAAAAAAAAAAAAAAAAAAAAAAAAAAGCCCAACGAGTCAAACAAGAGTTTATGCCTACCATTTTCTTTAAGTACACTAATGGATTATGGTGTGTTTTTACCTCAAATTTTTGCTCACCCGAATAATATTTTATTTTTTAAGCCATATACTACAGCCGCTAATTCTCTATCTATCGTACTGTAATTTTTCTCTGCACGAGAAAAATTTTTTGCTAAGACACAAAATTGGATGCCCTTCACCCGCAATAATTTGAGATAAACAAATTTTTGCCCCTTGCAAACTCGCTTCTGTTTGCACAATAAATTTTTGCTTAAAATCAGGGCATATAACACTGGACTACTGATTAATTATAATTTTTTCTTCAAATGCTTTAATGCATTCCTCGTTGCATATGATTTTTTCTTTTTTTTCCTTTTAACGCATCTGTTAACGGAGCTGCTATACAAATTATACACCTTGCGTTATAAAGTCAGAATCTGACCTCATGCTCTAGGCCCTTTCAGGCCTATTTGGCCCTTTCAATGCAGGGTCGCAGAGCGGGCCTTTTCGCAACTCCCCACGGGGCTACTACAAGAGTGATTTTCACCGTCCGATGCCAACAGGTCTAACGACCGTGCACTGCTTAGCTTACGTCACACGGCCGCCTTCCCCAAACGTTAGACGAAGAGTCAATTGCGACAGCTCTCACCACCCAACACTCCAGGAGTACCGAATGATTCCTTCGCTTCGTCCCCCCCCCCCGATTCACCTCAGAGAGCCAAAGAACAACGACACCGAGGCCCACGACCCATATACCAAGGACCCACCAGAGGAATTTGCTTTGCGACATACCCCCTGAAGTTCAACTCCTATCAACTGCGATCTTATCACTCCTATCAGCTGTGACTTAGTATCATCATTGGCATACCACCCCAAGAGACGAGAGCAGATGCTCGTAGCTGAACCTAGAGGGACTCTAAAAACTTTTTCCCGGAGGCACACCCACCGCCCAGCCTAGGTTTTGTGTGCAACACCTCTCCCACTTCCTTGGAACCGAGGTTTTAAAAGGGGTTTTGGGTAATAGACAAGGCGCCGGTATCGACCCCTGTTAGGCCTAGAAAACTCCACCTAGACGGCATAAACATCGCCTGGCTAGGAGGTTGGTGTGAAAGGAAACCCGGCCGCGCAACTTTGCGAAGCCCAAACAACATTCCGCCAACTCTACCGTTACCTCGGAGTCCTCGTGGTTCATTGACACAAATGTCCTGTCCTCGTGCAATGAGGACTCCTACCAGAAGGAGCATGGGTACCTCTTGCCATCCCTGGAGGACAAGAAAAACGCCTCCACAGGGTTCCGAAGCTACACCCGGCTCCGTGGTTAATAGCATGAAGTTTATTTGTTAGAATCTGCCAAGTCTGAATCATTGGGCACAGAAAACTTCAGTCACGCAAAAGACGCGCCAGACTCTGATCGTACAGAGAATTCCTCAGAGAGGAATTGTGCCTACGGTTAAAGCGGATTTGTGCCACCACTCTAACCGTAAAGCATAGGCCACGGATCTGTGCGGGGTCCGATTGTGAGGGCGAACCCGCCAACACACTCTTCCATGGTGGACGGCCGCAAGAAGCAGTCGACGACGTGACCGCTGCCTGATAAAACGGGAGCACCTCTTGTCGCCTTTCACCTAGGAACTGGCACATGACTGCCCCAGCTGACACGGACGCAGGGACTAAGTTTCCTGGTGGAGAAAATCACACCGGCCCTGGCCCAGCCAACACCGGAAGTCGCAGCACGCCATTCCCGCGAGTCCTGTCGACATTTGACAGTTCCTACTTCGTGCTCTACAGGGCACGCACTTTTAACTCAGGCTCCCTCTCATTCATGTTTAGTGGTCGAGGCCCTATCACCTTAGATACCCGTTGCTTAGAGTCGCCGCGCAGACCATGAAGATTAACGCCTTGTCCTTCCAAGAAGAACGTCGACGAGTCACTATGGTCCGCCACTGAGCTAGGACTATGGCTACCCCTCGCAGGCTTCCTATGAAAAGCGTGGACCGGTGGAACTACGGCCTCGCTCCGCAGTGTCCGGGAGCCCTTACCCGTGGTCACCGGACTGGTAGATTTTGTAACTAAGCCAGTCAATTAGCCACACTTGGGAGTGGTGATTTGTCCCTAACCAACTTCCTCGGGCTCGACACTATGAGCACTGCCGGGCACTCGATCACTTCCCCATCTCATGACCACCCAGACGATCGAGATCACCGAGAGGAGCGGCCACATACCTTAGGTATTACCCTGACATTCTCAAATTTTCCATTTATTTGTTGGAATAGGAAAATCCTTAATTGCCTAAGTTTAGCTTCACTAGGAGATCTTTTTCCCGACTCCACTTCATGTCTCAAAATCTAAAAGTCCAAACATTATGACTTTTGGTTAAAAAAGCTCCAATTTCGTTACAAAAGACGAATACCTCTGCGCTTCTTTCGTGTGCGCAAATCTGAAAATAACAGATCCATAACAATAATAAATGGCGTGGTGCTCACTTTCTCAACAACTTCCTCAAAATTTTGCAAAGGGAAAAATTCATTTCTTGATTTTGCATTCAATTTCCGTTAATCTACACAAAAGAGCGGGTCTTTACCTGCACTCTCCACGAAAATCATAGACGAAGCATAATCTGACTGTCCTACTTCTATCACACCCAAATCTAAAAGCCTCCGAATCTCTTCATGCAGAATCTCTAATTGTCTTGGCAACATATGTTGTGATTTAGATCTAACTGTCACATTATCCGTTAAAACTAAGTCGATTTCTTTTAACGGGGTAATCCCAAGATCCGTAGAAAAAACTTTTCTTTGTCGCTCAATCATGGTTCTAAAATCTCCTATCTGCTATAGAAACCCGTTTTTCAAATTCTCTTTCTTTTACTAATTCCCAAAAATTAAACTGAGTAGGATCCGCAATGAGATAAAAAAAATTCTCTTGCTCTTCAATTTTCTCACACTCCCTATCGATGAATAAATTTACCAATTCAGGTCTACTATAATAAGGTTTAATTAAATTTACGTGATACAGGGTAGATTTATTTCATTTTTCCGGAATATCAGTTGTGTAATTAATTTCAGATATTATCCCAGTAATAGTCCCCGGTCCTATCCAATTTACAGGCATTTTATTTGGTTTCGAAGTAGCCAGAACTAAAACTTTATCTCCTATCTTAAATTTTCTATTCATTACATTCTTATCATACAATTGTTTACGCCTTTCCTGACACTATTTTATTTTTTTACACGCTAATTCTTGATAAGGCTTCTATCAGTTACTTAAATTCAAAATGTACCACATTCTGATCAATCACTTCATTATCCCTTTAATTTTTATATACAAGGTTATGTGGCATTCGTAAATTCTTATCATGAGCTAGTTCGGCTGGACTAAATCCCGCGCTTCCGTGACTCACAGTCCTGAAAGCAAATAGGATCTTTAAGCAAGAATGCTTCCCAACCTGAGTGGGTTGTTGAAGAAGAAAATGCATCATTAGCAGATATAAATTTTGTTTAATGCCCGTCCTGGGATTTCACGCCATGAAATTCATTCCATGCAATATTTAAATTTAAAAATCACGCAAGAATTTCTAAGAATGTAAAAGTGCATACTGCCAAAACAGATTGACATAATTCAATCATAATATTTTTAATATGCTTTCAAGCTTTAATAACCAAAATAAATTTAAAACGTCAACGTCCTGATTTGCAAAGTAATACTTACATAGACAAAATTAAACTTATAATACAAACAGCTCAAATTAAACTTATAATACAAACTTTGATTTATTTTATAATTGTTAAACAGAAAGTGGAGAGATTACACGTTGGAAACGGTAAATACACAAGTTTTTTTTTTTCATTTTGAAACAAAATTAACAAAGCTTTCCAACGCCATTGATTTAGTTTTATATTTAAATAAACTAAATTATTTAAAGTCTATTGATTAAGGCTCTAGAACTGATTTTATCCTGTTTATTTAGAAATTTTATACCCCTGAGGGTGTTTTCAAACAAGTAATATAAAGTAATCAAAAAGTTTAAATCCGCTGAAACTTTTTTTCTTTCATTTTAGGATAAGGATACGTTAGTTTTCGAAAAACATTCAAACAAATATTGCCTTAGGGATTTTAGACGAATACACGTATATAAAATAAGTATATTCATAAATTATAAGCGACGAAGAAAGAATGAAAATTTATACTGTCAGCACATGTTTTAAAACTAAGTTTAACAAAACTGCTCTCCAAGTCATAATAGTTTAACTTTTATTAGATAAAATATTTTAACTTATGGAAATACGTATTTGTTTATTTAAAAAAAAAAATTTTGGAGAAAAAAAAATATAAAAAATTTAATTAAAAGATGCTTTTGATTTTTTTTTATTCTAACTTATAATCACCGTATTATTTATATCTCTTTCTTTTTCAGAATACAGATCTTTTATATATAACACGTCAACATAATTCCAATGTCTAGAACATTCAAATAGAAACCAAAAAAAAAATATTCAAAATTTTTTAAAAATATTAAAAATTTATGTATGGTTAGTCTTTACTTTATGTCGGCTTCTTTATGATGTGCTTTAAAGAATACTTATCGCTTAAAGTTTCCTTGCATGTAGGTATCCTCTGAATTTATTAGTACTGCTATTGTGGTTAATTGATAATGTAGAATTTTTCTAATATCTTTATAGAATCTTCTTTTTAGACCTCCGTTCATCTGACGAAATTGTATTCGTCTCTGTCCTCTATCTGCCCGTCTGTAACAGAATCAATACACATAAACTGTGTAAGTCAAAGATTTCAGTTTTGTGTACTTAAAGCTGAATACCACACATCACTCGACAAATCAGAAAATTTTGAAAAAATATTATTTTAAACAATGAATTTTATCAATATCCGTTCGAGAATAAGAGATTTGTGTCAAATGAATGTGTCCAATCTGAATCTAATGCATTTGTGTCTATAATATCGTACTATCATACAAAATGTATCAGATAATTATAAGAATAAAATCCATTATCAGCAAATATGTCTTTCATTGCCAGTCCTAGGACTTTTCACTCCATGCAGTATTTAAATTTTAAAAATACCCAAGAATTTCTATGTATGTCAAAGTGCGTACTGCCAAAACAGAGTGACAAAATTATTCCAAACAAAAATATTTTTAAATGCTATGAAGCTTCAATTATTACAACAAATTTTAAAACCTCCAGATTGGCAAAGTAATAACTTCATAGACAAAATAATTTATTAAATATAGATAAAAAATAAGTAACTAGTGACACAATGTTAGAACTAAACTTCTGATACAAACATTGATTTATTTTATAATTATTAAACAGAAAACGGACGAGATTATACATAGGAAACAGATATTACATGGTTTTTATTTATGTTGAAACTAAATTAACAAAGTCTTCCAATGCCACTCATCTAACTTTATATTTAAATAAACTAAATTACTTAAAGTTTTTTGATTAAGGCTCTGGAGTTCATTTTATCCTCTTTATTTAGAATCTATATATCCCTGAAGATGTTTTCGAACAAGTAACATAAAGTAATCAAAAAATTTAAATTCGCTAAAAATTATCTTCTATCATTTCAGGATAAAGATACGTTAGTTTTCGGAAAACATTCAAAGAAATATTGCCGTAGGGATTTTAGACGAATGTATGTAAAATAAGTATATTCATAAATTATACGCGACGAAGAAAGAATGAAAATTTATGCTGTCAGCACATGTTTTAAAATCAGGTTTAACAAAACTGCTCTCGAAGTGAGGTTTGTTTAATTTCTATTACTTAAAGTATTATAACTTATGGAAAAATGAACGTGTTCATTTAAAAGGAAAAATATCGAGGAAGAAAATTAAAAATATTTTAGTTAAAACATGCCTTTGCATATTTATTTTTAAATTTTAACTTGTAATTACCATCATATTTTTTATTTAAATTTCTTTTTCAGAATACAGATACTTTTACATATAATATGTATATATTATATACATTTTATATATACTTTTACATATAACATGTAAAAAAATACTTTCAATATCTAGAACATTCAAATAGAAACATACAAAATATTAGAAAAATTTTAAAGATATTAAAAATCTATTTATGGTTAGACTCTATTTCTTTTCGTCTCCTCTATGATGTGTTTTACAAACACATATCCACAGAGATTGTAGTTTCCTTGTAAATAGCTTGTGAGGGAGTGACCTTTGTGATAAAGGCACTCTAGCATTTTTTGAGATCGTGACGTCAATGATTTAACATGTGTAGCGTGAAAGCGACATCTATGCTCTCTTTTACTTTAACTTTCTACAGCGTGTGTGTCTTCCTCGGTTCTACAGTTATGTCGCGGTTAGAAGTAATATGTAAATTTATAGTATCTCAGTTTGCAGCATATAAAAGCTTTGAGCTTGAGTGTGCGGTGAATAGCGGCGCAAGCCGGCTAGTGT
This sequence comes from Maratus speculifer, assembly GCA_964019185.1. NCBI lineage: Eukaryota > Metazoa > Arthropoda > Arachnida > Araneae > Salticidae > Maratus > Maratus speculifer. The sequence goes on from OZ025292.1 coordinate 335,594,479, forward strand.
GTAGCGGCGCAAGCCAGCTAGTGTGTAGCGGCTCAAGCCAGCTAGTGGGTGAGTAGCGGCGCAAGCCAGCTAGTGGGTGAGTAGCGGCGCATGCCAGCTAGGTGTGAGTAGCGGCGTAAGCCGACAAGCAGTGAATTGAATTGGATTGAGTTATAGCGAGTTATTATTAGCCTCCAGTGAATTAGCGAGAAGTTTCTAAGTGAGATAGCTAGCAGCGTTTGCCGATTGAGTTCATTCAGAGCGAAGCTATTCAAAAAGTTTGCCAATGGTAAGAGATAGTTTCGTTATGTTGAGTATTCTGGATAATAAAGAGTGTTTTACAGCCACGGGCTGTCTAATAAAGGTGTTATCTAGCAGTTTAGGTGAAGTCTAAGTAAGAAGTTGGTTGGAAGTGTTCCAACTGAGTCTAGCGCCAGAGCTATGAGTATATTTATGAGTTTAATCTTTTAATATTGTGACTAGTTATCGAAATTGACGAACTGACGCTCCACTTCCCCTGAGCCCTAACAGTTTAAATAAACTGTGGTTTTAACTTATATCTCGAGTTATGTCTGCATTCAACTAGCACACCCCCACGACCGTCCCAAAGAACCCCCAGTATGGACAGCCTTCCGTTACATGCTGTCCCCTGAATTTGTTAGTACTGCGATTGTGATTTATTGATAATGAAGAATTTTTCAAAAATCTTTATAGAATCTTATTTTTAGAATTTCGTTCATCTGATGAAATCTTATTTGTCTCTATTCTCTGTCTGTCCGTCTGTAACAGAGTCAATACACATAAATTGTGAAATGAAAGACTTTCAATTTTGTGTACTTAGAGCTGAAAACGACGTGTCACACGACAAATCAGAAAATTTTGAAAAAAATCTATTAATTTTTATAATGTATTTTATCAATTTCATCCGTTTCAGGATAAGAGATTAGTGTCAAATGAATGGGTCTAATCTGAAGCTTATGCATGTTTTTGGAGCCTTTAATATCATACTATTGTATAAACCAGAGGTTCCCAAAGTGCGTTCCGCGAAGCCCTTGGGGCTCCGCCTGAACTGTCCAGGGGCTCCGCGGTGTTCAAGGAAAATAAAACATGAAAGAAATCAGCATGTTGCAAGTGAAAGACTTTCAAAAGGTATGCAGAAATTTTTGTGTGTGCTAAAAACAATATATCTATGAGTAGGTTGAAAAAATTAAATACACTTGAAAACTGCTTAAGCATTTGCATTATACCTCTATTTTCTATATAATATTTATGGTTTGATTTGTTTTATTTTATGTTTCTACATTTAATGCGTTTTAAAATTTCGATTTAAAATAAGCTACAAGAAATAGTATTCCGAATAGAATGCACAATGTGAATCGAAAAATAAAAGGCCCTCCAGAGCTGTTAAATCTGCTTGCTGAACAAACGGGAGAACATTTTTTTCTTTGGAGCTTCGCCTATTCATACGTTTATACTTAGTTCTTTTTTACTTAGCAACAAAATTTCTGAAAAAAATTCAGAAAAGTATTCAAGATCATCTCCAAACTCTGAAAGATTTATTTGAGTATTACTTTCCTGCTGCTCAAAATAAGATGCTAGACGACTTTAAATGGGTAGTAAATGCATTCAGTCTAAAAACAAAATCACACAGCTTAAGATCTGAGCTCTCATTGATTCAACGTTTCAAAGCGATCTAATAATCTCTTTTGAAAACAAGCGTATCACTGAATTTTAGTGTCATTTAACAGATGAATACAAAATCTTGTTAGACGAAGCAATATTAATTTTGCTCCCATTTTAAACGACATATTTGTGTGAAGTCGGATTTTCCATTTATACAAATATCAAAACAAAATACAGTAACGGATTAAATGCAGAACCAGACATTCGATTACAAATGTTGAAAATTGCACCAGATATATATAAAAAAAACTGTGCAAAACAATTCAAGGACATTTTTTATACTGAACTTTTATATAGTATTGATACTCAAACTTTATGCAAAATAATAATAAAAAAACTATCGGCATTTAATATTTGTAAGATATTGCATATTGTATTATTTTTGTTTTTGTAGTTTTAATTTCCTTAAACTGTTTATTTCATTTTTATTAAATTTTACTTAAATCTTCTCTCCTAGTTTTCAAAATTGTGTTTAATTTTTAAAACAATGTCTGTAGATTAAAACGTTTTTTTAAAGGTCTTATAACATTTAAAATCCCTCCCTAGATTCTTGTGTGTAATGTGTGCAATGTGCTTTTCTTTTTCTTTTTATTTCTTTGATTTTTTTAATCTATTTATGTTATTCGTATTAATTTTTAGTTATTTAAATGTTTTTATACTGTTTTTCACAGTAAAATAATGTTTGTCGCTAAAAACATAGTTTTTATTGCACCTATTATCATTTAGATTGAAAGTGCCCCTTTAGATTCATATAATATTTGTGTAATTATGTATATATATTTCTTAATATATATATATCGGGTGTCCCAAAAATGACAGATGGATATTAAAATTCAATAACTTGCAAACGGTGACAGCTATTTAAAAAATTTTTGCAGAAGGGTTATGTATAATGTCAGGAGTTTTTTTACCGTAATCTTTTATTTTAGTTCGCATCTCAAGCAATAGGTGGCGCTGACTACGATTGAAGGCCAGGTCGACGTTTCACTCAACACTGATCACCTGGCCTTCAATCGCCGTCAGCGCCACCTATTGCTTGAGATGCGAAATAAAATAAAAAATTACGGTAAAAAACTCCTGACATTATACATAACTCTCCTGCAAAAATTTTTTAAATAGCCGTCACCGTTTGCAAGTTATTGAATTTTAAAATCATCAGTCATTTTTGGGAAACCCGGTATATATATATAGATATATTAGGTAGCTTTCATTACAAAAAGTAAAAAGCTACCTATTGCAGCCGTCCGGAGGAAAGCACTTCCAGAAAATTTTGGTATATTTTCACCGATCATGACCCCCAGACCCCAAAACCACCCTTCGTTCAAATGTTGACATATATATATATATATATATATATATATATATAACCATATATATATATATATATATATATATCTGATTTTTGTCATGCGATAACTAACGTATTTATGAACCGATTTGAATGAAACTTGGTATGTATATAGTACATACAAATATCTCGACCGAGTTCGTTGGCCAGCATCATCCGCCATCTTGTTTCAAAATGGCGGCCATTTAAAATTTTTAAAAAAATTAAAATTTAAAATTAAATGCGAAAAACTTAAAAGTTGAAAAATATTTTTATTTTATGTGTTAGATCTTAAAACACTAATTTCAGAACACTTTTTATTTTGTCTATATCTTAAAAAATGATTGAGTTATAGCACTTTGAATTTTTCTTATAGCTGACATTTTGAAACGATCTGATTTTTGTCATGCTATAACTAACGAATTTAAGAACCGATTTGAATGAAACTTGGTAGGTACATAGGAAATACAAGTATCTCGACCGAGTTCGTTGGCCAGCATTATCCGCCATCTTGTTTCAAAATGGCGGCTATTTAAAAAATTTAAAAAAATTTTAAATTTAAAATTAAATGCGAAAAAATTAAAAGTTGAAAAATATTTTTATTTTATGTGTTAGACCTTAAAACACCATATCTAGAACACTTTTTACTTTGTCTATATTTTCAAAATTGATTTAGTTATAGCACTTTGAATTTTTCTTATGGCTGACATTTTGAAACGATCTGATATTTGTCATGCTATAACTAACGTATTTATGAACCGATTTGAATGAAACTTGGTATGTAGATAGTACATACAAATATCTCGACCGAGTTCGTTGGCCAGCATCATCCGCCATATTGTTTCAAAATGGCAGCCATTTAAAAAATTTTAAAATTTAAAAACAAATGTGAAAAAATTTAAAGGCGAAAAATATTTTTACTTTATGTGTTAGATACTAATACACCGATTCTAGAACACTTTTTACTTTGTCTATATCTTACAAAATGATTGAGTTATAGTACTTTGAATTTTTCTTATGTCTGACATTTTGAAACGATCTGATTTTTGTCACGTGATAACATTCGTATTTATAAATCGATTTAGATGTAACTTGGTGTGTACATAGTACTTAATAAAGCCTGGACCGATTTCGTTAACCAGTTCCATCCGCCATCTTGTTTAAAAATGGCGGCCATTTAAATTTTTTTTAAAGAAATTTAAAATTTGAAATTAGGTACAAAAAAGTGAAAAATTGAAAAAAGATTTTTTTTTATGTATTTGAGCTTGAATTAAATATTCCAAAGCACTTTTTGTTTCGTCTGTATCTTAAAAAATGTCTGAGTTTTAGTACTTTTAATTTCTAGTGTTGCTCACATTTTTTTAAAATGATCTGGTTATCATCACGTGATAAAATTGGGTGAAATTTGGGTGGAATTTGGATGAAATTTGGTGCGTAGATAGTACATACCAATGCTTGGACCGAGTTCGTTGGCCAGTTTTAACCGCCGTCTTGTTTCAAAATGGCGGAATATTGTTTTTTTTAAATTTAAATTTTAAAATTAGATGTAAAAAAGTAAGAAATTAAAAAAGATTTTCTTTTGTGTTTTGACTTTGATACAAAGATTCCAGAACATTTTTTGTTTCATCTATATCTTGAAAAATGGCTGAGTTTTAGCACTTTCAATTTCTAGTGAAATTGACATTTTGAATCGGTCTGAAATTTGTCACGCGTTAATACGCATATTTATAAACTGATTTCGATATAACTCCCTGTGTTCATGGTACATACCAATGTCTTGACCGAGTTCACGGCCAACTTTATCCGCCATCTTGTTTCAAAATAGCGGCCACTTAAATTTGTCAAAAAGCTTTTAAATGTATAATGATGTATAAAAAAAAAATTAGAAACTGAAAAAAAGTTCTTTCTAAACTATTTATCTTAATAATGAATTCCGAAGTATTTTTTGCTTTTTCTTTACTTTGAAAACGCCTGGGATATAGCAGTTTGAATTTCTAATGTGGGTGACATTTTTAAAAAAAAGTCAAATTGCCCGCGACAGCACTCGTATATATTAATAAATTTCGATGCGAGTGTGTGCATGTTCACATGTATTAAGATTTCGATCAAGCTCATTGGGTTTTTTTTATCCATCATGCTGCTTTAAAATGGATATCGTGGAATTTAGCGACCCTATAAATCGCTTAAAATAAAACCAAGTTGAATAAAAGATGACTAATTTCTAAAAATTCCTATTAATATTCAGTATTGACAAAAACTAGTATTCAATCTTACATAATCGTGTTCCACTATTTTGAGCTTCGTATTATTGATTTATATAACTTAATATAAAATAAATAAATAAGTATATGAAAGCTACCTCTTCCTCCCGGCATTGCCGGAAGGACTTTATATATATTTAAATTCTTTAATCTGTTTATGTTATTTGCATATTAAAATTTTCTATGCTTTTTTCATTGTACATACAACATTGTTTGTCGATTAAAACGCCCATTTTCTGTAATATCATGTATCATTTAATAAACCCCTTATTAGATTCATCGAATATAGTTTTTTTTCTTTTCGTAACTTTAATTACTTTCATCTATTTATTTTATTTTTATAATTTCTGAGTTAATTTAAATTTTCTATGCTGTTTTACATAATTGTACTTAATTTTATAAGCAATTTACATTGCTGAAAACGCATTTTTTAGCGTCTTGTATCATTTTACAGGCCCCCTTTAAAATTTTCTTTTAATTGGTCTCTGCCAGATTTTTCAATCAGAAATAAGTCTGTAGAAATTTAAAAAATATTTTCTTTACATTTGTCATCATACTAAGAATTTATAATTTTGCTCAACTCCACCCTTTGCTTAGACTTTTTGTCAATGAGTATGCGCTGTGATATAAATTTTGTTTCACACTTATATCCCATTGGATTAGTACAGTTATTCTACTAGTTGGATTTCGTTTAACATATGCATTTTTTAGGTGCGTTCGTAATTATGTAAATACGTAGCACCTATAGTAGTCATTCAGTCCGTCCGTCTGTCCGCATCGTTTGAACCGAATCGTTTGAAATTTGAAATACATATGTTCAGGCGTAAGCCTTAAATAAAGAAATAAATTTATTGACAGTAATGTATTTGACCTTGACAGGTTAATTACTGTCAAATAAAAATTCTTGATATTTCAAAATTATTGATATTAATGGATTTGGCCTTGAGAAATTCAATCACTGTCAAAATAAAAATCTTGATTAATATTTATGACTAAAATAATGATTTAAAAATGCTTAATATTGATTTATTATTAAATTAATGTTTATTTCTTAACAAGTTGACAGCTTAACTTAATTTAAATTCATTTAAAGAGATTTATTGGTCTTATAATTATTTTATATGAAAATTAATGTTTTATTTATTGATAAGTTGTCAACTTGAGTACTTTTTAAAAATCATTATTAGAGATTTATTGAGTTCTTAAGTATTTTATGTCAAGTTAATGATATATTTTTAAATTTATGATCATTTTAATTTTATATCTATGCTTTCTTTTATATTTCCCCAAAGGGGGTTTTTTAGTCTTGACTCTGCAATCAGGCAGAGCACATGTAAAATTTTGACTGTTAATATCGTGATTTCATGACTCTGTACCAAGGAATACGTTTTTGTTGGCTCTGCATATCAGAGAATTTAGTAATATTGGCTACTAATGCTCTTATTCTAATGTGGATTATATTATATTTAATAAACTATTATAATCATATAATGCTCTCCCATCAATTGACTGTGATTATTGAAACATTTTGTGACTGATACACCCAATAAATTTTGGTGCGCCTCAACCCGGCAATGTTAAATAGTGAATAGTGTTGAATAGTGTTAAAGTGACTACTGTGACTATTATTGTGCATGAACATAGTTTTCTGCTTGTAACTGGATTATTGTGAATGAACACTTGACTTGGATTACCTGAAATAAACAGGTAAGAAGCTTTATTATTCAATTAGAAATTAAGATTTTATTATTGTTATGGAAAATTTAGAAAAACTTAAAGCAAAGCGTTCTGTTGAACGAACAAGTTTTACAAAATTATTAACAAAATTAGACACGTTATTAGCAGATGACATCGATAACACAAAAACTGATGAATTATTAGAGCTTCATGAAACATTGTCTTTAAAAGAATCTGCATTTCAAAAATTAAATCATGAAATTGAAGCTCAAATATCAGACTTAAAAGAATATGAAAGGGATATTGCTAGCAGCGAAAAGTATAATGATCAGTTGATAAGTGCTAAATTTAAAATTAAAAATAGATTAAGTAAATGCAATAAAGGCAATATTTCTACTATGATATCAGGTAGTTCTGTGGATGCATTGAATAGTTCTGTCAGTGGAACAGAAGCAAGTTCTTATTCGGCCATGAAATTACCCAAATTAAATGTTCCAAAATTTTCTGGTGAAATCGAAGAATGGGTAGAATTTTTTAATTGTTTTGAAACATCGATACACCAGAATAAATCACTATCAAAGATAGAGAAATTTGCATATTTAAAATCTTTATTATGTAATCGTGCATACAATGTGGTAGAAGGATTTCCATTGACAGAACAAAATTATGATACCTGTATTGATTTATTAAAGGACCGATTTGGTAAAGTTGATGTAATTATAAATAAGCATATGTCTAATTTGTTAAACATGGAACCCGTGAAAAATTGTTCAAATTTAAATGCGTTAAGAAGATTGCATGACGTTTGTGAAATAAACATAAGAAGTTTAAGAAATTTAGGAGTAACATCTAGTTCCTATGGGCATTTATTAAATCCTGTTTTGATTAAGTTATTACCCCATGAACTTGTAATTGAATATCACAGAAGATGTGATACTAGTAAAGACCTTGATGTAACAGATCTAATTGCCTTTCTTAAAGCAGAAATTGAATGCAGAGAAAAGACTTTGCTTATGACTAGTTCTAAAACTGATACAACTTCTTCGTTTGTATATAAAAATAAAACTGAATATCGTGAAAGAAAACAATCAAATAAATATCAACATGCTAATACTTTAAATGCTAATATTAAAGTTTTTTGTGTTTTCTGTAAGAGTAATGAACATTTATCGTCTGAGTGTAAAAATTTAGCTGATGAAAAGAAAAGATTAATGTTAAAAAAAGAAGGTAGATGCTATCGGTGTTTTTTGAAATCCCATTTATCTTCACAGTGCCGTGTAAAATTGCAGCCATGTATAAATTGTAAAAGCACTGAACATAACAAATTATTTTGTTTTAAGAAAAACTTGAAACCAGAAATATCCGAAAATCAAACAATTGTATCTAATTCTCATTGTAATTTAAAGAATTCTAATCATGCTGTTTTATTGCAAACATGTTGTGTAACTGCTCAAGGTAACTCGAAATCAAAATTAGTTCGTTTATTGCTTGATTCTGCAAGCGAGAAAAGCTTCATAACAAAAACATTAGCTCATGAATTAAATTTGCCTGTTTTACGAAAGGAACATTTAACTGTATTTGCCTTTGGTATTGATCAAGGTCGGGAAGAAGAATATGATGTTTTCAAAATTAAATTAAGAAGTAAATTGAATTATCGCCGTTTCATAAATGTTGAGGTATTAGCTACGGATTTAATAAGCGCAACAACTTTGAAGGTTCCAAATTCTGATCCTTTAATTACGAAATATGTCGAGAGAAAGGGATGGAAATTAGCAGATCCTACCCCCCAGGAATCAGCAGTGCAAGTCCTTCTTGGAGCTGATTATTTTTGGAATGTGCAGAAAGGCATCGTAGAAGAAATTAATGAGCATTTATATGTAGCTAATACACTTTTTGGTTACACAATAGTGGGAAAAATTAACTCTGAAAGCAACAAAACAATTAACGCTCATCATGTATCGGTGAATGAAAGGGAAAATTTTGATTTGCAAAGGTTTTGGGATCTAGAATCATTGGGTATTTCTGATAGTAAAAATGAACTATTTTCACAAAAGGATTTAGATGCAATGGATTTATTTAAAGATAATTTAAATTTTGTTAATGGAAGATATGAAACGAAACTTTTGTGGAAGGTAAACAAAAATGAATTGGAATCCAATTTTGATGTAGCTAAACAGAGACTTTGGGGATTAAAATCGAAATTATGCAAAAATGAATGGTTGTTAAATGAATATAAGAAAATATTAAATGAGCAGTCTGATTTGGGGATAATTGAAGAATGTAAATTTGATAAAAATGAAGTGAACACATATTATATGCCTCACAGACCAGTAATAAGGGAAGACAAACTGACAACGAAAGTAAGAATAGTATATGACGCGTCATCTAAGGATAAAGGAGCAAAATCCTTAAATGACTGCCTATTTTCTGGTCCCAATTTAAATCCCAATATTTTGGATATCATTTTAAGATTCCGTCTTCACAAGATTGCTTTCTCAGCAGACATAGAGAAGGCATTTTTACAAATTCAGATAGAAGATGAAGATAGAAATTTTTTGAGATTCTTGTGGTTTGATAATATCACTAGTAATAATCTCATCTTGAAGGTCTTCCGCATGACTCGTGTAACTTTTGGTGTAACAACCTCACCATTTCTCCTTTCTGCAACCATCAAACATCACATTGAGGGATATAAAGATCTTTTTGAGAAAATAGTTAATATGTTAAATACTTCATTGTATGTTGATGACTTGTTCCATGGTGCAGATTCAGTAAGTGAAGCTTTTGTTTTATCGAAAGGTGCAGAGAAGATATTGAGTGAGGCCAATATGAAATTAAGAAAATTCAAAACCAATTCAATGGAATTAAAAAATTTATGGAAAGAACATGGGATAAACTTTGAGGAAGACACCCTTGAACAAAATCTTTCAAAGATATTAGGAATCAAATGGATGACAGAAAGTGACACATTAAAATTAGATTTACAACCACTTTTGGTAGAATTTGATAGTCAAATTATCACTAAGCGTCTTGTTTTACAAACCATGGCGAAAATTTATGACCCTCTTGGACTCATTTCTCCCTTTGTAATAAGAATGAAGTTTTTGATGCAAGAAATCTGGGAACATGGAATGGACTGGGATTCTATGTTGCCAGATCCTTTAAGTGAAAATTTCAGAAAATGGGTTTATGAGGTTAAGGAGTTAGTAAATTTTGAAATGCATAGAAAATATTTTGTAAATAATGTAAAACTAAATCCTGAAACTGCTCAGCTTTTTATTTTTTCTGATGCTAGTATAAAGGGATATGGGTCAGTAGCCTATATTCGTGATCCCCTTTCTTGTGAAACTTCATTTGTTATTGCAAAATCTAGAGTGGCACCTCTAAAAAAGTTACGTTACCTCGTCTTGAACTTCTTGGAGCCCTTACAGCTGCAAGATTAGCAAATTATTTAAGGGGGATACTTGAAATTGATAATGAAAATATATTTTGTCTTTGCGACTCACAAATTGTTTTGTACTGGATAAAAGGAAGTGCCAGTAAATGGAAACCTTTTGTCGCAAATCGCGTACGTGAAATTCAAGAACTTGTTGCTCCTGTGCAATGGAAATTTTGTAAGGGAAAAGAAAATCCTGCAGATGTTCTCTCTCGTGGTTGTTCTGCATCTGAATTGATTAATAACTCTGTGTGGTTAAATGGTCCCTGCTGGTTGAAGGAAAATTCTTTACCAATATTCACGCATGAAATTCCAATAAATTTGTCTGATGAAGAGGTCCTGCAGGAAAAACGTAAAATGCTTGTTTGTTCCGTATCCCAAAATATTCCTGAATTCGAACTTTTGTATAAATTTTCATCCTGGACCAAATTGAGACGAATTACGGCTTGGTGTCTCAGATTTATTAAAAACTGTAGATGTCCATCTGAAAAAATCAGTGGTTTCTTAAATGTTCAAGAACTTGAAGGGGCAACAAACGCTATTGTGAAATTGATTCAACGCCATGAATTTGGTGAAGAACTGAAAATGCTAAATTCAAAAAAGAACCTAAATTCTAAAAGTAAATTACTTCCTTTACACCCTTTTCTTGACAAAAATGGTATTCTTCGTGTAGGAGGTAGGTTAAAAAATGCAAACCTCTCTGAATACCAAAAGCACCAAATTATTCTTCTTAAAAGACATCATGTTACAGATTTCATTATAAAATACTTTCATGAAAAACATCTTCATAGTGGCACTCAGTTAACAATTTCGGCCATTCGACAAAATTTTTGGATAGTTAATGCTAAAGAAGCTGTAAAAAGAGAAATAAGAAAATGTATTAAATGCTTCCGAAATATGCCACACCTTTCATCTCAAATAATGGGAAATCTTCCATCATCACGCGTAACACAAGCTCGAGTTTTTTCGAAGGTAGGAGTGGATTTAGCTGGCCCTTTTTTGATAAAACCTCGTAAGGGGCGTGGTGTGAAACCCTTTAAGCATTATATTTGCTTTTACATTTGTTTTGCAACAAAGGCTATCCATCTTGAAATTGTCACAGATCTTACCACTGAAACATTTTTAGCCTCGCTGAAAAGGTTTGTAGCTCGACGTGGAAAGCCTCAAGAAATATATTCAGACAGAGGTACAAATTTTGTAGGAGCTGACCGAGAAATGAAGAAAATGATGGCTCGAATTGTTTCTGATGAAAATTTTCACAAATATCTGACTGACGAAATGATATTATGGAAATTTAATCCACCTTCTGCCCCTCACTTTGGAGGCCTTTGGGAAGCAGGAATAAAACAAATGAAAAATCATTTAAAAAGAACAATTGGTGAACAAATTTTGACTTATGAAGAGTTCTTAACATTGATTGCACAAATTGAATCTTGTTTAAATTCAAGACCGCTCGTGGCTGAATCTTCTGACCCCAATGACTTCACTGCTTTGACACCAGGACACTTCATTATAGGAGCCCCAATGACATCCTTGCCTGAACCTGACATCTCCTCTACATATGCTACTCCCTTGGAACGTTGGAAATTGCTGCAAAAGATTTTCCAGAGCTTTTGGAAAAGATGGTCTTCAGACTACCTCTCACAATTGCAACAACGAACAAAGTGGTTGAAGAGTAACCCGAACTTAAAAATCAATGACTTAGTACTAATAAAGGAAGAAAACCAGCCCCCATTAAGGTGGAAATTGGGCCGAATAATTGAACTTTTTCCTGGGAAAGATAGTCATGTTCGGGTTGTTAAACTGAAAACTTTGCACGGGGAACTGAAACGCCCCATACAAAAACTCTCTCTTTTACCAATAGAAAATGATTGTGTTTGATTTATTATTTTCTTTTGTATGTTTAATTTTTGTGATTATAATGTATATTAATTTTTCTTTCTCTATTTTAGTTATACAACTTTTAACGCCTGAGGACTTAGAATTGTTAGAATTCATATTGAAGTTGTTTTATTTTATTTAAATACTAAAAAAAAAAAAATTCAGGTAACATGTTTTCATTCTATTGTTTTAAATATTTGATTAAGAAAACTGGTAAGTTAAATTTTTAATTTGATGAACTCCGTTCATGGAGGCGGAGGATGTTCAGGCGTAAGCCTTAAATAAAGAAATAAATTTATTGACAGTAATGTATTTGACCTTGACAGGTTAATTACTGTCAAATAAAAATTCTTGATATTTCAAAATTATTGATATTAATGGATTTGGCCTTGAGAAATTCAATCACTGTCAAAATAAAAATCTTGATTAATATTTATGACTAAAATAATGATTTAAAAATGCTTAATATTGATTTATTATTAAATTAATGTTTATTTCTTAACAAGTTGACAGCTTAATTTAATTTAAATTCATTTAAAGAGATTTATTGGTCTTATAATTATTTTATATGAAAATTAATGTTTTATTTATTGATAAGTTGTCAACTTGAGTACTTTTTAAAAATCATTATTAGAGATTTATTGAGTTCTTAAGTATTTTATGTCAAGTTAATGATATATTTTTAAATTTATGATCATTTTAATTTTATATCTATGCTTTCTTTTATATTTCCCCAAAGGGGGTTTTTTAGTCTTGACTCTGCAATCAGGCAGAGCACATGTAAAATTTTGACTGTTAATATCGTGATTTCATGACTCTGTACCAAGGAATACGTTTTTGTTGGCTCTGCATATCAGAGAATTTAGTAATATTGGCTACTAATGCTCTTATTCTAATGTGGATTATATTATATTTAATAAACTATTATAATCATATAATGCTCTCCCATCAATTGACTGTGATTATTGAAACATTTTGTGACTGATACACCCAACATACTTATTACAAAATTTTGTCGAGCTATTTCAAATTTTATGAAAATCGGATGCATAGATCAATTACAGGGACAATCAAAATATTCCGTTACATTACGGTCAATGGGGAAAAATAATTCAAATGCATTTTAATGATGTTACACTCATTCGAAATTAATAAAATTTATATGAAACTATAAAGTACATGTTATAATATGCATTTTACATAATTTGTGGTGCAAAGAACGTTTATTATTGATTTACAAGGCCACAAAAAAGTATTCCATTACATAATGGTGTAGGGAGAACATTGTTTGATGAGCGTTTTAATTATAATTCACTATTTACAATTTTATGAGATTGATATATGAGGGTAATATTTTTAAAACTTCGTTATCGTACGAACGCACCTCATTTGCTACGGTTCACGTGCAATTTCTCATTTGTTTTTGTTGCATATCTGTTTTGAGGCAAAAGCAATGACGAAAGAAATTTTCTTTCAAAACTATAATTAATAGCGAAATGTTTTTAAACAAATATCCAAAAAATTTAACAATGCTGCATTTAATAATACAGCTTATAGATTTTGCCCCGCCCACTTAAATACTAAAACAATGGCTTGCTTCTAATTTATTTTTTTAATGGCTTAAAAAACGAAGCTGTGAGGTGATTAATTTTCGTTGCATGTTTAGAAGTAGTAGAAATTTAAAGAAGAACGAAAAAATATTCCATAATCGCATGATTCCATTACGAGTAGGCGGGTTACCAAATGTTACCAAATACGAACGTGTTACCAAATTACTCGTGGGTGACTGGAACTACGCATTTTCTCCTTTTTGCGAGTACCAATTGGAATTATACAGAACTATCTCGCAGCAAACGAAAACTGTACAACTTACCTTGTTTTCTGTGTGTGTGTGTTTTTACCCATAAATAATTACAGTTTTACGGAAGCCCATAAACAATGCTTAATCCAAACATGGTTATTATTTTGATCTTTAATTCCGAGTTCATAACCCTTTCGCGATAGGAGCCTTTTATGAAATTTTTAATGTTTTGATACTGGTTTTTTAAAAACAGAAATTTGTATCTTATAAATTCGAGAAAATTCTCCGATTAACCCCTTCTGGTGCAGTGTGTCCGGTCTGGACACGACTAATTTTAAATCCAAACTTGCAATTCGCACCAATAATATTTTAATTAAATCTTGCTTTCACAATAAAAGCTTAAATTAATGAGTTCCTAATTTCTTAAAAAGTCGTTCGTAAATTCCGGTGTCAGTCGATAATTTCTTATTTTACTAACAGAATTTGTCCACTCCGGAAAGGGTTAAACAAGGCAAATTTCACAGCAAAATTTTACTAGTGGGGATAAACATGGATTCTTAAGCGTTTTTGCGTCACGTATACGTGTCGCTCGCCCCCATCGAGTTAATGGAAATCCCGAAAGAATATTTCTTATTTTAAAAATGTATGTCATTAACCCCTTTACAGTATTGCTTGAATATCGCTCGGGTAAAAAAAAAAGTTTGTTTTCTTCCTTGTTACTAAAAGCGTTCAGAAATCAAAAATTTTTAACAATAATTTTTACTGTATTTGAAGAAAATTTCTCGATTATACAAGTTAGATATTTGAATAGAAAAAAAAAGCGTCCCTTTAATCATTATTTTTATTTTATTGCGTCCAATAATAGTAATATTAAATAAAACTGTTAAAGGGTTATATAATAGAAAATCTGATTTAAAATTTTTTTATTATGAATTCAGAATTTCTGTAGCAGAAAAGAGCCAAATTGATAAGTATGGTCCAATGTTGAAGATTGCTGGCTCGGATTTTTATCCAGAAGATTTTTCTCTATTTCATCATTGGTACAGAATATGTCCGATCCGGCGATCTAAGATCTGGGGAAATTTTAACCACATAGGGAAATTTTGTAGATACATATACAAATGATTTCTGTTTTAACAACGAATTCCAATATAATTTCCTCAGCTAGAAAAATTTCATCCCAAATAAAAATAAGATCTGTAAGGTGACCTTCACAAAATCGATCTCAGATCAATATGTATCGTTCATTCAGGGGTGATTCTGTTCCTAATTTTCTGAAAATTTAAAGCTTTCGGTTCATCAAATTAAAAAAATATATCTGTCATTAATCTGAAAATTTGTACATAAAAATAGCACGAATTTTGTGCAAAAATTACGACAAAACCGCAAATTTCGTCAAAAAATTGCAAAATGAACGCAAATTTTGTGAAAAGACCCCAAAATAAACACACAATTATTCACAAAATGGCAAAAAATCGCAAATTTCTTCAAAAGATCGCAAAAAACTCAAATTTTATCAAAAGATCGCGAAACAACTATAAATTTCGTCTAAAGATCCAGAAACAAATATTCCGTCAAAAGGGGCGAAAAAACCTCCATGAATTTCGTTAAAAGACCACAAATAAAAATTGCAAATTTCGATAAAAGATCACAAAAACTGCAAATGTCGTCAAAAGATCACAAAAAAACTTCAAATTTCTTCAAACGAGGGCGAAATAACGGCGAATTTCGTCAAAAATAAGACAAAATAACCACAAATTTCATCAAAAGTTTGCTAAAAAATACGAATTTCGCTAAAAGATCTTAAAAAAATTAGATAATTTCGTCAAATGGTTGAGAAACATACAAGGATTGGAAATTAAATAGTGGCAACTTAACTTTGAAACTCACAGAAGGGCGGGCATGCGCAAATAGGATATGGGAGTGGTGAGGTGGCGTTTTTGTAGATGTGTAGAGGGAAAAAACAGTAGATAAGTTTAGAAGGGTAGTTGTTGTGGGGCGTTAAAGTGAGGAGTTTAGTTTCCATCGCTCTAAAGCATGTTTTTAAATGGTGATCAGCGCTCGTGACTTAAAATCGAGGCTGTCCGTGGCAAAAATGCAGCAGAATACTATCGAGGATTAGTGGAAGCTTATGACACAAACGCTTTACCGCATAGGGCAGTAGCACGATGGATTCGTGTCGGAATGAGACTGCGGATTTGAAATTCACAGGTCAGCCCTCCATTCCAAAAGAGCAGATTGACATCCTGAGCGGTCGCCTTACCATAGACCGGCAAAAAATTATTCTTAGAGATCCAATAATTATTCTTAGAGGTAACAGATTTTATGACGTTTCATCTGTACTCCACGCAGTAGGACGCTCGGTCACTCCCATCAACAATCAACACCTTGCCACTGGTCTACAACGGCTTCCCGACATTTGGCAAAGGTTATACGTTTTGCTGGTGATTACATAGAAGGAACGTAATGCAATTGTTCTTGTAAGTTCATTAAAAATTTATTTATACCTCTGTTGCCATTACTTAATTTACAGCCCTCGTAGTTAGAAATGGGAGTTTATTCTCCCACCCATTCCCCACTCTGCTGTAATTTTTCAGAAAATATGCTGTGAATTTCAGAAAAGCAATTTTTAATCAGAATCACCGCTGCATACTCGTTCAAATGTTGAGAAATATTGGGAAAATAAATTTTCTATATCTACGGTAATACAGAATTTACCTATAATATACCCTAAAGTTTTGAGAACATTTTCATGTGGATTGGGGGAAATGTTGGGAATAGAAATAATTTTTGCACCCCTGCAGTTCCATAGGCATAAAAAAAATTAATTTGTAAACCATAAAGTATCGCTGGGTTCAGGGGCTCCGCGGTAGAAATTCTTCCCCAAAAGGGCTCCGCGAGTTCAAAAGTTTGGGAACCGCTGGTATATACTATATCAAAATATTACAAGACCGTTCGGATTAGTGGATTGCTCTGGAAGGTAATATGATGGAGAATAAAATCCTTCATCAGCAATTTTTTTTCATTGCCAGTCCTAGGACTTTTCACGCCATGCAATATTTAAATTTAAAAATCACCCAAGAATTTCTATGTATGTCAAAGTGCGTACTGCAAAAACAGATAGACAAAACAAAATCATAAATATTTTTAAATGGTTTGAAGCTTTAATTATCAAAACGAATTTTAAACCTCTAAATTGCCAAAGTAACACCTGTATAGACAAGGTAATTTTACTTTAATATAGATAAAAATTAAGAAACTAGTGACACAAAGTTAGAACTGAACTTCTGATACAAACATTGATTTATTTTATAATTTTATTGCTCTCGGAGACAATGTGCTGGAGAATAAAATCCATCATCAACAATTTTTTTTCGATGCCAGTGCTAGGGCTTTTGTAGTATTTAAATTTAAAAATTACCCAAGAATTTCTATGTATGTGAAAGTGCGTACTGCCAAAACAGATTGACAAAATTAAATCAAAATATTTTTAAATGTTTTGAAATTTTAACTATCAAAACGAATTTTAAACTACCAGATTGGCAAAATAACACCTTCATAGACAAATAATTTTACAAAATACAGATAAAAAGTTAGAAATTAGTGACACAATGTTAGAACTAAATTTCTGATACAAACATTGATTTGTTGTATAATTATTAAACAGAAAACGCATGAGATTATACATCGGAAACAGATATTACATGGTCGTTTTATGTTGAAACTAAATTAAAGTTTTCCAAAGCCACTGATCTAACTTTATATTTAAATAAACTAAATTAATTACATTCTATTGATTAAGCCTCTAGAACTGATTTTATCCTATTTATTTAGAATCTATATATACCTGAGGTTGTTTTCTAACTAGTAATATATAGTAATAAAAAAATTTAAATCCGCTGAAATTTTCTTCTTTTACTTTAGGATAAAGATACGCTAGTTTTCGGAAAACATTCTAACAAATATTGCCGTAGAGATTTTAGACGAATACACGTACGTAAAATAATCAGTACAAAAAACCCTGAACGGGTTAAAAGCTTGTGACGCAGCACTTTATCTTACATATCTAAGAATTTTAAATTTGGGACTTAAAACTAATGATATCAAAATTTATGTGACGCTATGCTATTAATTAATACATACATATATTAAAATTTATTCATTAAGGTTTATCAATTACATCTTTCATAAATTCAAAATATGAATCTTAAAAGAATGATATCAAAATTTAAGTGACGCCTTGACGAGGCTTTAAACAATGTTTTAAAATTCCATTTATTTATCTATTGTCTCAATACATTTTCATATCTAAACAATACTTTTCATTTTCCAATACACTGTTAAATACATCACTTTCACTGAATATGCATAATACACTGAAATGTATTTATTTGAATAAATAGATTTATCTTTCGGGCTACGCTATCCAAAATGAAAAATAACATTTAAATAAATATTTTTTGCGTCATTGTATGTCGCAAAAACTATTTATCATAGGGTCACGGAAAAAAAATGCAAATTTTATCCGAGGATCGCATAAAAAACGAGAACTTCGACATATGATCGCTGAAAAGGCGAGATTTTTGTCAAAGTGTCATAAAAAACTCGAATTTCGTCAAAAGTTCACGGAAAGAGCGCTAATTTTTTCAAAAGGTTGCGAAAAGGGAAGGCAAAGGAACTCTGAAAAAATGCGAATTTCGACATAGGATCGCTGAAAAACCGTGAACTTCGAGATAGGATTGCTGAAAAAGTGCTAATTTTATCAAAGTATCGCAAAAAAGCGTGAATTTCGTCAAATGATCACGGAAAAAGCGTGAATTACGTCAAAGGGTCAGAAAAAAGAACATTAATTTTGACAAAGGATCGCGAAAAAAAAAAAAAAAAAAAAAAAAAAAAAAAAACGCAAACTTTGACCTAGGATCGCTGAAAAGCACGTATTTCGACATAAGACCGCTGAAAAAGCACATCTTTTTGTCAAAGTGTCACGCAAAAAGCTCGAATTTCGTCTAAAGTTAGCTACTTTTTTCAAAGGGTTACAAAAAAATGCTAATTTTGTCAAAGTATAGCGGAAAAGAGTGAAATTCGTCAAAAGGTTGCGAAAAAAGTGCTAATTTTGAAAAAGGGTTTGAAGAAAGGTATGCAAAGAATCGCAGAAAAAGTGTGAATTTCGACATAGCATCGCTGAAAAAGCGCCAACTTCAACATAAGATTGCTGAAAAAGCGCTAATTTAATCAAAGCATTGCGAAAAAGTGCGAATTTCGTCAAAAGGTCTCAGAAAAAGCGCTTATTTCGAAATAGGATCGCTGGGAAAGCACGAGTTTTGTCAGTGTTGTGGAAAAAACTTCAATTTCGTCAAAAGGTCGCAGAAAAATGAGCTACTTTTCTCAAAGGGTTGCAAAACATTGCTAATTTTGTCAAAGTGTCGCAGAAAAGAGCCAATTTTGTCAAAGGATCACAAAAAACCCTGAATTTTGACAGCGTATCGTGGATAAAAAAACGCGAGATTCGTAAAAAATGCCAAAAATGCGAATTCCATCAAAGAGTTGCGAATTTAGTCAAAAGATCGCAGAAAAAAAGCCTATTTCATGAGAAGATCGCAGAAAAGCATTTCATTTGATCATTCATTTAATATTAACTGTACAAGGAAGTATTTTATGAACAGAAATTATGACTATATTGATTCTATGTTTCTTGGTATCGCCTCCCCCCCCCCCTCAAAATGATCCTCTGGATCTGCCCCTGTAAACAAGTATATCATTTTATAAACATATCCAAATTTCCACAATGTCATAACTTTTTATTTAACGTGTGCTGTCTTTAATAATGTGAATTTTTGTTTAATTTCTTTAAGAGATAAACAAAATTGCATTGATAATTGGTCTCTATTACACAAATGTACTTGAATGGAAAAGGATTATAATCAAGTATTACTGTAAATAAAAACAAGATTGATTGAAAATTTGGTGGACAAAGTTTGAAATTTCAAACCTTTATCACTTTAATTAAAAACATTCTTAACATTATTTATATGTGTAACGAAAGAATAAGAGTTGAATATAAGGGCGGAAAAAAGTATAAGTTACATCAGAAATTCCCGAAAATTTTAAAAAGTAAAATTTTGATAAAAATTTAAATACTGAGATGCTTAATTTTTTTTTAATCTAAAAAGAATGTAAAATTAAAAGTAAGCTATAGGTATGCATATTTTGAAAAAGATGTTATTTTGAGGCAATTTTCGTTAACTTAAATACAAACGATTCACAAATAAATTATTTTACACACGGGATTGGGAACAATTTTCATTTTGTCATACCTTAAATTTAACCTGGATTTTCCTTAAAAACGAAAAATTTTGTTTATTTATTTTATTTTTTTTTTTAAGAAAACTCAAAATAAAATAGTAAATTGTTTAATTTCTAATGCGCTTCATAGACACGTCAGGAAGCATGTATTTATAATGTAAACAGATAAAAAAATGTCGTAAATAAAAACAACTCTGGGTCGGGAATAATTACATCAGATACTACCTCGATATTTAAGATTTCGTACTTACTTTTGGGGATGCTTTATATATTTTTTAATATTTCTAATCCAATGTTTACAGTTGATTTTCGACGACGCGCGTAGCTTTTGGAAGTTTCAGCCACTTCAGCTTACCGCTTGCGAATTCGATTACGATTCAAAACAAAACTATCTAAACGCGTATGAATACATGAAAATCTTTTTAAAATTATTAAAAATAATTTTTGTTTGTAAACTTTAAAAATAAAATCATAAGTCGAAAGTATATTGAATATGTATAATTAAAAAATATTTTCCTATTTTAAAAAAGGATTCAAAATATTTTTTCCACAAAATGCAAAAATATCCAATGTAAGAAACGTAATATTTTCTTCTTACGAAAAATAAAGGCAATATAAATAGAAATTTGATTTAGTATATATTTATTGAATGTTTTAAAGCACATGATAAGATGTTTTTGTAGTTTAAAAAACATTTATTGCTTCGATTTGGGTGTTTTAACTGTGATTATAACTACATAAGGCTTTTCACTCCTGCTTTGTCTGCTAACCCATAGGATAACATGTAATCCGCGAGCTAATATAGTCCAATTTTCCAAGACCAATATATAACAAACAAGAGTTTTCCTAGAAACTAGGCAAGTCTTATTCACTCTATCTTAAAGATTTTCATATTATATATAAGTTTTAATAAAATCTCCCTGCCCGTTTTCTAGATCTCATTATCAGGAACAAACACCATCGATTTCGGTTTAAAAATGAGTATCGAGATCTAAAAATATACGGCACGTAGAAATGTAAAAATTATAGGATAGGATTAGACTGGGAATATAAGACTATATTAAAAAAATTGGACCATTCTGACCAATATTAGCTGAGTTATTAGATGGCGGCTTTTCCGATTTCCTTTGATGTTGAGTTAGCTGTATATATGAAGTTCCGCATCTACCTTACGTGGATACCTTATGACTATGGTAGGCTTAAAGCTGCGTCACTTGAAGGCTGCCGCCTTCTATGATTATATTCATAAATTATAGGCAAGAAAGAATTATAGGCATAGGAGAAGAAAGAATGAAAATTTATGCTGTCAGCATATGTTTTAAAATCAGAGGTTAACAAAACTGCTCTCCAAGTCACATATTCTTAATTTTTATTGGTTGAAGTAATTTTAACTTATGGCAAAATGTACGTGTTCATTTAAGAGGAGAAATATCAAGGAAGAAAATTAAAATTATTTTAGTTAAAACATGCCTTTGAATATTTGTTTGAATATTTGGTTTTAAATTTTAACTTGTAATAACCATATTTTTTATATATATTTCTTTACTGAATATAAATCTTTTATATATAACACTTCAAAAATAATTCCAATATCTAGAGCATTCAAATAGAAACCAGAAAAAATATTAGAAGAATTTAAAAATGTAAATATCTATTTATGGTTACGCTCGATGTACTTTAGAAATCCTTATCCACAGAGAATGAAGTTTCCTTGTAAATAGGTGTCCCCTGAATTTATTATTACTGCTATTGTGGTTAATTGATAATGTAGAATTTTTCTAAAATCTTTATAGAATCTTTTTTTTTTCAGAGTTTCGTTCACCTGGCGAAAACCTATTCGTCTCTGTCCTCTGTCTGCCCGTCTGTATCAGAGTCAATAAAAATAAACTGTGTAGGTCAAGGACTTCAAATTTTGTGTACTTGCAGTTGAATACCACGCGTCACGCGACAAATCATAACATTATGAAAAAATCTATTATTTTGAATTATGAATTTTATCAATTTCATCCGTTCGAGAATAAGAGATTTGTGTCAAATGAATGTGTCCAATCTGGAGCTAATGCATATTTTGGAGGGTTTAATATCGTACTATTATATAAAATATATAAAAATTTTACTAAACCGTTCGGATTAGTGTATCACTCTCAAAGGTAATGTTTGCAGAATAAAATCCATCATCAGCAAATATATTTTTTTCATCGCCAGTCCTAGGACTTTTCACTCCATGCAGAATTTAAATTTAAAAATTACCCAAGAACTTCTATGTATATCAAAGAGCGTACTGCCAAAACAGAGTGACAAAATTATTCCAAACAAAAATATTTTTAACATTTTTGAGGCTTTAATTATCGAAACGAATTTTAAACCTCCAGATTGGCAAAGTAACACCTGGATAGACAAAATAATTTTACAAAATACAGATAAAAAGTTAGAAATTACTGACACAATGTTAGAACTAAACTTCTGATACAAACATTGATTTGTTTCATAATTATTAAACAGGAAACGCATGAGATTATACATCGGAAACAGATATTACATGGTCTTTTATGTTGGAACTAAGTTAAAGTTTTCCAAAGCCACTGATCTAACTTTATATTTAAATAAACTAAATTACTTACGTTCTATTTATTAAGCCTCTAGAACTGATTTTATCCTATTTATTTAGAATATATATACCCCTGAGGATGTTTTCTAACTAGTAACATAAAATAATCACAAAATTTAAATCCGCTGAAAATTTTCTTCTTTTATTTCATGCTAAGGATACATTATTTTTCGTAAAACATTCAAACAAATATTGCCGTAGGGATTTTAGACGAATACACGTATGTAAAATAAGTGTATTCATAAATTATACACGACGAAGAAAGAATGAAATTTATCCTGTCAGCACATGTTTTTAAAATCAAGTTTAACAAAACTGCTCTCCAAGTCACATATTCTTAATTTTTTATTAGATAAAGTAATATTAACTTATGGGAAAACGTACATATTCATTTAAGAGGAAAAATTTCGAGGAAGAAAATTAAAAATATTTTAGTAAAAACATGCCTTTGAATATTTGTTTTTAAATTTTAACTTGTAATCCCCATATTATTTATATTTCTTTCTTTTTCAGAATATAGAACTTTTTATATATATGATACGGCTAGAACCCGAAATTGGCCAATTCTAGAACTGGCCGCCCAATTCCCGAACTGGCCAGTTCACGAAATAGATATAGGCAGCCAACTTAATTCTTTCTAACATAGTAGAAAGTGTTTATGAATTCAAATAGTCCAGACGTCTGTCTGTCCGTGCTCTTACTCGTGTAAAGGCTCAGGTTAACTTGCAATTGTTATCCTATTTGGATTATCAATTAATTTCAGTATTGAAAGGCAATTGTGTACTATTTTTGGTTATTTTACTAGGATACACAAAAATATTTCGTTTCAATATAATCAATGGGAATCATTTTTCTATGCATTTTAATGTTTGTTACAATATCTTAGTTACAATAAAATTTGTACCTATGAATCATTAAGTTGTACGACAAACGATAATTACACTGTATGAAACAGAGCAATTCCTAATTTTTTACAGTGATAGTGAAATGTATTTTGTTATTTAAGTAAGAAATAACTTCTAAGAGAAGTTTCATGACGGCCCCGCATCTAAAGGGTAACCTAAAATCCCCAGTTTGGATGTTGGCTAAGGATTCCCTGTCAATTCGCGAATTGGCCTGTCCAAACCCGAAATACGCTATTTATTTCATGTATTTCGGGTTTTGGCCAGGAAGCTTGGCCAATTCTGGAATTGGCCAGACTCCGGGTTTTGACCGTAACATATATAATAGGACAAAAATAATTCCAATGTCTAGAACATTCAAATAAAAATAGAAAAACTATTAGAAAATTTTTAAAAATATTAAAAATCTATTTATGGTGAGAAGCTATTTCTTTTCGGCACCTCAATGATGTGCTTTACAAATACTTATCCACAGAGAGTGAAGTTTCCTTGTAATTAGTTGTCTCCTGAATTTGTTAGTACTGCTATTCTGGTTAATCGATAATGTAGAAATTTTCTAAAATCTTTGTAGAATCTGTTTTTAGAGTTTCGTTCACCTGCCGTCTCTGCCCTCTGTTTGTCCGTCTGTAACAGAATCAATGCACATAAATTTTTTAGGTCAAAGATTCCAAATTTTGTGAACTTACAGCTGAATACCACGCGTCACACGACGAATCATAAATTTTGAAAAAATCTATTATTTTAAGTAATGAATTTTATCAATTTCATCCGTTCGAGAATAAGAGATTTGTGTCAAATGAATGTGTACAATCTAAACATAATGCATATTTTTGGGTCTTTAATATCGTACTATTATAAAATATATTTAAATATTACAAGACCGTTCAGACTAGTGTATCGCCCTCGAAGATAATGTGTTGGAGAATAAAATCCATCATCAGCAACTATTTTTTTTTTCATTGCCAGTCCTAGGATTTTTCACTCCGTGTAATATTTAAATTTAAAAATTACCCAGTAATTTCTATTTATACCAAAGTACCTACTGCCAAAAGAGATTGACAAAATTAAATCATAAATATTTTTAAATGTTTTGAAGTTTAATTATCAAAACAAATTTTAAACCTCCAGATTGACAAAGTAACACCTGCACAGACAAAATAATTTTACTTAATATGGATGAGAAATAAGAAACTACTGACACAAAGTTAGAACTAAACTTCTGATACAAACATCGATTTCTTTTATAATTATTAAACAGAAAACAAAAGAGATTTTAGATCAGAAACATATATTACATGATTATTTTTATGTTGAAACAAAATTAACAAAGTTTTCCAATACCTCTGATTTAGCTCGATATTTAGATAAACTAAAATATTTAAAGCCTATTGATTAAGGCTCTAGAGTTCATTTTATCCTCTTTATTTAGAATCTATGTACCCCTGAGGATGTTTTCAAACAAGTAACATAGAGTAATCAAAAATTTTAAATCCACTGAAAATTTTCTTATTTCATTTCAGGATAAGGATACGTTAGTTCTCCGAAAATATTCAAACAAGTATTGCCGTAGGTATTTTAGATGAATACACGTATGTAAAATAATTATATACATAAATTATAAGCGAAGAAGAAAGAATGAAAATTTATGCTGTCAGCAAATATTTGAAAATGAAGTTTAACAAAATGCTCTCCAAGTCATATTTGTTTAACTTTTATTATCTATATTAATAAAAGAACAAAACGCTCTGTCTGTGTGTGTGTGTGTGTGTGTGTGTGTCTGCGATGGCTAGCAAAATCTGCTGCATGTACGAGCCTCAAAATTTTTTTGAGAGTAGCCCCAAATCTCTCCTGATGCACCTGAGCTTCAGAATTTCGAAATTCTATTTATTAACTGAGTAATTAATTAAATTCCAAAGATCACTCTCATAAAAAATCGCCTTTTTTTCCCTTCATTTAGTTATGGTTGGTTGGTTGCATAAAAATTTCGCATAAATAATTAAAAAAGCTGGAACAGACCTTTAAAATTCATAGAGTGGCAAACTGTCAGTTTAAATGATGATTTTTTTATCACAGCGGTTGTAAACCATGGAGGAAAAAGATAGGTGGTGGTGAAGTAAACCAAAAAGAGGGTTGCAATATTAAACCATTTATCGCTCAAATTTTAATGTCCCAAACAAAAGCATGTGGAAAGGATTTTGCATTAATAAGACGAATTGAAAGAAATGAATTACAGCTGAAGCATATTCTACGAAGAAATAGTAATTTTTTAAAATGGTATTTTTTCTATTATATTATTTATTTTTAAAAAATGTGTTGCTTTTAAAATAATTGAAATTGATAAATTCGAAATAATTAAATGTCAAAATAAAATTAAATAAAGTATTGAAAACATTTGATTTGAACTAAAAATTGTATTACTAAAAGTTTTCTTTTTTTTCAGATCTTTTTAATACTTTATAACGTAGATGAAAAAATGTTTATGATTTAACAACATATTAATAACTCTATGTCAATATATAAAATATATTTATGAAAACATTCTTTTAAAATCACGCGCGAAAACTTAAATAACAAATATTAGTCTAAAATCTAGATTTCAGAGTGCAGACGATTTTTAGACATTAACGAAAGAATGTTAACTTTTCAAGCAAAATCTTAAATGATGCTTCTATATTGATATTTCAAGTGACGGCTAGGTTACATTTGTGTTATATTTAAGTTACGGTAGGGTATACTGTTAATTCGCAGTTAGGTTACAGACAGATTATAGTTACGGTACAAAAGTTTATGGTTAGGAATTTGTCCACAGAGTCAACATTACACATGCTTTGATTAAAAATTACACATTTGTTGAATGGTACTGAAATTATAATACTATATGCCAATCTTTTATCATCGCGTATCGATTTCATTCATGGTATAGTCGGATTTAAGACTGATATAATTAGTTTGAAATTCAAAATATCCCACTTGGGATTTCTATGCGAAAAAAAAAATAATTAGTTACGTGATTTAACAGTGATTTTTACGGGTAAATATCAACATTTTAACACGAAACTATCGCAGTCGTTGGATACATGTTCTCTACCGTGTTTCTCATTGCTCATTTTAAATATTTTTAGAGCTTAATATTAGTTGTTGTTTTTAAAACCGATTTTCACAAAGTCAACTGCGACGTATTTCAGACAATGCATTTCTGCATGCTTCCAGTTAATGATAAAATCATACAAATTTCAAGTTCGTTTAATATTGTTAATACGGACCCGAGCAACGCCGGGCGGGTCAGCTAGTTTAAAATATTTTAACTTGTGGCAATGCGTATTTGTACATTTAAGAGAAGAAATATCGAGGAAGAAAATTAAAAATATTTTAGTTAAAACATGCCTTTGAATATTTGTTTTTAAATTTTAACTGGTAATCACCACATTTTTTTATTTTTCTTCCTTTTTCAGAATAGAGATCTTTTACATATAACATGTTAAAAAAATTTCAGTATCTAGAACATTCATAACAAAACATATAAAAATATTCGAAAAATTTTAAATAAAAATCTATTTATGATTAGACTCTATTTCTTTTCGTCTACTCTATGATGTGTTTTACAAATACTTATCCACAGACATTGAATTTTCCTTGTAATAAGGTGTCCCTTGAATTTGTGATTTATTGATAATGTAGAATTTTTCTAAAATCTTTATAGAATCTTATTTTTAGAGTTTCGTTCATCTGAAATAAATCTTATTCGTCTCTGTCCTCTGTCTTTCCATCTGCAAAAGAATCAATACACATAAATTTTGAAATCAAAGACTTCCAATTTTGTGTACTTAGAGATGAAAACCCCGCGTCACACGACAGATCGTAAAATTTTGAAAAAAACTATTAATTTAAATAATGTATTTTATCACAATTTCATCCGTTCCAGGATAAGCGATTTGTGTCAAAACAATGTGCCCAATCTGAAGCTAATGCATATTTTTGGGGCTTTTAATATCGAACTATTGTATAAACTATATCAAAATATTAGAAGACCGTTCGGATTAGTGTATCGCTCTCGAAGGTAATGTGTTGGAGAATAAAATCCATCATCAGCATTTTTTTTTCATTGCCAGTCCTAGGATTTTTCACTCCCTCCCCCCCCCCCCCATGCAGAATTTAAATTAAAAAACTACCAAAGAATTTCTATGTATGGTAAAGTGCGTACTGCCAAAACAGATTGACAAAATTATTCCAAACAAAAATTTATTTAAATATTTTGAATCTTTAATTATCAAAACGAATTTTGAACCTCCAGATTGGCAAATTAACACCTGGATAGACAAAATAATTTAACAAAATATTGATAAAAAGTATGAAATTTGTTTGACACAAAGTTAGAACTAAACTTCTGATACAAACATTGATTTATTTTATAACTATTAAACAGAAAACGCATGAGATTATATATCGGAAACATATATGCTTGGGGTTTTTTTTTATGTTGAAACTAAATTAACAAAGTTTTCGAGTGTCATTGATCTAACTTTATATTTAAATAAACTAAATTACTTAAAGTCTGTTGATTAATGCTCTAGAAATGATTTGATTATCTTTATTTGGAATCTATATACTCCTGAAGCTGTTTTTAAACAAGTAACATAAAGTAATAAAAAATTCCAATCCGCTGAATTTTTTTCTTTCATTTTATGATAAGGATCCGTTAGTTTTCGGAAAACATTCAAACAAATATTGCCGCAGGGATTTTAGACGAATACATGTATGTAAAATAAGTATATTCATAAATTATACGCGACGAAAAAAGAATGAAAATTTATAATGTCAGCAAATATTTTAAAATCAAAGTTTAACAAAACTGCTCTCCAAGTCACATATTCTTAATTTTTATTAGTTGAAGTAATTTTAACTTATGGCAAAACGTACGTGTTCATTTAAGAGGAGAAATATCAAGGAAGAAAATTTAAATTATTTTAGTTAAAACATGCCTTTGAATATTTGTTTGAATATTTGGTTTTAAATTTGAGCTTGTAATAACCATATTTTTTATATTTATTTCTTTTACAGAATATAAATCTTTTATATATAACACTTCAAAAATAATTCCAAAATCTAGAGCATTCAAATAGAAACCAGAAAAAAATATTAGAAGAATTTTAAAAGTGTAAATATCTATTTTACACAAAATGGTTTAACAAAACTGCTCTCAAAGTGACATTTTTTAATTTTCATTGGTTAAAATATTTTAACTTGTGGTAAAACGTACGTGTTCATTTAAGAGGAAAAATGCCGAGAAAAAAAAAAGAAAATATTTTATACGAATCAAATAATTGCAACTGAGCAAAAAATTGCCCAGGCCGGGAATCGAACCCAGTTACTTAACTTACAGGGCCAATGCTTTATTTTTTAAGCTAACTGGGCACGACAACCATTGAGCATTTTTCTCTCAGATAACCTTATTGGTCCTAACATCTGGTCTGACCGCAATGAATAGACCGCAGGTAAAGGAACTCCACAGAATGATGGATACGTAAATAATTTGTTATTTTAACAATCAAACGACCAAAGGTGTATGAAGTTATACATCGAATTGAACCAAATATTTGTGTAAGGTTATGGCTATGGCTAGTTGGTCCTTTTTGAAGTTGAAAAACGTCTGCCTTAAGGCGATGTTGCAATAGCGATTTTTGTGCCATTTTCAATATTGTACAACCTACAAGTATATGAAGTTATGCGTAGAATTGAAGGAGATTCTTTTTGTGTAACTGTTTGGCTATGCTAGTAGGTCCGCCTTGAATTTGAAAAATATTCCGCTGGAAGGGGACACTATAACCACGATGTCTGCGCCATTTTTATTATTTTACCATTAAAAAGTGTATAAAGTTATGCATAGAAATGAATTGAAATTTTTATGTATGATTTTTTTGGGGTACGGCAAGTAAGTCCTCTCTAAATTTGAAAAATATCTGCTATTGTCATCGGCTCGTGCAGAGACGGAAACACGTTTTTACTTGATTAAGTAACTGAAGCAGAAACTTAAGATGAAAATCAAAGTTTGTATAGTATTGAATTAAAATTATGAAAACATTAACATGTCGTAACTATCTTTTTTAATATTAAAATGTACGTGTGATGTGTTTTGTATTACAATGTACGTGTGAAATAGAAGAAAGTTTTGAGATTGGCACATCCAACTAGTTATTCTTGGTATCTCCCCACATTTTTATCTTGTTGATCATCACTCACGATTTTGGCATAATTCCTTCGAACAATTAGATTTCCCTTTACATATGCCATCATCTAACATTTATAAAGACAACCTTTTTTAAAGCCTCTATAAGACAATCTATATTTCATTGCCCAGTTATGAAACGCGATAGATAATCATATATTAATAATTTTGGTATTACTCTCTAAAAAATTATATACAGTGCGATGAATCATTTTAATTTTCCCGAACTAATGTAAATATAGTATAAAGGATCAGTGATTGTTGAACAATTCGAAGACCTATATACATAAAAATATGCATAACGACCAAACGAAGAAGCTATTTTTTTTATCTCGCTTAAATTAGGTTATGAGTCGTATTTAAAATATCTAATCTCAAAATCACGTCAAAGATGGGAGATTATTTTAGATTATAATCGAACTTGAAGGAGATTTATATAATATTACAGGGAACAACATCGCAGGCACTCAATGCACAGGGATCGAAAGTGGAAGAATATCCATTTAATTCTTTTCACTCGAAATTATTTTAATTCTAATTTTATTTTATACAGGATGAGTCATAAATATCGAAACAATAGGCTATTTGCTTAAATATTGCCCATAGACCCATACTTCCAATTGCAAAATATCATTAAAAAAGGTGAAAGTTTTGACAAGATAAGTTGCAACTCCATGAGGGGCCTATTTGAAAAATTACGAAAATTAAATTTTTATATGGCCCCCGTAGGGCAAAATTCCCAGTTATCAAATTATTCCTCATTCATTCCTAAATTGAAGAAAAAAATTTCATCTCCATATCTTAAAATCCCACGGAGATATTCGAATTCAAATTTCGTGACTTACACCACTTAACCATGCCTGTAAACGAAGAGTTTTTGATTCAATTTGAAAGCAAGTAAGGGGTCGTCCACAAATTGTCCCTTATTAAATTTCAATTTAAGCCAATGTCTCTTATTTGGACACAAAAAAGCAGCGTATTGATTTAAAGGTAATCTTTTTTTTTTTTTTTTTTTTTTTTTTTTCAAAATGTGTTGGTAGTCTGCACTGGAGTATGCATGGATCAAAATATCTAGGTCCGGTCCCAAACCGACCCATAGGGGAAAAGCTCGGTCCAGTATAGAAAAAAGTTAAAATCATAACCCGAACCAACCTAGAAAAAAATTTTAAATCATTGCCCTGCTCAGCCGTGCATTTCTACATAGATTCGGTGTGGTTAAAAATTGTCTCATTTGAGACGTTCTGACCAAAAATACTTATTATAGCTTTTCGCTTTCCATATTTATGCTTTTTATTATTAAAGAATCGCCAAAGGCTGTGATATATTTATTTTATCAATGAATCTCTATTTATATGTAACTGTTTCACTTTTTTATATCTTTCATATTTCAATATCGTTAATCTGTATTCGATGCATTAGAGATTTTGAAAAATGTTATACAGTAAAAACTTTTAAGATGGAATCACATAGGAAAGAAAAAATACGTTATAGACAAGTACCCTATTTAGGAGGTGTCTGAGAGTAGTTTATTTTTTCTGAGGTATTATTATATTTATTTTGCATGGATCAACAAATTTTCAGTTTAAGATAGGATTCAGTCATAGAGAGATTTTTCTTCACTGGATTTATTGTATTTAAATTGCTTTTGAAAATGCTATTCTTAAAAACAAATTAATTTTTTAAAAAAATTGTAAAATAAAAGTTATTTCAAAATCGATGTGTTTTTCGTAAAAATTTTGATTGAGCCAAATTTTACTTACTTTATGCACGTATTAGGTCAGTCAGAGACAGTGATTTTAATACAGATTGTGTCGAGACGGGATTGAAAATTTCGTCCAGTGCAGAACTAGGAAAAAGGAAGCAGTGTCCTCCTGTATGAAAAATACGTTAGGCTCGGCCAGGTGAGACTTCACAAAAAAAAAGCAAAATATCCTGGCCCGGCCGGGGCCCAGAATACAAATTTTTTAATAGCCTCTCCAGGACGATAAAAAACTTGAAATTGTGAGAGCTAAATTTATAAAAAAGATTTAATCCGCATCTTAGAAAAAGCATCGTTTTAAAAATCTGACGAGCATTTAAACTGTACAGTAAGGAGACTGAAATGAGAAAAGTTAAACTCGATCGGATGTTTAAGCTGAAAAAAGGAGTTACCTTACACTTTCAATTTTTTAAAAATCTTTAAACATTTTATTAAGAACAAACTTTATTTAAAATTTTTAATTCGTTTTTCTGCATGAAAAGTTTTTTCCCGCTATTTCTCGTCTGTAAATCATTAAAGGTCTACAAATACTGAAGAAAAATAAAAAGAATGATGCCCAGTTAAACTGATGGCATAGAGCTCATAGGCTATGCAGACTAATTGTATATTACAGCCTTATATAGTAATGCCTTTCGAAAAAAAGGAAGGAAGTACCCCCCCCCCCACATTTCCTTTCTTTATACTTAATCATTTAAGCCCCAAAACTAATCCTTGAATCGCCTTATCATATAATAAACCTGTATCCAAAATTCAAAGCAAGTCGAATAATTCTGCATAAAAACCCATTTATGTAATTTCAGAAACGTTGTCCCCCGTTTCCTCTTTTCTTATTAACCATTAAACTTCCAAAACTGTTCAGAAATTCAACTAATCAGAAAGAACTTACATCCAAAATTTAAAGGAAATCGGACAACTCTATAAAACTCAATTTAGCTAACTTAAGGGGGAGGTAATCGCCCCTACCCCCCCCCCTTTATAATTAATAAAAGAACACCACAACAAATGAGCGAAGCTTCTTATTATTATGAACCTGTATCCAAAAATTGGAACAAATCGGTTAATTCTGCATGAAAAACCATTTACATGAATTATGAGGGGTAGTTTCTCCTATCCTCTTTTTATACTTATCTAGTGAATTCCAAAAACAAATCAGAGAACACCTTTTCAGAATAAACCTATATACAAAATTTGAAGCAAATTGGTAAATTTTGCATGAAAAACCTAAATTAAGACGGGGGATTACCCTCCCCCTCCATTCTCCCTCTTTAAACTTATACAATGAACACCCCATACTCATCTCGGAGACACCTCATTAGAATGATCATACATCTAAGATTTGAACGAAATCTACTAATTCTGCATGAAAAACCCATTTATATAAATTAAGGGGAGGGGCAATAGCCCCCGTTCTTCTTCTTATACTTATCGAATGATCTCTCAAAATTAATCAGGGAAGCGTCTTATCATAATAAGCCTATATCCAAAATTTCATGTAAATCGGATATTTTTATCATGAGTTATCGCGTTACGTACTAACGTATGCACGTACATACATACAGAACAGGCGGGCACATGAGCTCTCAGGCTTTGATAGTCTGTGAGCTAAAAAGTGCAAAAACATTAAATATGTCATTTTTGATTATTTTACATTAATTTTGTTTCGGTATATTTGAAAAAATATTTACTTTCAAAAATATGATTTTTTTTAAATATCATTTTTTAAATAAACATTTTTTATAATTTTAAAATTATTATTGAAAAAAAAACCCTGGAACAAAACTATGATTAGATGTTCATCTTTAATGAAATGGAAAGAAATTAAAATCCGATAAGTAATGTTTCGAGTTATAACGTTTTTTATTTATCCCATTTAAATTAGTACTAATCATTTAAAATTTTTATAAATTTTATGAGAAATTTTTGGATGTGATTTTCTTAGCAAATTATATGACTAACCATCACGAAAAAAGAAAAAATAATCGAAATTCTAATTCAAAAGATATATATTTTTTACATGTTTCCTAGAATTGTTAAAGTAACATTGTTTCTTGAATTGCGCGCATTTCAATTTGTGTCTAATCCCTTAAAACCTAATGAATTATTTAAACGGCTATAACTCTACGAGTTTTGAAGATATGAAGATGCAATTTTTGTGACTAATTCAAAACTGGTTAAGGAAAGTTTTCCTAATTGGAATTTTTATCCTACGGGGGCGTATAAAAATTTAATTTTTGTAATTTTTCAAATAGACCCCTCTTGGAGTTGCAACTTATCTTATCAAAAAATTTACCCTTTTTCAATGAATTTTTACAATAGGTTGTATGGGTCTAGGGGCAATATTTAAGGAAATACCCTATTGTTTCCATATTTATGACTCACCCTGTATAAAGTTTCTTCCACAACTTTTCGAACAATTCTGTGAAAGTATCTGAGGTCCATGCTTTATTATGCACTATATTTTATTATACTATTGTAATTGAAGTGTACTATAATTGTGAATGGAGATGCTGTGATACTTTTGTTGATGTGCTATAAAATGGATCAAAAAACACTTTGATACACTCATACATGTCTAATTTTTAATAATTGTATAGCACCAAAAAATGATGATTAAAAAGTCTAGGCTTTTCTTGAAATGTTTCATATCGACTACGTTTAAAACTGTACGAGTTACTTTTACACATGTTATTACAAGCATTTTTATCTAAAATTACATCAAATATAGTCCCTTGACAGTTCAGAGAAAATATATCAATAATTCAACGTAAGATGATAATTTTTCGTCTAATTAATTTCTTTTACACTTGAGGGCTAATTAATTATGCCATAAAAACAAGGTTTATTTACATTAAGTATGCTTATTGAATAGCAATTTATTAAAAAAAGTAAAATTAAAAATTTGAATATTTAATAACATTTTAAGCATCCTTATTTAAGAGATAAAAGATCATAATATTTTGTGATTTTTTTCGCGGCTCTCTGTGAAGTTTATTTAAGTAAGTAGTTCAAAGGTTTACTTTACCCTCTGGCTATGACAGCATACATGAAAGATCTTTAAACTGGATTTTGCTTTAAAATTAATTGGGAATCTCAACAGAAAGTAAATATTTTTAAATTTCTGCAGAAGAAAAATTTAGTATTTCTATTCATTAGAACCATTACGTACGTTTTTTTTAATACCTATTACGTATTAAAAAAAAAAAAAAAAGAAAAAGAATAGAATACTTAATAAAGCGAAATAAGATATTGCATTTGATAATATAATAGTGAGATATATCGATAAAAATCTTATCACAAATAATCCTTAAAGCATGCTATCAAAATAGAAGATTTATTTGTATTAGAAGATAGATTTGTATCTTAACGCATATTTGTTAGTCAGGAAGAAAAAAATAATTGAAAACTAGTAAACTTGAATGCAGGATTCATCCTCCTCAGAGAATGAGTGCTAAAATGTTCGTAAAGTTATAAATTACAAGATTAAAATGATATAACATATCAAATATATCAAATCCTTTAATTCACTTTATTTTCATAAATAAAACCATAATAAAATAATCAAATTATTCGAATTACTTATTGTAAATAAAAACATCTTTAAGTAATTTTAGTATTTTATTATGGTTTTAGTTATAAATTACAATAATACACTTTGTATAAATCACCATTAAACGGAAATAACAAATCAGGATGCGTTTCGAGCTACAACAATAACAGGCCCTCATTAGCTGAACCAACACGTATCCGAAAGGGGACAGACTTATCCTTACGGATACATGTTTGTTCAGCTGATGACGAGCTGTTATTGTTGAAGCTCGGAACGCGTCCTGATTTGTTATTTCCGTTTAACGATGATTTATACAAAACGTATTATTGTAATTAATAATTATCACCAGTTTTATCGGTGTTATTTCATCGTAAAGTTATATTTGCCTTATTTAATAATTTTAAAAAAAATCTGACTTCTGTATGTTTATCACTGACTAAATTATGATATTAAAACCACTATGAATCTACCAAGGCTGAATTTTCTATTTATGTTATGTGTTTTGCATCTATAACAAATTTTTTCACTTCTGTTTTTATATGTTTTTTAGTGCTTTATTTTTTAAAGTGAGTAATTCGACGGTTTACTTTACACTCTGGCTAGGTCAGCTACATGAAAGATCTTTAAATTTGATTTTGCTTTAAAATTAACTGGGAATCTCAACAAAAAATAAATATTTTTTAAATTTCTGCAGAAAAAAAATATTGTATTTCTCTTCATTATAACCATTTATTCTATTACGTATTCCAAGAAGAAACACTTAATAAAGTGAAATAAGATATTTCCTTTGATAATTGTGGAATAAATACGATAACAATCTTATCACAAATAATCCTTAACACATGTTGTCAAAATAAGAAGAATTAGAAACTTTTCTGGTGAATTAATGCCTTAAAGATAGATTTGTATCTTAACGCATATTTCTTAGTCAAAAAGACAGAATTAGTTGAAAACTAGTAAACTTGAATATACAGAATTTGAATTCCCCAGGGAACACTGTTAAAAATAAAGGTGACAAACCGGTGCCATTTGGGACCCGGAGGTGAAAAGGCGGTGCCATTTGGAACCCTAGGGTGTCATAGGAGCTTGAATATGCGGTTGGGGTGACGACAGATCTGTTACTGGATGATGGGAGCTAAATAAGGTGCCATGCACTTCGTAACCACCTCATCGGGTGACTGGCAACTTGCGCATGCGCTATGACGCGTGTCTTTCTGCTTTCGGTGTCGGCAAGAAAAGTTTACGGGTGTGAGCAAATCAAAACATGTGTGTAAATTGGCGATATTAATTGAGAACTAACCACTGAGCTACAATGAAACAACGAGGACTTAACGATCCGATTTGAGCGACCAGTGAACAGGGCAAAGTCTGATTAAAGGTAAGATTTAACTTTATTTTATTTTATTTTATTGTTACGTTAATTTATCGTACATCCCTATAAGTAATGTCATAAAAAAACAGTAAATTAGATTTTTTTGTTAGTATGATTGATTGTTAAGTTTATTATGTGAAGCTACAAGCTACACTCTCACCAAAATACCCGCTTGCTAATGTTAAACCTATGAGGTAGTTATTTTACAATTTCTCGTTTACATGTCAATATGTTTAAATGATTTATCGAGGCCTTAGCTACCGAGGAGCAATTGGAGCAAACTGCTCTAGGCACGGGAATCCTAAGGGCGCACAGTTAGAAAGAGCGAAATGAAAGATTGTAAAAATATTTACATATTTTTTCATTCCAAATCAGTTATTATAGACGAATCTTGTTGCAATCGGAATATTCTATGACCATTTTACCTTGTGTTTAAAATCAACTGTTTAGATTTAACCCTTAACTGCTGTTAGTGGTCTCAGACACCGTGAGTTTTTCAAGTTTCACAGTTTAACTTGTAATTTTTAGTTTAACTATAGACACTGGTCAATTTTTTTTAGTTTGGAGTCTTATTACTACCTCTAAATACTTTTGAATAGTTGAATTTGATTTATAATAATCTTGTACATAAAGTTTAATACATTAATAGTATTCTGAGAATTAATGTAACATTTTATTCATCTTCAGATTAAATGGTCTGACAGACAGCTCACAGTAGTTATGTAACAATTTTTGTCAGAGCAGTTAAGGTTAAAATATCTTTTTCCGTCTATATACAGTTAAAAGCAATTAATTTTATTCGCGAAGTTTTAATTTTAACCTTTACACGGGATCTCGGACAGCATCTGGCCGGCTTTGCATATATTGTCGGATAGATGCTATCCGAACCCCTCCTGTAAAGGCTAATTCACACCATATTGCAGCCTCGCGTAATTTCTCTAATATTGTTTCAGTATACCTGATTTGTCTTTATTTGAGAGGGGGGGGGGTAACTTTTTCATTTAAGACAATTGAATACTTGCAAATCTTAAAGTAATCAAAACTTATTTACAGGGTTTTCATTATTAATATTTTCCTTATTAACCACCATTATTTCCAAAATAATCTTCATAATAAGATTAGATCGGGAGGCGGTAGCACGGACAATCATTTAATCTCATTTAAGGACAAAAATCACGGATAAAACCTCGATTTGCATATTAAAACGTTATTAATCAGCCAAGTCATACCTTGGTGGGAAATGCCTAAAAACCCGAATTTAGCGGTATCTTGGGTTTACCATTACGTTTTCTTACTCCTAATTCTTCATATTTTCATTCTTTTAATTTCATTTTCTTTCAAGAGGTGAGAAAATGTTAGAGTATTGAATTGAATAAACCTTATGATCTGATTATCGGCTATGCAGATTTACACCCATTTTTTTTTCGAAAGTATTCTTTCGCATTAAACCTTATTTAGTAGCAGAATTTTATGGTTAAATAAAATAAAATATTTTTTTTTCAATAATAGTAATTTAAGTTTGATTAGACCGCAATCAGTCCCGCCCCCCCCCCTTTCTCAATCATCAACATCATCCGATATGACAAATTTGTAGTCATGAACATTCAAATTATAAAAGGAAAACAATCTGTATTTACTCCACTGAACTTTCAGAATAGTTTACAGAAATAGTGTGTGTTCAAAAAATATAACAATGAATAAAAACTTATATCGTAATTTTACACAAATGTGAAAATTTTCCGCAGATGATGAAGATCTCGTGTTTTAAAGGCGATTTTTGCACTGTCATTTATAAATCTTAAACATTTTTCTAATGACATAATTTTTAACAATTTTTCATTCCACCCGTTCTGAAACAAGACCAATAAACAGGATTGGCTTTTTACCGGTAAAAACCTGGGGAGAAGGTGGTAAAAACCTAAGGATATACAATAAACTGTTAGCCCTTAAACTGTATTTTAAAACTATTGATAAAAATTCTATTTTCATGTAATTGGTGTATTAATATATAATATCTATATAGGGGAGAGTGGGGTGGTGTGGGACTTTTTTTTACAAAAGTAAGAATTATATATATATATATATATATATATATATATACAAAAAGAAAAAAATAAATTTATAGCATGCAAGGTAAAACACTTTTTAATCCCCCTGAACAATATAGAAACATAACGTGCAAATACTATTTTATTTTAAAAAGAAAGTAAGTTTCAAAATGTGTCTCATATCTCCTCATTAAGAGTTATGGGACAGCAATAATAAAAAAAAAGCTATAAGGCACAAAATAACCTATAGTGTCGGTAAAATAAACAATCAAACAAAGGTTGTAAGTTGATAATGTATATGCCACAATATAAGCTTCCAGTATCTTCATGACTGGAATGAAAATTCAGGATTCTCTGTCATAGGTGTCATTAAGGCCCCACTCTAGGCTCAAAATGTAAAGATGATAATGTAAAAGTTTGTAGGAGCGTTCTTTTGAAATACCTAACTCAAATTTTAATATTTTTACATGATTATTTTGAACAAGACAGCTGAGGATGATCCATAACCGGCCTAGTTTTTATTTTTTCGATTTTGCTTTTATATTTTTTGTTTAACGATAGTTTAAATTTCAGAATCGGTTTAAACCAATTTCTTAAGTTAAAGTAATTTTAAAAAAAAATCTGAAACCAAAACTGAAAAAGTAAAAACTACGCCGGTTGCGGATTGCCCTCAGTAATCTTGTGCAAAACAATCACGTAAAAATATTAAAATTTCGGCGAAATATTTGAAAAGAACGCCCCATAGACTTTGCATTATCATCCGGGTCTTTTTCTGTGCCTAGCGTTGCGCCTTAAAAAATTATCAATTTATTTACATTTTGAAGTATGAATGCATATATTATCAATGTTATAATTAATATATTATCCTCTAAAAAATTTGCATATTAGCAATTCGCATTATTATTAATTAAAAAAAGGAACTGGGCGCGTCCCATTCATCCCTTTTCTGGCATGTCCCATTCCTCGCCACTTCCTTGTTTGTGTTAAACTTCTTGTTCAAACAAAAATGCTGCTTTAGGCTTAGTTTAAATTATGAATAAAATACAGTATAATGTTCCATAAATAGGGAAACAATTACATTTATACATAAACAAGCCTTTAATATATTGAGAGCAAATAAATCAAATTTAAATTGGATTTTTGAAATATTTTTTTCTTTCATACATTTGCAAGTCTATGTATATCAATTTTTTTTTTGTAAACTGAAGAATGGATTATCATCGCTTCATCTTGTATGCGATCGATGAAATGTTTAGAATAATGCACAAAGAGAAAAACCTACAGTCCCATTCCACCCGACTTTCCCCCATATAGCAAAAGGGGAAATAAAGAATTAGCCAGTTCCCTAAAGCTCCTGATATACACTATATGGCCAGAGATGACCGTCCACTTGCGATTTTAGACATTTTGTTAAATATCTAGAAAAATGTATGAGGAATTATCCTGAAAATCTTAGTGCATAAATATAATACACTACCTGACCATTGATTATCGTCCACTTGCGATTTTAGACATTTTGCAAAATATCTAGAAAAATACATGAGAAATCCTGAAACTCTCAGTGTATAAACAATGTAGTACAGGTCATCAATTTCCGTGAAGATTTTTTCCAGAAACTTCATAGGGGACCGCCAACAAATTAAAAAATGTATGGCTATCTTTTGGATAAACCTGTCAAAACGAATGCATCAAAAGCGCTCAAACTGTAGATTGTGATTAAGTGGCCTATTGTTATAAACTGTGTTCATTTTTATGTCGATAGCATGTATACTCGTAGAGAAATGAAGGTTTTTATAAAAATACTCCCAAATTTTTCCGAGATTTTTGCTTATAATTTGCAGAGTTCTTAATATAAAATAATATTTTCTGAAAATGAGACAAACAACATTGCACATAATACCCTGTAATCAGAATTAAAAAATAATAAAAACTGTATGAAAAATGAGTAGGTTTACTAAATAATTTTTCACTGCGAATGC
Organism: Maratus speculifer; assembly: GCA_964019185.1. NCBI lineage: Eukaryota > Metazoa > Arthropoda > Arachnida > Araneae > Salticidae > Maratus > Maratus speculifer. The sequence continues at coordinate 335,635,265 of OZ025292.1, forward strand.
GTGAACGATATCAAAACTTCATTTGCATATTATGTTAGCTAAATGTATAGAGCAACTTTTGTGAAAGTTGCAAAATCATAGCTTGAAAATTCTGAAAATAATCGTCAATAGAATCACTTAAAAATCCGTTATTTCCAAAATGAAGCAAAAAATAAGGGTTGTATCCATATATTCATTGATTAGTGTCAATATAGAATACACAATACGGAACTTACTAGTACATTTGGATACAATCCCTCATTTTTTTTTGCTTCAGTTTGGGAACAATGGATTTTCAACTTATTATATTGACGATTATTTTTAGAATTTTCAAGCTATGATTTTGCGACTTTCACAAAAGTTGCTCTATAAATTTAGCTAACATATATGCAAATGAAATTTTAATATCGTTGACGCATGCGCAGTGAAAAATTATTTGGTAAACCTACTCATCTTTCATACAATTTTTATTATTTTTTAATTTTGATTACAGGGTATTATGTGCAATGTTGTTTGTCAGATTTTCAGAAAATATCATTATTTTATATTAAGAACTCAGCAAATTATAAGCAAAAATCTTGGGAAAATTTGGGAGTATTTTTATAAAAACCTTAATTTCTCTACAAGAATACATGCTATCGACATAAAAATGAACACAGTTTATAATAATAATCCACTTAATCACAATTTACGGTTTGAGCGCTTCTGTTGCATTAGTTTTGACAGGGTTATCCAAACGATATTCATTATTTTTTAATTTGTTGACGGTCTCCTATAAGGTTTCTGGAAAAAATCTTCACGGAAATATATGACCTGTACTATTATGTGTATACACTGAGAGTTTCAGGATAATTCCTCATGTATTTTTCTAGGTATTTAACAAAATGTCTAAAATCTCAAGTGGACGATAATCAATGGCCAGGTAGTGTAGTACAAGTCATATATTTCCCTGAAGGTTTTATTCCGAAACTCCAATAGGGGACCGTCAACAAATTAAAAAAGAATGAATACCTTTTGGATATCTTTTGGATAACCCTGTCAAAACTAATATAGCATTTTTATGTCGATAGCATGTGTACTCGTAGAAAAATTAAGGTTTTCTACGAGTCCGAAAAACAGTCTCAAATTTACCCAAGATTTTTGCTTATAATTTGAAGAGTTCTTAATGTAAAGTAAAATTCTTTTCAGAAAATGTGACAAACAACATTGCACACAATATCCTGTAATCAGAATTAAAAAATAATAAAAATTGTTCGAATATTGAGTAGGTTTACTAAATAATTTTTCACTGCGCATGCGTCAAAGATATCAAAATTTCATTTGCATATTATGTTAGCCAAATGTATAGAGCAACTTTTGTGAAAGTCGCAAAATCACATCTTGAACATTTTAAAAATAATCGTCAATAGAATACGTTGAAAATTCGTTATTCCCAAAATGAAGGAAAAACACGAGGGGTTGTATCCATATATTCATTGATTAGTGTCAATATAGGATACATAATAGGAGCGTACTAATAAATTTGAATAAAATTCCTCATTTTTATTATTATTATTACTGGTATGGAATACTTGTACATGTTAGGGACATTCGTTGCTAATCTGGAATAGACACTTTGTTGCAAGATATGTTTTGTAAATATGGTTAATAATGTAAAACATTTGTAACTCTTAATGATAATACAGGAAAAGAATATCTGAATGACAAGTATGAGTTGGTCATGTCATTTTCTCGTGCTGTCCGAAAATAGGCAATAAAGAGGAAAGTGCCCAGTTAAACTGATGGCATTGAGCTCGCAGGCTATACATACAACTGTATATTATACTCTTATTTCAAAGAATAATGCCCTTCCAAAAATAAAAGAAATCAACTGTAAGTTATTGGACAGTGGATTAACTGCCATCCCTCTTTATACTTAACCATTGAGCCCCTAAAACTAATCAGGGAAGTGCCTTATCAGAGTGAACCTATTAATAAAATTTGAAGAAAAAGTGATAATTCTGCATATTTATATAAATTAAGGAAAGTAGCACTCTCTTCTCCCCCCCCCTTCATATTTAACCAATGAACCTCCAATGCTAATCAGTGAAGAACCTTATCAGAATGAAACTACATATAAAATTTGAAGCAAATCGGATATTTATATAAAGAGTTATCACGTTACATACAGAACCTGTGGGCACATTAGCTGTCAGGCTTTGATAGCCTTGTGAGCTATAATTTAAATTTTATTTAAATTTTATTCTTTCTTTTTTTGTTTATCTACCATTTTTGCTGTACTTTGATGATACATTTTAATTGGACTGTCTTCTTGTGTGTTTTCCTTAATGTGTTATTATTATTATTTCAGATAGTGAACTTACACTTATAGTACTTACATTACCATCCTTGATACAAGAAAAGTTTCCGACTCTTTATCATGAAGAAGGTGCAGAAATTTCTGTGTTTTTACCTGTTACTGTGCTCCGCAACTCAAGCAACTTGTTAAATTACTCATGCTATGTATTAATTTTATATAAACAGTTAATTACAAAAACTGATAATTTTATAAGCTTAGTTACTTTGTGGTATGCATTATTTTGGTTGTTTAACGTTAACTATAGCAAAAGCCAATTTAAATTTTTATCATTTTTATTAGATACTTATGTCTTCAAAATTTTCTCAGTGGCATCAGTTCCACATAGTGTTACGTCTTTGTTTAATAATATTTAATACATTCTTGGTGTTTACAATAAAAAGATTATTTGAACTAAAAGGTTGTTTTTTTAATTCAGTGTTTTATTCCTTTCATTATAATTACCCTTTGGATTAAAATTTCAGATGCAATAAGTCAAAATACAAAAACAATTTGGCAGAAAGTGTTTTGATGTGGATACAGCACTAGAAATCAGCAGTCGTTAGTCGTCAAATGAAACTAAATTATAGAAAAATTATTCCTAGTCGTCAAATCTTGATAGCTAGCTTTCTTTAATTTTTTTTAGCAAATACTTTCATTTGTATTTTAGCATACATCCCCCCCTCAGTACCATGACATCAGCACGTGTCTTAAGAATTTTGAACCTGTCAATAACCTCTAAGTTAACTTCGCTTTCACCAATGACTAATAAAACTGTTCCTTGGATATTACACTCCTGTAAACAAGATTTTCTTTTATTATGAGATATTTCTGCATCCTTATATGTTCCTAAAATAAGAAACTATATTAAAATTGTTTTAAAATTTTTGTATTCCCTTTCTCAAACAAACAAAAAAAATATGTGTGATTTGGAAATGTTTTAAATGCCACACCATAATTGGCAACCAAAGATTCATTTATTTGCTAACTTTTTATTTTCTGATGTACTGTTACTCTCAGATTTTTTAAAAATTAGCTTATCTCTAGTTATATCTATAGCTCATATTTTCTCTCTGTGGACATATTTGCTTGATTATCTGTTTTGTATGCATATTAGCTTTATAAAAAGAATAAGTTTTTCCAGAATCCAAATATTGTAGTTTAATCAGTTTTCATACTTATGGAAAGTCAGTTTTTATTTTGTTTAGTAAGAAAAAGGTGTTTAATATATAAAGTTTCCTCCCCACTTCCCTTCAATACATTAAAATTAAATATGCAATGCAATATTATTACTATTAACATGGCTGTGAAAAGAAATAAGAAAATATGAAATGCAGTTGGCACATCGAAAAAAAATTGTAGGCATTATTTTGACACCTTACATACAGTTCTTAATTTCTAATCCTGTGTGGATATATGCTATAAAATATGGATTTGCATAAGTTCACTATAAAGGTAAGTTCTACATATATTGTAAAAATGATTTTTTTTTTTTACTCAATTTCATCTGTGATTTTACCACAACCATAAAATGAACTTATTTTCTATAACTCATTTCATAGCTTGATGGCTAACTTTCTGAAAGAATTTTAAAGAATATGAAGTATTCTTACTAATTTAAAAGTTACACAACATTTATTACATATTCTTTTCTAATTTGTGTTTTACATTTTTTTAATTAGATACAGCAGGGTAGCTGAAAAAATATGTGTGCGTTGTTTGACATTGATATTTCACAACTAAAATCTGAGAAATGCCTATTTTAAAATTTTGTAGCATTTCTTCTATTATATGAAAATCTTAATCCTCCGAAAAGTTCACAACAGTTAAAATGATCAGCAACTAATATGTTTAACGAAGTGTTCGCCTCATGGAAGCAAAATAATTTTAATGGAACTTCCAGCAGTATTGGGGCCTTCACATGGAGCAAAAACAACATTGACCTTCAACACCCATCTGCGTGGATATTTAATAACAGGTGTATTGCCTTCGAACAATCAGATCTTAACTCACTTGACTTCTGTAGAAAAGCTAGAAATAGAAAATCCCCAGTTTGCATTGTATGTGATGCGAAATTATCAAGGCATAGAATGATTTAAATCAGAATTATCTGCAGCGGACTGTCAATTCTGTGATCTTTCGTTTTCAAACTTGTGTAAAAAATAAATATCAAGCCAGTGAACAATTTGTTAAAATATTGTTATTTCTTTTATTTTTTTTATTATTAAATTATGGCATATATTTTACAGGATATAGCATTTTTCTGTGTCCCCATACTTTTCAGTTGCCCTGTATATAAAATAATGAAAATACATGTCAAGCAATATAGTATGTGTCAAAAAAGATGGTTACGAATTACTTCTGAAACTATAAGAAAATTATAAAAATATTCATATGAAGATAGATAATTCAATTTGTACTTTCTCTTATTTTGGAGTCAAAAAACATAAAATTTTTATAATGTTCCTGCATCTAAAAATGCCCAGTCACAAAAATAGTTACTGGCCCTTTCTTAAACATACCCAAAAATTTTGATCCAAACATATGAGTTAGAGACAGTCAAAATCATTATTTATTTCATTTTACAAAAACTTCAAAACATAAAATTGAAAATCAGGCTTCAAATTGCATGGCAAAGTCACAATATTTGCCTCTAACTCAGTGATTTTTAGAGGCAGAAAAGAGGTGTAGAGGTTCTGTAAATTTTTCGATTTATTCTAACAAAACCTTTTGGGTATGACTAACAATGCAATAGTGATGACTTATGATTGGTGATTTTGAAATGCAAAGACTGTATAAAATATTAAAATTTTGGATTTTTCTTAAAATACTCTCCATGTAAATGAAAGTACAATTTGAATTCTCTGCCTTTCTATGATTATTTTTGTAGTTCATATTATCCCTCTCTGAGTTACAAAAATATGCTACAATTTTTCTTTGGACACCTGATAATGAGTTTAAAAATATAATATTCCATAAATCTAAAAGAAAAAAAAAAGGCTCAAAATATAGACTGATCATGATAATTTTCTCTGCAGAATTCAATTTAAAAATGGGTAAACACTTTGTATTTCATGATTCAAACCAATACAATTTCTTGACAAGCAGGGGGGGAGGGGGGTTGCAACTGTGGGCCATAGATTGTGAGTGCTATTTCTTGTAGGATGCCACAGGGCACACTGGATTATGCGTTTCATCCGTTCACCCTCTGGGGCACCCTGGATAAGTGGTATCATTATTCTCCCCTGAGATGCCATTCTTTCACCCCTTAAGGTACCCTGGATGAGGGGTGCCATTACCCTCCCCTCAGATGCAATCCTTTCACCCTCTGGGGCACCCTGGATAAGGGGTGCCATTACTCTCCCCTGAGGCGCCATATTTTCACCCCCTGGGGCACCCTGGTAAAGGGGTGCCATTACTCTCCCCTGAGATGCCATCCTTTCACCTCCAGGGGCACCCAGGATAAGGGGTGAGATTATTCTCCCCTGTGGTGCCATCGTTTCACCCTCTCGAACACTGTGGATAAGGGGTGCCATTATTCTTCCCTGAGGTGCCGTCCTTTCACCCCCTGAAACACCCTGGATTAGGGGTGCCATCCTTTCACCCTAGTTAAGGGTGCCATTTTAGCTCCTCTAGGGGTGTCACCAGTGAGACAAGCCTTTCACCCCTAAAAGGTGCAATGTGTCACCATTAGTTTTAACAGTGAATGAATGCCGAAATTTTCCTAAAATTATTTGCCTTATTTAATATTTTTAAAAATTCTGACTTTAAGTATGTTTACCACTGACGAAAATTATGGTAATAAAACTACTAAAAATGTATGAACCTACTAAGGCTGAATTTTCGATTGTGATATGCGTTTTCCATCTATAACAAGTTTTAGCACACTATGTTGCTAATAAAGAGACCTATAAAAGATTATATACAAGGATGGACAAACGTATTCGAGTCCCTTTTCGACGGCTAGCTATTAAAATCTAATTTCTCATTTTTAAACTGTGAAGTAGCATCGAAATAGTCTGGGAGTGTTGTAAAATGTTTCAGAATCTACGCTTGACAAGTGATATTTAATTCTTGTTTATTTGGGGATTATGGGATACTTATTAATGGAATTGTTTAGTTTTTAAAAGTTAAAATTTTAGATTTATTTAAAAAAAAATAAAATTATATTCATGACTGTCTCAAACAATGTAAAAAAAATACAAATGTAAATCAATCATTTTTTAATAACATTGCCTATTTCAAACACCTTGAAATATAAAAATAATAATTATTAATTTTTAAATGCTGCTATTCGAATACTACAACGATGAACATATAAACAGTACCTTTTATAAAATGAAGAACATTGAATTTGAGAAAATTCAAATGTAATCAGTATAATTAGAAAAAAAAGTTAAAGATAAATAAATAAATAAATAATAAATGCTAAAAAAATTACAGTTCCTAAGCTTAATAAAAAGTACAAAACAAAAAATGTTGATAAAATTACTTTTAACTTATCCATCATGCGTAATATTGAGTAAGTCTTGCATTCGTTTTAAAAATCGAAAAAAAAAAAAATAAGACGGATTGCCACTGATTCTGAGCTGCAAAAATAGTTCATCGTTTTCGGGATCAGGATTAAGTTTGACGTAGAATGGAATTTTTTGATTTTGGTCCGGTGTAGCTCGACCTGCACAGATCTTTTTTGCATTCCCTTTCCGTTCGTAATTACATAAATAAGAGGCGCATATAGTCGTGGTTCAGTGATGGTTCAGAACAAAAACTAGTCAATCGAATCGTTTGAAATTTTAAATATACGTATGCTACATAATTTTGCCGACTCATTTCAAATTTTATGAAAATCGGATGTATAGTTTAATTACAAAGGCAATTGAAAGTATTCCAGGCAAATGTAAAAAATAGTTTCAAGTGCATTTTAGTGATATCACACGCATTCGAACATAATGAAATCGATACGCATCTATGAACTACATACTAAAATATATATTCTGTACAATCTGTGGTGCAAAGAACATTTGTTATTAATTTACAGGGCCAAACAAATGTTTTCCAGTACATAATCGTATAGGGGAAAACATTGTTTGGCGTGCGTCTAAATTTTATTAAATTATTTTACATTTTATGAAATTGATACACGTTGCTGAGGTTTACTTCAAATTACTTCCTGAATAATGGAAGACAATTTGCATTTACAAGGATATACAAAAGGTTCCGGATATTATACTGTACGTGAAGTATTCTATACTACTATTACATCAAGATCTGAATATTTTTAAAACTTCACTGTAGTACTACAGCACCCAGCACCTTATTTCCTGCGCTTGATGTTCGATTTTCAACTTCTTCATCTTAAGTATATATGTTTTTGTCTTACCAACCCTTTAATTTCACATTTTTCCTGCAGAAAACGTTGTTCAGAAAAAATAAACAAATTTTGTTTGTCTTAAGACAAAAGAGTATTACAAGAATTGATGATTTGCATATGCTTTTGTATGCGTGGCTGTGAAGTGAAATTCATATGCATAACATCTGCATAGTGAGACGGATAACGACTGAAATGCATTTCAAGCATTTTCATTCTCATATCCGTTACATAAACTATTTTCACATGAATACACAAATATTAACAGAACATACTTGTCACTTTTATCTTTAAGTATATCAATAACGAAAGAAAATCACATTGAATAAAGTAGGACAAAGAGTTTCATTTTTTAAAAGTAATTAACAAGTAACATTTCTATTAAAATTATCATTACTGCTTTTAAGGGTGTATTTCGATTCAAACTGCTTGTTTTCCTATTTATTTTTTAATTCAATTTTGCTCTCAAACACATGAAACTTGCAGATTCTCTTATTTAGAAAGTGCACAAGGTGCCGAAAAGGTCAATTCTTTGATAAGTGTACAAAATATTGCAAAAAGAGCAATCAAAAACGGCAATTTGAACCGATTTTTACGAAGTGGGAGATAAGGGAACGATAAAAAGGGCCTTCCAGAGAAGTTAATAGCTTATAAATCAAATTCTAATGAATTGAGCGTAAAAAGACTTTACTCGGCACCTCATACGTCCCTTCAAGAATCCCCTCAGCAAGTTTCATGATTTTACTTTTAAAAATGTGTCTGAAATTGTATCGGAAAATTTCGAGCTGCTGAAGGTGGAAAAGCGTTTTTTGGAATACACCCTTAATGATCTGTTTAAAATGGAAACAGGTTTTTTTTTTCAATTAATTTATAAAACATGCCTATTTGTTTTTAAATTAAAATTTTTATAATTTGATATACTCGAATCGTGAAAATTCGAAATCCGTTAATTTGAAATTTGAATGAAATCGATCTTTCTTTTTAAAAAAAGTAACTAATGCAGTCACTGCTGCTTTAAATTGTTTTTTGTGACTGGAGCACTTTCTTCGCTAATATTAGAAAACTACTGCATACAAGAACATAAAAATGTGTAATGTTATAGAGAAATATTTGATCGCACTGATGCAGACAGTTTTTAAATCGAACTATTATTTTAAGAAATATTTAATTGGAAAATTGATCAGAATTATTCATTACTAAAGTTTTACAGAAGTAAACACTATACATAAGAACTAAATCATTTTTTGAAGATATAAATTACAAGTTTGCGGCGTGCGAATTGCATTTATTTATTTTTTCACTTGACCAATTTTTGAGGTTTATATTTATATACATAGATGGATGATTTTTTATCATTTCAAAAGATATTTTTTCTTATTTTAATAAAAGGTTATTATTTTAGATTGTTGCCCATTGTAAAAACAGCGCAATAAGTTATATTCTCTTTGATAAAAAAAAGTTATTTACGTATGACTATTAAAAATAGAGGAAAAACTTCAAAATTAGGATTAAATGATTACACATTAAAAGTAAGAAAATAATGAAAAGTGCGTCAAAAAAGTTATATTTGCACTTAAAAATTCAAAAACAAAGAAAACAAATACAATTTTAAGACGAAATTTGATACTACATCTGCATTCAATTACTTAAAATGCCCAATCTGAACTTTAAAAAGTTCACCATTTTTTTAAATGACAATAATGGTAATATTAATATAAATTTTATAATTTAAAATATACAGTTTATTTAATTTTTTTATACTTTCAGCATGCAGTCCCGTAACCATCGTTAGGGAATATTTTTATTATTCATTGCTGTTCCATTCATACAAATACATCACTCCGATTGAATGGAGGAATCCATAATTTTTAGTAGCTGAAGTAGAAGTTGCCGTGCCTTTGATTGAAGAAAAGAGAGAAAAATATTTAATATCGTTTCATTTATTTATATGTGACATAATTGTTTCACTTTTTTTAGTCCACACGCTGATACATTTTAATAGAACCCCGGTCATCACTCACACAGACTTCGTAAAAATATTCTTTTATTTTGATATGCTGTCCCCACCGACATAAATACGTGATACCAGGCACGTTGTGAAAATGTTTATCAAAATGAATGCTAAACTTATTCAATAAAAATTAACGAACAATTTATTTACAAACTATTTAGAAATTAAAAAAACATTATTTACAGTTAAAAGCTCGGATATAGACAGTCCGTTCTGACAGTAAGTACATTCTGTGTATTGGGTTAACTTATTAAAATATTTTATTTCCCACTCACACTATGGTTTCTCGTGAATTTTTATCGAAGGATAATCCTTTACTTCCCCCTCGTGAATACTATCTTCATTCATGCCTCATGATCCTCCCCGAAATTCAATAATCTTAACACAGGAAACGTCAACGTTGCACCATTAAGGTCTACCCAAGAATTAAATTTCTCTCAATTATTTCTCTCCAAAAAATATCATACGATGGCTTTTTTCAGTCAACAAGACAGCAGCTTTTACCTCAAACTGCCGCCTTCCCGTTGACTTCCCTATCTACCAGACAGGGAGTTTCTTTTTTTACAATTATCAGTGACCTTTATTCTTAAATAGTAAGAGAGTCGTCAGTTCCTTTATACGATTGAGCCTATTCATACCATATGATCTAACACTGATATCTCGCACCAACTTCAAGATATGGAAAGACATTATTTAATGTCCGCGTACACAAAAAGTGATATTTGTGAAAGAAAATGAAATTTGGTTATGGAGTGTAATTTTTAAAAAAGTATGTTAAAAAGTTATTAGAGAATAAATCTATTGTATAAGAAATTAAAATGGGATATCTGTGCAATATACTCCACTAAAAAAATCAGTAGAAAATCTATAGCTTTTTGGCCTAAAATCTGTGGGAAATCCGAAGGTATTTGGCCCATTTTGCAGATATTTTTAAGAATATCTTTAAAAATTCTGCAGATATTTTAAAGATAAAACTAAGTCTGCAAATTTTCTTCAAATTTCTGTAAAATTTCTGTAGAAATTGGCAATTTCTTCAGATAATCTTAAGATTATTTTTAGTGGGGTATTTAGGAATAGTATGTGTATAGTACGAATATTATGTGATTTATCCAAGCGTTTGCTGATTTTTTTTTCACAATCAGACATTAGTTATGCATACAGTTTATTTATAATGATTCTTCTAATTCCTACATTTAAAAGTGTTCCCAAATACTTTTGATAGTGATAAGACATAAACATCTGACATCATGATTACTTTCCGGAGAATATATAATGTCAACAATCCCCAAATGCGAGCGCTATAACTTCGATCTATATTTCTACACTATGTATAATTCAATAAAATGATCGTTTTTTTTTAATAGTGCTCAAAGTATTGTTTCAAAATACCTAAATATATTTACTTATCAGTTTTGTTATGAATGAATTCAAAATCTCAATTAATCGAGCACTCAAACATTTATAGACAGTTTTAAAATTATTGTAATAAAACACACTACAAATACTGTTCGATAGTTGAAGAGTAACATTTCGTTTTTTACAACAAAAGAAACACGTTACAGTATCTCCGGCCCATTTTGTTATCACCTGATCAAGATAGACTGATTTCCTACACCGAGGGGTCCCGGTTCGAATCCGGGTAAGACATGAATGGTGCGTTCGTCACTTTGTAGTAAAATAAATATATTATGGTTATGTGAAATAAAATAGTTCTGAATTGCCGTTATTTCTGTGTGTAATGGATCATTCGTGGCGAAAGGCATAGCTGCACAGGCCTCAAAGCAATATCGAATGAAACCAAGTTAGACTGGTTTCTTCCTACTTTACAACTGCCATGTCATCAAGGTAGACAGACTTAAAAGTAGCTAAAATTGGTTGAATACTATATCCTAATTCTTTCACGGGCAGTTGTTTTTAACAAAAAAATTGTTTTCCTTTAATTTTAAATACAGTGATATCTCGGTTTTCGTCAATAATCCGCCCGAAAACAATCGGCAAAATCCGAAACCGACGAAAACCGAGGTAATTATTTTCATATAAATCTATGTAAATCCAATTAATTCGCCCTAAACACTCCAAAATAGGTACCAAAACACATTATCGTGAATAAATATGTAGCATATAATATGAAAAAAACAATAAGAAATTAATGAATTGTCTTTGCACAAAGTATAATGCTCTATATTTGGTATTATTTCCCTTTTGGGTCTTTTGGCAGCGGTGCTTGCTTCAGTGGTAGAGATCCTCTCATGTTGCTGAAACAAGCTGTCCATTCTTTTTCGTAAAAAATAAAACGGAAAGAAAGAAAAATATACATATAAAGATTATGAAAAAATTCTTGATATCCATGATTTAATAGTTAAAAAAGTTTAAAAATGATCTCTCTATATATACTTGGAGATATTTATTAAAAAAATGGAAAATTGTAAATTACTGGTAAGATTTAAAAGAAAAAAAATAGGGCATATATATATATATATATATATATTACAGAGTTTTAAGAGGCTGTCAAGCCTGAATGGAAGTTGGCGGCCGTAACTTGCAGAAGACTTAGCCTTCTATTAGCTTATATAAAAAAATTAATTTAGTTTTTAATCTCAATATTTATGCTAAAAATTGATTATCATTTTTTTAACCCTTTATCTACCGAATTATGAATTCATGAAAATTTTACATTCTAAATCATTTTATGTGAATTGTTTCAACTAAATTAAAATATTTACATAATCATTTAATAAATTGCAGAAGGATTTTAGAGGGATTGTAATACTTAGAAGGATTAATTAAATTTGAATTTACATGGATTTTATGCATTAATCATAACCCCACTCAAATCTTTTACTTTAAATTGTTTTCTTAGTATTTTGTAGAATTATAAAATGTATAAATATGTTTTTCTTACAACATAAACATAGAAATATTTCGAAATGAAAAATTCCCATCCTCCTCACTCAGCGCCAAGAATGGCGAAAAGATACAAAGGCAAAAGAAATAATCCTTTTAAACTTTTTGTTTCATGTAACCAATAATGCTTTTGGAACAAAATAAAGTAATGAATATGTAACTCATTGTAAACATTATTACAACTAATTAATGTATTAAAAGAATTTCATAATAATTAATTTTAATGGTACTTATAAGAACCGTCGGTAGATAAACTGTTAAATCAACTTAACTTACTTAGATATTCTAAGGTTAACATCTGCTTCTTGTATTTTTAAAGATATATTTCTTCCAGTTATGAGTTATAATGTTTTTTTCCAAAGAAATCTTTCTGATAAGCAAGTGCACGCTGTAAATAATCTTTATTCCCTTGTTTGTCGTTTAATAAAACAGTACACGGCGAGTATAATCCGTGTAACCTCACCACAGGAACGTTTGACCCATTTTTTGGAAAAAAGGACGATATATGAAGCATATATTCCGGGCATTGACGTTAGCTTCTAACACATAATATGAAAAAATATGTTTCTTTTTACATAGGAATATTACTTTTTTTCTCACCAATGTAGCTTTTCCCTACATGTTAAGATATAATTATATTTTTATTTATTGTTGCATACTTTTTATTTATTTGAACTTTTGAGATTAAAAATATTTTGGAATACAAATGCTTTTGATTTAGCTGGTTTATAAAATAAATTTTAAAAAAATTGTTTTGTGTATTTTTAACTTTACATATGTATACATATGACATGAAATATAGTTTTGTTTTATATGGTGTCAATATAAAAATTGTAAGATGAAAACTAAAAATCTTTATAAAAATTGTTGTATTAAAAAAAATTCATTTTTATTTTTATTTTATTTTTTTTTTTTTAAACATAGGTAAAAGCTTTGGATTGTATGGCTCTCTGTCTATCTGTGTTCTAACTCAATAAAATATATTCGGATTTTCATGTATATGTTATTACCGTTTACATAAAACCGTATGACGTAAATACGTTTATTGAAGTTTACATGCTTGGAAATTAAGTTTGTAATATTTATAGTTCGTTTATAGGGACGTTCAAAAGAATTCCATTATATTATGATTTATTATAAGAAGTTGCAATGTTTTTATATTATTTCTAGTATACTGACATTTGTATATAACTATGAGGTTTACAATAAGATATTTATTGTATAATATGGTATAGATATAGCCTATGTCATTAATTTATAGAAACTCAGAGAAATTCTATTACTGTACAAAATTTAGAGAGAAAATTGTTAAAAATACAATTTGTTATTGAACTAATTTTTTGCATATTAACTGGTGTGAATAAATTCTGAAAATCAAATATAGGTCTTAGTAAAATATTACAAATTCATTCTTTCCCATTTATTGAAAAAAAATTAGTGAACAGGAATTTTCAACTTTGTTATGTATTGTACAACTGAGATAAATTTTAGAATAATAAGTAGCAAACATACAAACAAATCATTTAAAGGCTTTTAAACAAAAGAAATCGTATGGCAATTGTTAAAATTATGCTTTCAAATGTACTGCAAATTTTCCCTATTTTTTACTTGTATAGTTCGTATACTTCGAGAACTTTCAAGGACATTTTCCAGGAAATTTTGTTAGCTAATATTTTCTTTACTTAAAGAAAAATAAATCCATCTTTATATGTAACAACCAGTACCAGTGGGTGTAACCTCATCAGTCTGATTTTCCCTCAAAAATTTCCACATCGGCCTGATTTTCCCCACACAATTACTAAGTTAGTTTGCCGGTGATGCCTTCAGTCCGGAAACTTTCGCGCAACATTCTTTCCTATATTATACCTCCTCTTAAACACCTTTGAACATTTAAAAGGAGTTTTTCAAGGAAATATATAGTAAAAGTAAACAACGGAATATTTTCCAAATATTTTTCTTATTTTATTAAAAAGCAGAATATGCACTTGAGAATCAATATCCTAGAAAAAGTAATTTGGTTTATATAGACTAAGCATATTTTTCCAACGATGAGTAATAAATTGAAAATTTTGTTTTTTAAATAATTTTAACATCTCTGCAAGAAATAGGTATGTTACAGCTGTTAATATAACATTTTTAAAATGTCGTATAAGTTTTATTATCTCTTTGAAAAAAATATTTCTTTCTTCGAAGATTCTCTCTTAAATAGCAAAAAATAATTTTACAATGTTAGGCATAGGTATTTCAAGACCTTTTTTTTTTTTCTTAATCAATTTTAGTTAGATTCTATGGCTTTCCCAGATAAATGAATGCAGAAAAAAGAAGGAAATATTTTTATATTTTATTCTCTACCCCCTTTCTTTGTAAAAGATCGCATTCAGCATCAAAAAACAGATTTGAGAGAAGCAGCAATTAGCACTTAAGAGGATACAATAGATCGATTGAATCCTCCTAGAGTTAACATTACTCAATTACATAATGCATCTGCCCAGTGAAGATTTCATCCACTTTTGTGACAGAGTGGCTGAGTGGGGAGCTAGCAAATTGCTTTACTTGTCCCACCAACCTCTGCTGTGTTAAGAATCATCCAACATATACCATCAATCCTTCATACTAAGAAGAATTAAGAATTATTCACTGTAATTTCATCAGCAAAAATGTTATTCCGCTTATTCCGTCGAAAAATGGTGCTGTTTCAAAAGCTGTGGAAGTAAAATCTCAAAAACGTTGAAATTTCCCACAAAAGTACAAAAATTCCCTTTTTCCCACAAACCTCTGTTTTCCCCACAAAAAGGGAAATTTCCCACGAGTTACCATCACTGACCAGTACTTAAAAAATCCTTTGGTACTAAAACTTGAAAAATCCTTTGTATCTCTTGATGCTAACGAACCTTGATATAAGTTAAATGATGCAAATATGGCCAATGCAGGTAATGTGGCCAACCCGCATTATTTCTATTACTTTCAGTGAAATCCAAAAGATGATGCTTGATTTTATTACCTAGATATCCGAAGAGCTTAGATTAGTATCGTATTGGCCGCAATTTTTGATCATGTGCATACGAGGGTAGTCATTGTTGATTTGTTGTTAGTTGCGTAGAGATATAATAAATTTCTCTCTGCTATGCTTGTTATTTTTTTATTTATACAAAGTATTTGTAGTTATTGTTATACATAGTATTTTAGCTGATGTAATAGTCTTTTTTTTTAACTGTAACAATGCATTTTAATATCTGAGTGTTTAGACAGAATTAGGAGCCTTTTTTTAACTCATGATATGTATGCAATATGCCCATTGTGCATATTATCAGCATTTAGGGTCATATTATTTACACGTATAGCCATATTCGATTCATATAAATATTTTTCTCTAATTTTTAACATTTATCCGTTTTTATTTATTCATTTATCTCATAACTAACTTTTTAAAAAATCGCACTTTTGGCATTAAAAGAAAAATCCAGAAACCTTTAAAATATACATATTACATACCAAGTAAACACAACAAAAATGAAATATAATAATGTTAAAATGAATTAGGTTACGTAAAATGTAATAACTTTTAGCTAAACTTCGTTCTCACAGATTCTCAGCCATTTTAATTTTAGACTATAAAACATGAAAAAAAGAGGCCTTCAGAGCAAGGAAATCCTAAATGGCTGTTTCGGAGCAATAAAAGAGTATAATTTTTTGAAAAATGCTTCCCTAAAAGATATACATTTTCCAGACGAACTGTTTGTCTTTACATTGTTAATAATAAGTCTTATAAATCACTATCAGATAGAAAAACATTTCTCGCACCGGACAAAGAAAAAAGAGCTCCCCCACAAGAATTTTTAGGCTTCCT
The DNA here is from genome assembly GCA_964019185.1 of Maratus speculifer. Taxonomy (NCBI): domain Eukaryota; kingdom Metazoa; phylum Arthropoda; class Arachnida; order Araneae; family Salticidae; genus Maratus; species Maratus speculifer. The sequence continues at coordinate 335,651,709 of OZ025292.1, forward strand.
GATGATAGTTATCCTTTTGCGTCAAAAAATCATACTCTGCATTTTAAAATTTTGCAGTAAAAAGGAAGAAGCGCAAAATCTGTCGTTTAGAAAATGCATGGCTGACCAGTATTGCTTTAAAGCATTTTTAGCAACAAAATCACATTTTTTTCTAACAGAGACTTTCTTGTTTATCGCATCAAATTCTTATCCAAAAAATTCCATAGTGAAATCTAAAAACACAAAGTTC